>JAMAJW010000014.1:0-498177 GCA_023628855.1 Coniochaeta sp. PK30-01 | reverse complement strand
GCTTCCACCGCCGGATGGACGACCAAAGGCATGCTTGGCCGAGTTGTGACCGACTTCCTGCGCTGTAGCGGCGCTTCTACCGCCGGATGGACGACCAAAGGCATGCTTGGCCGAGTTGTGACCGACTTCCTGCGCTGTAGCGGCGCTTCCACCGCCGGATGGACGCTCAGAGAGATGATCGAAATCTGCATCTTGAGCCGTAGAGGATGATGTTACGTCCTTTCCGGCCTTATCTTTGCCTTGAAGACATCTCTCGAGGGTCGTGCCAAGCTTTTCCAAACCTTCCACTATGAAATCGTTGACACTTGCGGCATTGTTTGTCAACATCCTGTGCAGCATGATGCATACAAGGGTCTCAGCTGGGTTAGGCATCTCTTGCTGTCTAATTTTCCGTCCCAATTCCGAAACGACAGGAATCTTTCTTAGTTGATTAGAATCTTTCGGCCACTCGATCGTCGCAAGAATCTTTGCGGCTTCCTGCTTGGTCGACTCGCTGGCAACATGGATATGCTGCAGATGTGGCCAGGAAAGCAGGGTCTCGTAGTCCTGCGCCGAGAGCTTCATTCCAGGTTTCAACTTGAACCGTTCGGGAAGACGGACCTTCTTGGTACCGCCTTTTTCAGCCATCGTGGGGACGCGCTGCGAGCGGATTTGATTGCAGCTAGGTGGTTGACAGAATTGGTTTGAGGGGATTTTGTTGGATTAATGAAAAGTTTTCGAAATGCAGTTCAATAAAACGGGCTAGGTAGGATTAGCTCGGCTGTCCTCGAGTCTAGGTGCCTAGGTAGGTAGGTACGTGGAGAGTCGTTCCTGCCAGGATTGGCGATGGTGTCCGATTTGGTAAAATTGGATGTTTTAAAGAAGGATGTGCTGCCTAGTCGCAATTCAATTCTCAGGTTTGACTTCACTGGCTTGTCACATCTCAAGGACTTCCAAGTTGAGAGTTGCTTCTAACCTCATGTGAAGATACTGTCTCCTCCTGCGGTGAATGTTTGGTGAAGAAGCGTCTGATCCACGTAAGTTCAACACTCCAAGCCCTTAAAGTCAAACCAAGGATCTCGCCCATGCCCATTAGTCTAGCGAGTCGATGGATAATCTCCTTCGATGAACTAGATGCTCCCTCCCTGCGGCTCCGTCACGCAACTGGCCGATGTTCGTCGACCTGTGTTCTACCCTTCCTTTCGGATGTTCCCCATCCCGCTAAGATGATCTGTTTTCCATGGGCTATTCTACCACACGACGAGACGATCGTGCTTTACTCTGGTGTTATGTTATGCTATGCCACAATGAGGATAATCTTTCAGAAAGATATATATCTACCGTATCCCTGGAAGGAAACCAGCTTGACGAGGATGATCTTATGCTTTTACTACTACCTATTGTTGCTAACGGATGTCTTAGAAGATAAGATGTCTGGCGCCGCTACATCTGGAGGTCCTCCTCCTACTACCGATGTCACAGCAACACTGCAGTGGATGGACGTACCCAAAAACATGCTGGCTCCCGCAGATGTTGTTATCTTGAACAATCTCAGCTACGTCGTAAAAACCATTCGACGCTTAGAAGCAAAGTTCGACAAGTTCGTCGCCTCTGGTGGGAGGGTCAAGCCAGCAAAGACCTCTTCAAAGAAAGGCCGTGCCAAACGGCCGTCTACTGCTTCCGACACAGACGCAGAGCAAGAGAACGAACAGGAGTTCACCAGCGGTACCAAACGCGCGAGAAAAGAAGATAATACGCCTAGCCCAAGCCCGCGCTCGAAGAAAGTCTACAAGACACGAGGCCGCCAGCGAATTTCGGACACCGACGATGATCAAGATGACACCATAGACGGTTACACCAGCAAACAAGCCTTCACGTTAATCCAACCTTGGGAAGATACGCTGCTAGATAGGCATACTGAATGGCTTTCCAGCGATACACGGGCTAGATCCTACGTGACGAAAACACCAAAGGCGATCGAAATGGCTCGTCGATTCATTGAAGATGCCAATAAGTTCTTCTCTACCATTGACCAGAACCATCCTCTTTGCTCACTGCTCAAAGCGCTTGATGAGCACAATGCGACGGAACTCTTCCTCTCACTTGGGAGACGGCGGAAGGAGAAAGGCAGTACGTTGTAAGGGATGTTCGGCAGATTGATTAGGGACATACTGAGAGGATCCTCCTGAGGATCATCGAGGGATATATGGAGGATACTCCTCTAGATCTGTCTATGGAGGATCTTCCTCGGGATCATCCAGGAGATTAGGGGATGTGCTAATTGCTGATATGGGGAATGCTAGTCAGTGCTAATTTGCTAAGGGACAAAGGGTATGGTAGAAAATGCGACTACGATTATATCGATTAAATCAACGGTAGACGTCTTCTGAGTCTTCCCTTTGAGGTATTTCACGGTAGTAAGTTACGTAAGGTTTATCGTTTTCTTATTATATCCTCTTACCGGCTTGATCTAGCCGGATTCTTTACAATACCGCCTCACTAATACATCTAAAACAATGCTAAGATTTCGCAGAGCGGCAGATAGAACGTGATCCGGTAAACGTAGAAAGCTATAATGAAGATTCACTTAGCCGAGCGTCGGGCCCGTCGAAGATCCTCCTGGTTTGGCAGAGGAGGGATAGCCAGCACCTCGCTGTCCATCCGACGGATCATCCTCATAAGATCCTGGTTTACATATGCCTTCTTATCGGCTATCTTGGTGATTCTGACATCGATCTCGGACAGTGGTGCAAATAGCTTGAGCACCTGAACCGGCCTGTCTTGCGGCATCCTGTAAACGCGTCCGATAAGTTGCTCTTCTTGACCGGCAGACCACAGAGGTTCACATATGACGAGATGTGATGCTCCAGTAATGTTGAGTCCCGTTCCACCGGCTGCAGTACTAAGTAGTAGAACCGTGGGACCCGATCCTCGAGCGTTGAATGCTTCCAATACAGAGGCTCGATCTTTGGCCGACGTGATGGTCCCGTCGAATTGGTCGACGCCGACCGTGAACCGACCATCACGTCGAATTGCCTCCCGTATGATGTCGAGGTACATCAGAAAAGTGGACGCAATGACGACCTTCTGTCCCGGGTGCGAGCTGATAATCTCTAGGGTCGTATCGAGGGTAGTCTTTACTCGCGCTGAGAGCAGTTCAGAACCAGATGTCTTGCTAAGATGCTCAAGCCACTTTTTCCGATGAAAGCTTCCTTTGAACTCAGGAATCTGGCTATCCGGTGGAACCGGAAGGTCGTCGTAGACACCGGGCTGGATGTCGGCGTTGGTAGCGGGCCCGGGAGGAATAACGATCACCTGCTCGCCGTCCCATTCCAACAGCGGGGAGGCGGCAAGTCTCTGTGCTGCTGTAAAGAGTCTGAAGACGTCTGGGGATGGCCGCTCACCAGCCTTTTTGCTCTCCTGAATGAGGCGGAACCCATATAGCGTCATGTTACGGATCTTCTCCACCTGTTTCAAATCAGACATATTGACTATGACCGTTTTGTGACTTATTGGCGGCAAAGCTACGGCCTCTTTGGGCCGAGCCACCGTTATGCCAACAATAAATCGTTTGAGCAGATTCATCCCAACCTCAGCAGATTCGGGAGCATCGAGCATAAACGTCTTTCGAAAGTGCTGAAGGCTCACAAATGGACATCCGGGGACGAAAGACAACTGCGAATATAGATCCTCCCAGCGATTGTGGATGATTGTGCCCGAGAGGCAGAGAGTGGTGAGTGGTGCTAGGGAACGTATCGACGCAGCTGTGAGAGTCGAAGGATTCTTGCCAAAATGACACTCGTCCACTATCAAGACTGGAATTGGCCTGCCAATCCGAGCATGTAGCGCTGAATGTAGCGGCATATGCTTCAGTGGGCGTGGTGTCGGAGTTGTGTGCATGACTTCGCTATAATCCCGATATCTTTGTGCAAGGAACTCATGCGAGCAAATGATGATATCATACTTCATGAGTTGTGTCGCAGGAGTATCTGGTTTATCTAGGATCATCACTGAAGGTTGCATACCCTAATCGTGGCGATATTGGATTAGACTCGTAACTTAGCTGGTGGATTCTCAGCAGTACATAGCAGAGGACATACCTTCTTGAAGTGTCGCCGAACTTCGTCGAACCACTGGGACATGCATGACTTCCGTGTTACGACAAGTATGAAGCCATCAGATTGGCGGCTCTCGCGTATCTCCAAGGCTGCTACCAATGCGGTCAGGGACTTTCCGAGGCCAACTGCATCTCCTAGTAGTCCGCCTCTGAAAGGCGACGCGGCAAGGAGACACAACTTCACTACCCCAGTGACTTGCCAAGGCCGAAGCTTTGTCTCAAGTCTTCCAAGGCCTCGAATCGTTGCCGAGTCGACGGTAGAACTCGTTAATTTGCCCTTTGGGAAGAGATAATATCGTCAACATGGATTCCTAGTCACCATTGACCAAATCTTGAAGCTGCCTGTGAAGGCTGTGATTGAAATTGGACGACCTACCAGATGCTCTAGAAAAGACCGACCGCCCAAGTATTCGAGAACATCAACAGCTCTACCTGCTACCCAAAGCTGGCTGCCCAAGTCAATCTTGGTTTCATCGCTGGTGGCCGTAACACCGCCGCCAACGCGCGATGGCGTCGAGAAGGTGTTGCGTATCCAGTCTAGAGGATCTTCCATATTGCCGTAATCTGAGATAACTGGTTACTGTAGTTTGGTGCTAACGTGGAAGGCTCAAAATGGCGTCGGTCGGGAAAAGCCTTTGTCGCGTTGACTCGTCGTAACGTGTGACGCTAGGTTTCGTAAACAGGCGATACTTTGCAAAGCACGCAGTGAGGATGGACCGAAATCCTCCAGGCTCATCGATAACTCTGGATCTCAACTTAAAACGTCGTATTCTGGATGGAAGACCGCTTTTATGAGATCCGCTACCTTTCCAAGGCTAATGGTTATCTTCAGATAACCTATTGCAAAAAAAGTACATGCAATCGTCATTGGCCCACATGTACCTTACCTTAAGTTCTTCCAACCTGAACCTACCTCCTACCTCAACAGTCACTTATGCCCTTCAGAGCTCGCTATTAGTTAGCAATATACTTTCCGCATTATCCTCAGAGGCTAAACCTTATCAATAAGCTTTAAGGGAATACCCGAACTTCCCTATTTTAGTGTAGACACTGGCCATTTAACTCCGTCTGAGAGTCTCAAGAGACTGTAGCTGGATGATTTCCCCTTATGGACGTAGCCGTCCACAACCATCTAAGATAACGCATCCTTGTAAGACGCAGCAGAGATACCAAGTACCATGTCTGACAAAGAGCAAATAGAAGAAAGTTGACGGTGTAGCTACTCTGACTTCTACACATAAAAATAACTGTACCCCGATCAGACAGACCGACGCCATAAATGAACCATCTCCTATCGCATGCTGTCCTTGAAACCCAGCTTTTCAAGCAAGCTTTCCATAGGCCCGTTGACCCATCCACAATCCGCAAACTGGCAACCATCATCCTTCCCCTGACGGAACATCCGCCCGACGACATTACTAGTCAGGTTGCTGGCAATATTTCCCGCCCAAGAAGGCATTTCCCGCGTAGTTGGACGCCTGGCCAAACTTGTCGCAGCGCGAGATATATCTAGCCTAGAACCGCCGTGTCTTCGCCAGATGCTCTCTGGAAGCGAAGTACGAGGCTCGCAATCTGCGCGACAAGCTTCTTCATGCGTCCCTTGGCCGCCAAGGCTACCTTCCCCTCAAGAGCCTCTTTCGTGAACTTATAGTTAATGCTCTACAGGTAAGTTTGCGACGAAACATTCAGTCCTCCGACATAGGGATAGGAGGAAATCCGCCATCATACGTGATGACGCCCTGATACTCATCCGGAATCTCAGAAGGCGTGAGGACTGGTGAGGAGAGCTCAACTCCTATGTGGCTAAGCTGGGTCTGCAATACGATATCCTCCATATGCGCAGGTATACCGGTATCGAGTCGTCCACCCAAGGTGATTGGGGGCCTGGTGGGGTGCGGTGCTGGCCTCGTCAATGGTAAATCCTCCTTTCGGGTCGAATACTCGAACCCGAATGTCTTCACCTTCTTGGCGGCCCTCCTCGAGGTCTCTGCTTGCCGGTACCGTATGGTGGAATCCGCCTTCTCTGCCTGCTCTGACCAGTCGTCGTCAAGCAAGCCGTCCAGCTCCACCAGCTCGCGATGCTCGTTCGATTTGGAGCTCTTGCAGTGACGGATTAGATTAGTAAGCAATTCTAAATCCCGTTCCACTCCGAGCTTCTTGCAGTAGGGACACCGGTACTTCGTCGTGCCAACTTGGTCTACCTCCTTCTCCAATTGGCGAACCCATCTAGCCTTTCTCGTATGCTCTCTTCCATCCATGTGAGCCCTTAACTTGGTCTCGTTGTCCCAAAGCCTATCTTTCTGAGGTGGAAGAATAGTATCATCCTCCAAGCATAATTGGCAGGGTACCGGGTGGGTTTTGTAAGAGTGCGCTTGTGACATGGTATTATGCATGAGCACTTCCATGAAGATGCGTGCGGCGGTCTGGTATGGGACGATGCTCTCGTCCGATCTATCCTCTTCCATTACGATCTCGTCGGTATCTCGGGTAACTGTGGATGATCCTTGCTGCTTAGCGATTTCCAAAAGGTGATCTTCCGGAGGATCCTCGTATACGGTATCATCATCTTCCTCCTCGGAATCAAGTAGAGGTTCATCCTCGTCTGCTTTATCCTGGGTATGAGGATGATCATCAGGCACTGATTCTTCGTGAGCTTGATGTAGATGCTCCTGTGCGAGCTCCATTATCCGGTCCATAAGTCCGGACTTCTTCAACTCCTCATATCTCTTTGACTGGTCAACGAGTGTGAGAGCCTTCCTCTGCTTCTCTGCCTCCTCGCAAAACAAGGTTTTTTCTGCGCATCGTCTGACCCGTCTCTTATAGTTGCACAAGTCTCTCGGGCAGGCGTCAGAAGGGTAATGAGGATCTGTCCCCATAAGATCTTGCGCCAGCGCGTGTATCGCACGTTTTCGGAGATTTTCTCGCACATCTTTGTGTAGTGCGTTTGCGGCCAGGTTGACGTGCGTCCCAGTACTTGTAACCGGTCTTATAGCCTCTCCGAGGGCCACTGCGGTAAGGTCAGATCGTTGAACGGCATCAACGTAATACTTCTCGACACAACGCGACATAGGATCGTGATTCATGATCGCTCGTGCACTATCTGCTCCTAAGACCTTGGTAAGGTCGACTGCCGACCGTCGACGAAGGGAGTAGAACGTTATGGTATCGACAAAGCCGACCATTTTCCCTCGTGTACGTAAGTACTCGGTGAGACTATGCGCAGTAGCTGGTTTGGTTGTAAGACCGGCGCCTCTAGGCTTTGCCGCAAAAAAGATCGGGTCGTAGAGGTATTCCGCCTTGACCATAATCTCAACCTTGTTCGAATCCTTCCCGTCAAAAAGGTCGTCCAAGGATTGGATGTCCTCGAAAACTCCTCGACGAATGCCAATTACGAGGAGGCGATGCGCGACGGAGAATATAATGTTCTCGCTTGATCTTGGTGATAGGATAACGCACCGTAAGACTTGTTGTGTGGCTGACTTGGATATGGCTTTCTGAGGATCGACCGAGTTTGTTTTAAGGGACCGGAATCTGACCTCGACAACATACTGGCCTGGAGTGTCGGTTCTTATGATGGTAATGTCTCCCCAAACGAGATAATCCAGACGATCATCTTCAAACTCGCCTTGCGCGTCATACTCGGGCGCTTTCCCTCTTCCTTCCGGTCGGCCCAGTGATCCTGGCCGGACTGCACATATACGTCCAAAGCACCACGCCAGATGGTGCTGCTCCGCCACATCGATATGCAAGGTGGAGATCATATCCTCGTCGAATAGCATGCGTAGCTCGTTCAGACCGACCTCAGTCTTCTTGATGTTCCCACGGATGGAGATCTTCAGCTCGTGGCAGGCATTGCGAAGACCTTGCGTGAGCGCGTTAAACATCATTTGTGAGTTTATCGGCACGAATCGCTCATGAGCCCGGATCCTGGTGACCCAGAACGTAAGAGCTGACCGATACTGTGTCAACGCGGAGTAGCCTATGTGGTCCCCGAGACCACGCCCATGAGCGAACTTCGCAACGGAATACAGAAACCTAGGGCCGAGTTAGTTTCAATCTAGACAGGAAAATGTGCTAAGACGACCAAGACAAGTAGACGTACCCCTTTGCTAAAGAGAGTTGTGTATCCGGGTTCTCCGGGAATGCGGTAATATCATCATTGTTATTACTGCCATCCTTTCCATTCTTCGCAATGGATCTTAGAAGCCCCGGCCCGAACTTCTTGACAAATTCTTCGTAGAGAGCTTTGATCCGATTTTGTCGGAGCTGCAAGCATGCAGAAGCATACCGAAAGCCAACTGTACCGAAAGTCCGTTGTCAGTAATAATGATAGAGACCAAGCGGTGGATGTACTGCAGAGCAGATGCTCGATTAGAAACCTACTAGAGTCAAGGTCTGCTTGTTTCAGCTCCTCGATGAAAAGGAAGAGCATTTCGCCACCTTCCTCTGCAATGTGATTCATCTGCTCCCAGACGGTTGGCCGCTTCTGGCCCGGATGCAAAGTTTGTGCCATGATCCTTGCTGAGGATGATCTTTACGGAAGCCTGAGTGCTTTCAACTGATTTCTGTTCGTTGACGGTCGAGGGTGGTGAGAATGAGCATTTGCGGGACTGAGGTAATTGGGAATGGTCATGATAGAGTGTTACAGTCCTCGCGAGGAACATTCGGAGAAACCTGTAGACCACGAGGCGAAATTACATTAATATCCAGTGGATCTGATCTTAAGGTACGGTAGGTACCTACATAAGGTACCTGTATAGGTAGGTACAGTAGTCTAGAAGTTTGGAGATACATTAGTCTGTCGTAATTGCTTGCTTTGCTAGAGGTGAGGTACGTAGCTACCTTAAGGTAGGTACCCTTACCTTAGGTCCTAGGCTGGCTCAAGGGGATATGAAGAAGTACCTCTAAGGTAGCGATGGGAGCAACCCGTACCTTCTACTTCTAGAACTAGGTATCCTCCTTCAGAACTTTGCTGCGGCAACAAGTATCCCTCAGGCTATTCAGAGCACCCTAAGCCAAAGATGGGTTCAGAAGAGCGCTTGCCCTTCCCGCCGAAATTCAAGCTGATGCCTGGACGCCATCCTGCTCAGATCTTTATCGATCTTATGGGTCTCAGCGACATTAAGGACATCCACGATGCTAACGTCGCAACCAAGGCTGCCGCGGCTGAGGAGCTGGCAGCGATGGAGTGGCCAAATGATGCTCAAGGCCGCCCTCCTGCTTGGATCAGGTGTTGGACTGCTTTGAAAGCAAAAAGTCGCCCAGCGGCAAAGGACATCCTAATATGTCTCATGATAAAGAAGATTGCAGCGGATGATATGCTCGCGCAGAGCGCTACCCTTGTTACAGCATTGGCGCAGGGCGGCTTCTCAATCCGACAATGTCTTAGAGACACCGACAAAACCGATGATACGATGCCACGAATAACCCCGAATCCTGTCGGTCAACGGAAAAGGAAACGCTCGGATATCACAGATGACAGTTCCCAGCCCCAAAAGAGCCTGAGAGACACCGTAACCGAGCTGCGTGAGGAACTGCACGAATGCATTGTGGCCAACAAGACAGAGATCGAGAACGTCAAGGCTATGTGCGAGGAGAAGCAAGCTATTATCTGTCGAGACTTTGGCAAAGTTCTGCAAGTGGTCCAAAAGATCTTGAGCCGAAATGAGCGGGCAAGCACAACGAACCAGGAGGAGTTCAAGGATATGGTAAAGGCCATAGACTCCATTGCTAAAAACTACGGCAAGCCACGTTCACCACGGAATTAACAATGGAGGAACAAAGTCTCGGCCAAAGATGGAGGATGTGGTTCGATGTTGTCACGCAACACCGAGAAGCAGCCGCCGGAAGGATCACGAAAGCCATTCGAGGAACACCGGCTTCTGAAGAGGAGAAGTGAATGGGTAGAGTGTGGGACTGAACGATGGGATGAAGGCATGAGTCAGAAGCAGTCAAGCAACAGCGCCCTCCTCCCCTCCCCCAACAGGCTGGGCTTGCTTGGGCGTCGTGATGGTCGGCATTTGAAGGATGTGGAGGATTGCATGGAGAGGATAAATGAAATTATCTCTTTCCACATTATCTTGGCTGCCATAACTTATAATGAAGCACAGACGCTGAATGATGGAGATGGAGTTTATGCGGAATAGAACCCTCAAACAAGACTACCGAGGATGCTTCACTAACGATCTAACCTTCCTAGGGTCGACTGCCTTAAAGTACGACCTTTTTAGAATAATCATCCGCTACGCCGGACACGAAGTCAAAATTCTCAAAATGGCCTCCCCTCAGAAATGATTCAACGTCACCTCACCTCGGCCTCTCCCTCCATCCCTCCACCTTCTCCTCCTTCCTCTTCCATCGCTCACTTTCTTCCCTCAGCTGCAGCGTACCTTGCTCCCCTTTTCTTATGGATTTTTAATCAATGAGTTTCACCGAGTTTCTAGCTCAAACCAGGTGACACGGTCGCAACATGAACTATGGGCTTTAAACTCTGAGTCTGAAGGTCGTCTTCTAGCTTTCGCTATCAACCTCGATATATTCCGCTCTGAGCCTGGAGAATATCTTTGTTGCGTCTGACGTAAAGCCTTGCCCATTCGACGAGTCTTATACACTCTCGCAATCCTCTCTACTCACTCATTCAGCCATCTCGAACTACAAAACGCGCCGAAAGCTCTGTGTCTGCACGCTGTCATCATTAGTGAGCCTTGCCGTTGCGACCTAGCAAATACCTTCCTAGCTTCGCATGGGATGTTCAGCTAACGATATCCGGAAATAGATCAGTACAGCATGGATCCCAACATTGCAGTGGGCTGTCACCTCTGGGGGATCCGGCTTCCGGACAATAATCGAATACCACGGCAGATCATCCGCGTCCGTGGAGGTGGAGGTGACAGTCGCAGTGTATCTGCGGCGATGGGCTATATTCGCCAGGATCAAAGCGTCCGGGGACAAGCATGGAGTGAGAAGGAACTCGACGTTGACAATTGCGGCAAGCAGCATTTCCCCGTTGTCGTCGTTGGGGTGGTGCTTCACGAGTTCCCCGATGGATACACCATGACAACAGACCAAACCTTCGACTCCGCACGACATACCGTTTTCGATCATGCCGATCACACAACAACACCAATCGTGTGCAAAATGGGTCAGCAGAGGGCCAATATCTACGCCTTGGCAGATAAGAGAGATGGACTGTGCAGGATCCTCCAACTTCCACGTGGAACGTCTCTATACCAATGCGCCTACTTTTCTGAGTGGGTAGAAGGCGTCGTCGGAGAGAACGCCAAAGATCGTTTGAGTGGTATTACCAAAAACATATGCAACTTCATCACAGGTCAAAGCAAAGTGGACCTAGTTCAGGTCGACCATGGACTGAGTCTGTCCCCCGTCGAGAGAAAGAAGCTCCGATATCTAAAGGCCATATGCCTTTACACTGCTACGAATGATACCTCCTTCCTCAAAGATGTGCTGCCTGCCTCGAACACACAGATAGAGGATCGGCAGAGAATCGCAGTCGGCCAGAAGGGGTTAGAAATTGCAAATATCCTCAAGGTCAAGAAATCGGAGATCGGTGTCTTGTTGCAGAAGCTAGACGATTATTTGGCCAATGAGCGAGAAAAATGGGCGGGCGGTGCCCCGGTACCCGACCTAAACAGCGCACTCGATCCCGAGTCGATGATAAAGCGGGCCATCGACGCGAAAGACCTCGATGAGCTCCAGGATGCTTTGCTTGATGTGATGTACGCTTTCTATGTACGGTCCCATGGCGTCGTCGCATGGCTTATGGATGAGCTGAGGCTGTTGTTCGAGGAAGATGACAGCGCCATCGATCGTCTGGTCAAGGATAACCCCGGTGATCATCCTGAGGAAGAAATTGGTCTTCCGCCGATGCATAGTGAAAGCTCTGAACATGGAGAGGGTCTGAACTTTGGATCATCCGACGAGACCGACAGCCAGGAGAATGGTCTGAGGTTTGACTCTCCAATTCCCGAGGCCGACAGTCAGGAGAACGGTCTGAGGTTTGACTCTCCAATTCCCGAGGCCGACAGTGAGGAGAACGGTCTGAGATTTGGACCAGCATCACCCGAGGTTGGAACAACCCCCAAGCATTCGAGCGCGGAGGATGAACCGCCATTCATCATCCCACCGATGTCGCCCTGAGGGGATCATGATAGTTGATTCGGTGCGCCCTGGTAAACTCTACGAAATGAGGCCGAGGACCGATGGAAAAGGGCATCACTTGAGGTAGCATACTTGGAGGAAAGCTATCTAGCCCACTTAAGGCGTTGCAACGAGGTTTCGAGATTTCAAGAGGGTTATATTGATTTGCGGGTTATCTCCGTTGCTTTGACTTGGGGATTACCTAAGCGGAGAAATAATGCTTCGGGACTTCCCGAGTTTCCGGGCCGATTGGCTACGAAGGTATGCCTGCCTGAAGAGTGGGCCGGGAACAGTGCGGGGTACAGAAATTAGAAAATGTTATTTGACACTTTTTGCCTTAACCCTCCGAAGTGGACCAGGGCGTGGGTTCGAATCCCACTCTAATCAGCGTTTCTTTTGCTTTTGCTCACTCCTGTGAGCAGGGTGAGCAGGAGGGGAAGATAGGGAGCCAGGCTACAGTGGTCAGCCCCAGCGCGTGGGTTCAAAGTCATTCCAATCAGCGTTTATTTTACGTTTGCTCACTCTTCTGAGCAGGAGCGGAAGATGTGGAGCCTACAGCGGTCAAGGCGCCCTCGGAGATACTGTACGCTTGTGGAAATGTACTGTACTTCGTAAACCGTAAACTAGATGCTAGCTCTAGGCGTGTTAGGTGTGTGTTGGCGGGCTTGATGTACTTGGTTGGATGAATCAGGTCGAACCAATTAATCAATCACAGGGTATGGAATCGCATCAGAAATCACGTTGTAGAGTTCACAACCAGTAGCCAGTGAGTGATCACAAAAGGAAGACATTCTCTATATGGCGGTCTAAGACCGAAAGAGTTCTTGACGGGTTTCGCTGCTAGGTAACGCCAAACATGGGGGATCCCAATTCCGTAAGTGGCAGGGGGCGCTTTTTGACGGGAAAAGAAAACCAAATCAACATGCAACAGGGGGCATTGGCTCCTTAAACCTTCATCTCCTTGAGGCCGTGCTTCCAGACAACGACGTAGGGCGTGGTGCCGTCCTCGCGGTAGTTGAGGAGGATGACCCTGGATTGACATTGTATTAGCACGGTGAAATCGACTTTACATCAGTGATCTCGTCAGGTTGCGTAAAACTCACATTCCGTCGGGGTTCATCGACTCGCCGGTGTAGAATTCCCAGTCCTTGAAGTTGGCGAGGATCTTCTCCTTGACGTACTTCTGCGCGCCAGTCTCGAAAGCCTTGATCTCAGCCTCGTCCTTGCCGGCAGCCTGGAGGGCGGCCTTGACGGCCTTCATGTAGCCTGTATTTCAACGTGTTAGTCTGAGCACTTCTGCAGAGCGGGGGCCGTATGGTGGTCTTCTCTAAACGCACCCTTGAGGTAGGTCAGGTACGACTTCTTGTCGAACTGGGTGCTCGAATAGCGGAACGAGTGGACGATGTTGTTGACCTTGACCGTGGTGTCCTCGACACCCTCCTCAGCCTCCTCGGCGGAAGCGTTGGCGCCAATATCTGAGCAAAACGATGTTAGACTCCGCCCCCATGTCCATGTATCCTCTCTCTCTCTCTCTCTCGTATTTCTGGGCGCAACTAACCGACTTCGACGGCACCCTCAGTGATCATGGCGCAGTCGGCCTCGTAGACGATGCCATCGACCTCCTTGAGGTCGTACGAGTCCGAGATGATCTCGTCGTCGGTGATAACATCCTGTGAAATGCGGGGTCAGACTCGGTTTCGCGGGATCAACACGAGAGCAGGAAGGGTCTCCTGTATGCCCCGCCAGGCACGTACCTTGAAGATAATCATTTTGAAGCTGTGGAAAAGAACGGTGGTGTTGGAGGTTGGTAGTGGCACGGAGTGATCTTGGGTAGAAAATCTCGAGTCTGCAAAAGAGAGCCTATACTAATAAATAAAGTGGGTTAAAATCAAGGAGGGGAGCAAAAAACATGCGGCGGAGGGGCAGCTAGAAATTGGCGGGGCAAAAAACGCTAGTCTGTTTTGGGTAAAGTATGTTGATTTGAGATACCGCAGCTGGCAAGATTCGATATTTGGCGGTTGGAGTCGGCTTTGTGCAGCTGCCTTGTAATCCTCAAGATCTCTCCCGTGTCATGGTCTGGATGAGTATATACTTGTATGTTTCATTTATTTACTAGATTGTGTCCCCCCATGGATTCCTGGCTCTCAGCTTTGAACCACCCACCGACTAGGCACAAGGGAAGGGAAAAGTAAAGGTCCTAAAAAAAAGGCGCCGGACTCAGTCTCAAACCCCCATTCCTCCCGAGCACCAGGCTTGACAGGATGGGAGTGCGACTGATATCTCACGGCGTGAAGTCATGTAAGGGTATATACAGAAAACGTGAGCTACGAGTAAAGAGCGTGTCATCCCCTCCATCCCCTCTACCCTAGAACTCGGTTCGTTGCGAATCGTTTCTTTCCAGGGGTAAACTAAACACTCTCACTCCCTGCCAACATCCCCATGACCGACGTGCCTATCAGGCAATCATCGTTGTGGTGATACGAGGGTGTCTTCGACTCGTCTGGGTACCTCGTCATCCCCCATCATCATGTTGAACGACTGTTCGGCCGGCGGGTTGTGGATACCGGGAACGCCCACCTGCTGACTCGATAGAACAGGCATAGGAGGCGCATCCTGCCCGTCTTCGTGCCTCTGCTGAGCCCGCTTGACGCGCCCTGTCTGCTGGTTGACCCACGAGCTGACATTGCGGAACCGCGGCGGTGAGTCCTCGCTCGACTGCGTGTAGATCGTATCTCTGCGACTCTGTACACTCTGAGATACCCACGAGAAGCGTCCCACCAGGTTGGTCGACTGCCGCAGGTTCGTGGTTGCGGGCTGCGGCTGCTTGATCATGGTGTCTGGCATGATGATGTCTCCATCTCCGAAGCCGGATGATATGGACGAGAGTTGGGATACTCGGTTGATTTGCCGCCTTGCTGGATCGTATGCGTCGGAAGGCCCGCGTGCGAGCTCTGACTGGTTGTAGTAGGGATCAGGCATACGAGATCGAAGCGTCTCGGTTTCGTCAGTTGATGCACGCATGCCACGGAATTGGGCAGCGTTGGTCGAGCTGAAGGATTGTTGCGGCTGGTGCGACCACGGTTGGGTGATAGCTGTATCTAGGGTAAGCGGGCTGTTGGTGTAAGTGATGGTTGGCGTATTGTGAGCCACTGCTTGCTGACTAGAATAGGGGACAAAGTTTGTATCTAGAGTAAGTGGGTTGTTGGTGAAGGGGACATTTGGCGCGTTTTGTGCCAAAGGAGAGCTTGATTTGTGTGCATTCGTTGGCTGATCCATGGACTGTCTCCTCGATGGTAGCTGATATGTCTTCTCTTGAGCGTAGAAGTCTTTTGCCCGCTCTGCTTGCGCCATTCCTGACTTGTAGCTCGGTGGGGATATACCGGTCACGCTGGAGTCGTCGAGATTCTGCCATTGCCGCTGCCGGTTTTTGAGGAAAGGAACCTTGGCGACGATACGGTCCGGCAACACCAGTCTCGGCCATCGAGCCGTTGCGGAAGGACTGATCCCACCATTCTTTTTGGATCTTGTTTTCTTCATTATCCGCCATACAATCCAGACTAGGAAGCATATCAAGATAAAGCCGCCTAGAGCCAACTGTCAGTCCCATACTGGCGCGCATCAGGTGTCAAAAGTGTCATATCTCACCTATCGAACCGACTGAGATGAGTACTCGCTCAGCAACTGGATCCAGACCTTTCTCGTTGTTGTTGTTGTTATTGTTGTTCTTATTTCGGTTCCCGTTGTTGCCGTTGCCGCGATACCTGTCACCATTCCTGTCTCCATTGTTGTTGTTATTGTTGCTGGTGCTATTATCACCAATCCCTCCACTGACTGCCACAGGGGTTGGCGTAGGATTCGTGTCCGCGAGAGCCGTGCCGGTCACGAGATTTGACAAGGTTGCTAGGTCGCCAGATTGTGCAGCCGGATCACCCAGACCCTTTCTCGGTGCAGATGAATCACTGTCCGGCAAAGATGTCGTGGTCATTAGGGGAATGAAGGTTGTTGATACGGGTGCCTGGTCAATCTGTCAGTACTTTTCAATGATCATAGCAGATGGTATATTACTTACACCTGCCGATGGAGTAGGTGTGACCGTTGAGACAAGTACAATCGTGCTTGGGCTAGGGATGGTACTCGGACTGTCTGTTGGAGAGGCGGAGTCCGTCGAGCTCGACGATTCTGTTGAACCGGATGCGTCCGTCGCTGGCTGAGAATCAATATTCGTTGAGTCCGGTGCTGTTGGAGGTGAGGCAGTTGTGTCCTGGGGTGAGAACGCGATCGGGGGAGATGTACCCTTGTTGTTCCCGCCTCTTTCACCATCTGTGTTCCTGTTCCTCCCCCCATCGCTGTTGTTGTCGCCGCTGTTGCTGTTCTTCTTGTCGTTGCTGTCATTATTATCGTTGTTATTATTGTTGCCGCTGAAGCGACCTCTTCCGCCACCTGGTGGCCCATTACCATCTCCACCTCGCCCTCCTCCGGGGCCACCGAAACCGCCGCCTCCTCTCCCGCCGCCTGCTGAGGAACGACCGTTACCATCCCCGTTCCCAGGACCCCCTCCTCCTCCGCCCGGTCCGCCACCTCCCCCTCTACCTCCACTTCCAGCGCTATCGTCACGATTATTTTTAGGGTTTGGCCGTCCTCGATCTTTCCCCGTAGCGTCTTGAGACTCTCTCCTAATAACATCGGGGCTGGCCCATCGCCGAACCTCAGCGCGCCAGTCCTCAATGTATGGAGCCATGTCCTCTCCCCTCAACATCGTCAATCCTTCCGAACGTCGCCACGGTGTTGTCGCTTCCAGCGCCCAGCAGGAGGGCGCTTTCCCTTACTTCCCCTCCAGCCGACGTGTGATATTTGCTTGAGGATGATGGTTCAAGAAACCATATTCGGACCAGACAATCGCGAATGCCTGTTAAGGATTAAAGAGCCCGTGACGGAAAGACATAAGAAGAATACAGTTTGAAGAACTGAAGAATGGAAAGGCCTGCCTTGAGGTAGAATAAGAGGGGAAGGAAAACAAAGCAGAGCAGTAAGGTTTGGAAAGGCAAGGGGATGGAGGTGGACGGTATGTAACAGGCTTGGAGCAGATCACCTACTTGCGGGGGTCTACCCGAAAGCATAAGATACAAGCGCACCGAGTTGGATCCAAGAGCGATCCAGGGATGATGGCACGAGTGAGGAGGCGACGAATTCTTCCGGTATTCTCCCAAACACGAAGAGCACTCGAGATCTGTGGGATGCAACAGATGTCATGTGTCTTAGCTGCTAAGCTGAGACCCTCGCGGCGCGACCTCCATGATGGGCCAGGGCACCAAGGTGACTACCAGCTTGCCGTGCCCTTCTGGGATAGTCAAATCTGCCGAGATCTCAATTGCTCCATCGCCTCCAAGAGAACCGTAGGAATGGAGGCGCAAGGAGCCAATGGAACAAGGGACAACTGTCGAGGCCTGGGTAGAACGTGGAGGGAAGCAGGGCGAATGGACCCTCCAGAGACGCCTCATCGACGCAAGATGATCCAGGATGTCCCAGAACCAGCATAACCATGTTGGAGATCGTCCAGGACATCGTCTGACCGGCGCAGTTGGGCCTCCAGCCACAGCTCTGTCGAGACCGGGACGAAGTCTTCTGCTGCGAACGCATTGAGAAGTCAGAGGACAGAGTAATAGAGCCTCCGGGTGCGACACCGTGGTTGTTGGATAGCAGGGATCGCAACGTCTCAGCAAGGGCAGGAGGCGTTTCATCAGTGCACTGCCTGACAGGGGGGTTGTTGAGGACCCAGCGTACTGTTAGTGCTATCGTAGTGGCAATAGCATCGACTCCAACTCTTGCACCACAACTGTAATATAAACCACCAAACCGAACATCCCGCAAAGTCGCCATGATCTACTGAATCGGTCAATTCGATTGTCGCGTGCCCTATACTTGGTGGAGAAACGTCATGCGCCCGGCAACTCTGCCGCCCGGGGCATTGAGACTCTCACCAAGAACAAATACGTATCCCACCGCTCGAAATATCGGTACGCAGAAAACTAGGACAAAAGATGTTTCTATCCAAACAAAGGATTGAATCATGACAAGAAGCTTTACCGACTTGCCGTGATGCCTCGAGATCTACCTGATCCCAATTGGTCAGCTTCAAGTTGCTTTGCCTGGTTCCTCGGGGGAAAAGCCACACGAGCATACGAATATCATCGCTGGAGGCTTCCCATGGTTCATTCTTGAATATGTCTCCGGCTGATGTTTATCAACAATGCTTCCCAGGTCAGAGTCCGGCCCCAACCGGCAGATAAAAGCACTTGACACTCACGGCCAAGTGCCGCAGAGACAGACCTTTGGCGAGAACTGGAGCTCATAGGTGCCGAAGGGTGACCAGCATCACATATTGACAACACCAAGGCTTCTGATCCAAGTCCTTCTGAAGAGTGGTTTCGATGCCCCCCTGACGAACCGCCCTTCTCGTTGCTCATCGTTGGCCATAGTCTCGGTCACAGACAAGGGATGTATCACAGCCGGATTCCGAAGATGATTCCGAAGACGATCCTGCTCAGGGATACCGGTCGATCTGGACATGTGCCCTGCTTCCGAATGTTTGAAGTGTCTCTCGCACCAACATGCTGGAGCGTGTCGCGAATTCAGCCCCGTTCTTCAAAATCATAATCGCAAGTTTTCTCGTAGCCTCAGCGGTCATACTCCCAAGACATCTTGGAAGTCCTGCTGGTCACGCCAAAATAGGTACTCGGGCCCGCCTGTTCGCCAAATATACGCCGCGTCATTCGTTGTTGGTGCTTTCCCATTCTGATTTTTCCTAGAAAATATGACAGTAATCCTCATGCCCCACGATTACCACACCCGCGTACTTGGTCCTCCACAGTCCACACGCGGGTAGGAGGACCTCGAATGTTGAGGTTCCGGCTGCTTGGTCGTGATTTCCTCTTGTGGACGCGATGAAGCCTGGCATTCAGAGCTTGGAGTGGGGCACATTGGTTTTCACGTCTTCAGGTCGATTGCCTGGGCAATCCAAAGCATGACACCAGCTTCTCTGAGGCAGAGACATCATCCCCAGATAATCCTATACCCTCGCTGCTTACATCGTACAAAATACCTATTAACACCGTCTCATTGAACATCTTAAGCTGTTGGCGTCACTCTTCTCTGCCAGCGCCTTTCCATACAGAAGAGTGACGGGTTCGAAAACAGGAAACGACTCGTTGCAGAATGGCGATCAAGATCTCTCGCCTTACCGAGGCAGATATTCCTGGATCTGTCTCGGCAATACAGTAAGTGTTTTGTGAGCCTCAAATGCCTCTCTTCCATGTTTTCTCTATATTGCCGACCAAGCCACCGAGACACCAATTGTCGCCAAAAGCAGTGCAAGACAACATGGTCGAGCTCCCACCAACCCCCATCCGAAGTTGGCATAATTCCTGCAAGCTTGCTTGTCACTAAGACTGGAGCCCAGGGAAGCTTTTGCCGATGACCCGTACAGCAACTGGATGTTCGATAAGTCCAAGGTGAGTGTTGATCTCTTTCCGCCCCTATTTATGCCCTCCGCACCCCCAACCTTCGATGCTTTACGCACCGACTGGGTGTGCCGGATAAACGGCTTTCGGCAGACACCGAAGGATATTCCCTACTCCAAAGCGAGCTCTCCACGACCAGACACTTCCCCTTCCCATCAAAGTACCTGGTTTCCACGATCCTAGAGCATATGCTGACAGGAACGGCGCGTGACAGTTCAGCAAGGAGCGTAACTCTGTGTCGTTGGCCACAAGATGCCTGTGGGGCATTCGAAACGGTCTCTTCTATGTTGCAAAGGAAGACGGCAGCGACAAAGTCCTAGGCGTCGCTATGTGGCTTCGTCCTCAGCCGCAAGGACAACCACAGTCGTGGCATGACTGGTTCGAGGACTGGCGACTATGGTTTGACCAGGTGAAAACAAACCTTTGGTTTGGAAGAGGTGGACTTAACGTCAAGGTAGGGAAACCATGCTGACACGGTGTTCCTGGTGGACTCGCGACGTCATCGGGACCTCTCCGCGTCAAGGGATGTGACCTCGTGTACTACGCTAGAATATAGCATCGCGTACGCTTGGTGTTGATTGGCGCAGTGTTGCCTCGAAACACTCGTCCATGCCAGCCCAAGTCACTAACATCGATTATAGCGCTACTACATATGGAAGGATGCCCAAGCAGCCGTACACTCGGACGTATGGAAAGATCCCCGTGGGTACTACTTCCTGAACATCATGACAGTCCTGCCAGAGTATCAAGGCCGGGGCATCGGGAGGCGTCTCGTCACAGTAGTGACGGACCAAGCAGATGTCGAAGGAATGTCGTGCTATCTCGAAGCAAGCAAGGATGTGCCCAACATTCAGATTTACGAGCGCATGGGCTTCAAGTTCGTCAAAAAGCTCGATTGTGACGATGACGGGGAAAAGTGCACTCTATACTGCATGGTTCGTGGGCCGAGGCCGATACAGAAGGACGGCGTGGAGACCCATGCAGCATAGAAGGATATCGTGCTATTCCATTGACGGAGAGATTGGCCTCGGTACGCTACTTATGCGGGCAGAAGAAAGTTATCGTGTATCCTACGACGTTCAGGTTGTTTTACTCGGAGATGTCGAGACATGACTGTACCCCGACTCCAAAACCAAATATTCCTTTCGGACATTTTCGGAAGGATAGCAAGGGGCAGAAAGGAAAGATGCCGCCCGCCCGGTTTATTCCTTGGAAGCATGGGCGTTAGAGGTCGCATGCGACAACGGTCGGAGCGGCTTTCACAAGGGAAATCGGGAGCATCCGCAGGGTTCCTATTACATGTGAAGAAATTACCTACATTACGTATCAGCTCAGTCAACCGCCCGGTATGTCTCTGATTCGTAGAGAATAGCTTCAAGGTTTATCCCGCGACAATGAAGCCAACTTCATCCGCATTTTCTTCATGACCACCTCGCCCCTAAGCTAAGGGCGGCGGGGTTGGGCTGAGTGAGTAAGGCGGTCCTGGGCATCTTTGGTAAGGTAGTATCCATTTGGCCGGGGTTCTATCCCTACTCTCAGCCCCTTGACGCGGCGTATTGAATGACTAACTGCAAGCCGTGTGCTCTCAAGCAGGTCAGAGGAGCCACTAGGGCTTAGCGCACATTTCACTACGCGTGCCAATGAGAAGGGGGTGATTGATTCGTCAAGGGCCTAGCTGACTCGAGCGTCAATTGTCGCGGAGTGGTATTCTGGGACTCTTCTTAAGTCTAGCTGTCAATTAGCTTCGTCACTCTATTCGGGGAAATAAATAAGAGGGAGACGAAGAGGCAAGAGGGAAAAAATATCGCGCGAAGCAGGCCTTGCATGTAAGGTACCTTAGTATCAAACCAGTCATATTGCCCCACTTTTGCTTATCATTTGGATGCAATCGGTGCCGTTGTTGTTTTTTTTCCGTTAAAACATCTCAGCTATCCAAAGCGATTGGGACATATGTCGCTCGTTGCATTTCTCATTATCCCCTAATAAATCCTGTGTATTAGGTACTCCCCTTCAACCTCAAGTATTTCCTCCGTCAATTGGGAGCCATGGCCTCGTCATCGCGGGCTTTGGCCAGGTTTGCGCCGTCGCAAATCGCAAAACTGCAGCTCCCTTCTGCAGCTGCACCCCGATTGCTCACGACGTCATCCAGACTCCCTGCCCGAGTTGGACGGGTCGCCCTCAACAACAACAGGATAGCAACGCTCTCGCGCGAGCTCAGGAGACAGTACTCAGACGCGCCCTCGGCAACGCTATCGCCGACGCCGCCCAAGAAGCGGAGGTTCAGGATTCTGAGATGGACCTGGCGCCTCACGTACCTGTCGGTTCTTGGCGGCCTCGGTTACGTTGCGTGGCTCACCTACGAGGACCGGCATCCTTCAGAACAGATCGAGGCCGACCCGACCAAGAAGACATTGGTCATTCTGGGTAAGTTTTATGCTTTTGCCCTGCGTTAGACAAACTCAATTGACGTTGTTCTGTACCTGTGACTAATCATCTCCGCTGTCATATGCAGGTTCTGGATGGGGCTCCGTCTCCCTCCTAAAGAATCTTGACACCGAGAACTACAACGTCATTGTCATCTCTCCGCGCAACTACTTCCTATTCACACCTCTCCTACCATCATGCACGACGGGCACAATCGAGCACCGCTCCATTATGGAGCCCATACGGTCGATCCTCCGCCAGAAGAAGGCCAAAGCCACCTTCTACGAAGCCGAGGCCACCAGCATCGATCCAGAGCGCAAGATTGTCAAGGTCTCAGACATCTCGGAGGTACGCGGCGATACCTTGGAGACTGAGGTGGCTTATGACATGCTGGTTATTGGCGTCGGCGCCGAGAACTCTACTTTCGGTATCCCTGGCGTCAAGGACCACTCATGCTTCCTCAAGGAGATTGGCGATGCCCAGCAGATCCGCAAGCGCATCATGGACTGCGTTGAGACGGCGACGTTCAAGGGCCAGTCGCCCGAGGAGATCGAGCGCTTGCTGCACATGGTTGTGGTTGGTGGCGGTCCTACGGGCGTCGAGTTCGCTGCCGAGCTGCAGGACTTCTTTGAGCAGGATATCAAGAAGCTGATTCCAGAGCTCGCTGACCGCTTCCGGGTCACACTCATCGAAGCACTGCCCAATGTGCTTCCCAGCTTCTCCAAGCATCTCATCGAGTACACCGAGAGCACCTTCAAGGAGGAGAAGATCAACATCAAGACCAAGACCATGGTCAAGAAGGTCACCAACAAGACGGTTGAGGCCGAAGCCACAGGCCCCGATGGCAAGAAGGAGACGGTGGTCCTGCCCTACGGCCTCCTGGTATGGGCAACCGGCAATGCCGTCCGTGGAATCGTCAAGGATCTGATCTCCAAGATCCCGGCGCAGAAGGACTCGCGGCGCGGGCTTGCCGTAAACGAGTACCTCGTCGTCCAGGGCACGCGCGACATCTGGGCGGTTGGCGACTGTGCCGTCGCCGGGTACGCGCCGACGGCCCAGGTTGCCAGTCAGGAGGGCACTTTCCTGGCCAGACTCTTCAACAACATGGCCAAGACGGAGCGCCTGGAAGAGAATATCCGCGAGCTGAGCTCGTCACTCAACGTCAAGCCCGGAAACTCGGCCGAGGTCTCGCGCCAGATTGGTGACTACGAGCGCCAGCTCCGTCGCATCAAGGACATCAAGCCGTTCCACTACAGTCACCAGGGCAGTCTCGCCTACATCGGCAGCGAGAAGGCTGTTGCCGACATCAGCTGGTTCAACGGCAACTTCGCTACTGGCGGTGGCTTGACCTTCCTCTTCTGGAGGAGCGCTTATCTCTCCATGTGCTTTAGCAGTAAGTTCCACTCGGCCGTTGTGAATCCCGTGCATTGGTCTATGGCTGACATGTTCGTAGCTCGCAACCGCCTTCTTGTCATCAACGATTGGCTCAAGTCGAAGGTCTTCGGACGCGACGTCTCTCGGGAGTAGACACCTTTATCGCGGCATTTCTTGCTTTTGGAGCCAACAGGGTCTAGGCTCAATACATATAGACTGAGATAATAGCAGCTGGCGATCCTTCATGGATGGGAAATAGATGGTTGGTTGGGGTCTTCCGTGGCGAACGGAAAGGTACGTCAACAGCAAGTAAGGAAAGCTTGCCTCTATGCTTTTGGTGTGCTTCCGTTGTATTGCTGTTCTACTAGCTACAGTATAAACCTACTCGAATAATGTCTCCTTCTGATGTCTAGTCGCGCCTTCCCTGTGCAATCATAACCGCGCTGGAGACTTCAGAAATTTCAGCTGGTATGGTGCGGATGTGAGGGATACCTCATGTTGGTCTTTAGCATCTCCGTCGCGCGGCTCGCGGCCACCTAGGCAGATTTCAGCAGCTTGCCAGGGCAGATTCTGCCTGCCGGGCAGCGGCTTTGAACGGTCAGCTCAAACGTGTCAAAAAGGCGATGTGCTGCATCACTAATACCAATCATCGACCGCTTCATGCAGACCGGTCAGGCTGGCAGCACAGCCACATGCAGGGAAATGCTACAAACGGACAATTCGAGCAGAGAGCCTTGGGAGCGAAGACGACAAGCGGTCACAAATACCCAGCCGCTGGCGATTGTGACCCGAATTTCTTCTCGAGTCTGCTTTCCTCGACACATCAACATCAAAACTCCGCGATATGGATCCCTTAAGTGCCGTGGGACTCGCGGCGAGCTCGCTTCAGCTGGCGAGCTTCGTCTTCACAGCTGCGCTCAAAAGCATTCAAGTCGTCAAGGACCTCAAGGGCGTGCCCGCGAGGCTCCGAGGCTGCCTGGCGGACACCGAGAACTCTGTCCGCCGACTATCCAACTTGCAGTCTACGCTCACCGACCCCAACTCCAAACTGCGCTCTGTCCTAAACCAGAGCCAGCTTTCCAATCTCGAAAGCGTCGTTCGAGACGGCCATGACGCCACTGAAGCCTTGCATAGGAAGCTCGAATCCCTCTTCTCTCAGCAGACGGCCTCTAGCAGCCGCGACCGCGTCAAGGCAGCATGGAAGAACGTGGTCTCGCTTGGGATGGAGAAAGAAGTGGAAGATGCCGCCCGGCGGATTCAACGGCTTAATGACGAAATCGCCAGAGAATTGCAAATAGCCGACCTCGAGTCTCAAGTCGACCTTCCGCTGCATATGGAGACTGTCTTCCGGAGGGAGCATGAGGTCACTCGGGCCGAGCTGCGGTCCCTCAGGGACGCCGTTTTGCCGGTCATGACTGGCCAGACCCAAACCATCGCTGCTACAGACCAGACTGCCGTCGCTGTCCGGTTGTCGGATGCGGATAAGTCGGATCTTGTCGGACAGTTGTGCCAGGCGTTGATGAGCAGCCCTAGCGCCCTCGAGCAATCGTGCGATAACGCCGGGTATCTGGCTGGGAAATATCGAAGGGTTCGGACTGTATCGAGGTGGCTGTCAACTCACAACTCCTGTTTCTGCTTCAAGAGCCGCAAATCATGGACGAGTCGACTCATCACCGGCGTCGGCATAGAATACGATTTGCAGGCTGACCACCATCCAGCATGTCCCCTGGCAAAGAAAACAGGCCGCTCGTGGTCCTATACCTTGTCGCTATCACTCCTGCCCCTGATATCAAGGACGATTGCTCTTAGCTTCGGAGCAAGATGCCAGGGGGGAGGTTGGTCAATGTCACCGGCACTCAAGGTCTATGCAACCGTACAAAGGGCTACATCCCCCATGTTCCAGGCATTTGACGACCTAATAGATCTATTACACACTGACCCGGCTGGGCTGGAGAGTATAATGAGGTACGAGTTATCTCAGATCCCGGGGCTGGTACGGGACATGATGGCCTCAGGGGCTGGGTCAGTGACTGATAGGGACGAGAACAACCATACAATTCTTCATGTAAGGGCTTCCACCTCGCGTACATGGATTGTACTAATCGCTCCAAGGAAATCGTCTATCTGATATTTCATTATAGCAGTGTCGCCGATCATTGTACCATCATCCCAGAGACCCGCGATCTAGTCAGTCTTGCATATTCGGCAGGAGTTGATGCTGGATGTAGGGCACCGTTTTTGCTCAGTTTCCCGTAAGTTGTAAAGCTCCCGGGACTCGTTCAATACTTCTAGGCGTGTCTAATTCTGCGTATGAATGTGCATAGCGACATAAAATGCACGGCGCAAAATTTTATCACGGAATTTGTTGAAGGTCCTGACACCTGGGATCTCTTGAGTCCAGAATATTTCGGCAAATTCGAATTAGAAGAGATAAGGGCATATAATAGCACAGTGAATGGGCGCTACCTCGGCCATCAATTCTACGCCCGGTTTCCCGAATTAATAGACGGTTTGCGTCCTTATTCCTTCGGAAAGCACGCTCGCTAATTGGAGACTGATAGGACTCGGGCCCCTCGGTCCTGCCGTTTTACAGAGGTCAATGAGCCAGCTGACGTTGATACTCCAAAGTGCGACTTTCAGTGCCGTAGCTTACCCTCCCACTTCAACGGGACCTCTCATGTTTCTGGCGACACGATGGCATGATGGTCTAAGACACCTCCTCGAGGCTGGGTTCCCTCCCGGCCCCGCTATGGAGGAAGCGCTGCGAGAAGACGACTTTCAGGCTCTCAAGATTGCATCTGGATTCCGGGGCTGGACTCCCAGTCAAGTCTTATGCTTTGCACCCTTGTCGTCTGATCCTGTGCAGCAATATCTTATCGATGCTGTCCGCAAGCAACGCGACGAGCTACTTCAGCTGTGCTACGAACACTTGAGCCTGGCGGAGCTTGCAGAACTGGAATTACCTGGTCTCGTGCCTTTGGATGCCAAAGTTGCTTTAGCTGACGAGATGTTACGAGCAAAAGGCATACGTACAGAGAATCATGTCATTGATGGCCCAGTTTACTCCATTGAGATGCGGCATGCTGGAAAACAACCAGCCAGGATAGTATCATTCCTGGGTAAGCTGTACGCAGCAGGATTTCGAGACATCGACGGATCGGGCGCATTCACAAATACTGTTTGGTATCGAATCAATGATACTCTCGAAGAAAGTGGATATACTTTGGCCATCCTAGGTTGGCTGGCAGCAACAACGACTTCGCCGCTGCGGAGCCTCGTTAAGAAGTGGCCGGGTGCTATCTTTGACATGGCCTTCAAATATGGTGAACATTTCGAAAGAAACAAGAGCATCGGGCAAGTCACCAGCTTATTGCAGATCTTAACAGCATCCTGTGATGCGACGCAGCAAGATTCTTGCGCCTGCTTCTGCTCTCGAGGAGGCTGCTTGCCGTCTCGACTGTTTCTCACACGCAAACTGTCCAGAGAGACTTGTAACTACCTGGGTGCGGGCGTTGATTGGGAATACCGAGGCTGCCGTGATAACCGGGACCATATGCTTGAGATGTGGTGTCAGTTATGTTCTCTGGACGACAAGTGGACTTCATTCTACCTCGAGGACTCGGTGAGAGTTGAGATTTTTGACCGCCTCGGTATGATTCACACCTGTTGCCGGGTGGCAGGCGCGGACTTTGGCTGGTTGCCTTCAGAGGAAGTGGAGGCATGGAATGCGTCAGGTGAGGAAAGGCGGCAAGTGCAGGACGAAGACGCTGAGTTGAACGAGCAGCTCGAGTTGATCATGAAGGCGTATGGCGGGTACGCACAGAGATTTACCGCCTCCAGCAGCTCTAGCCAGGACTTGCTGAGGGGATGGTGGTGCATGCTCGATGAAATTTTACCGCAAGTACCCAAAACTGAGGGCTCAGAGGAGGCGGACACAGACGAAGTTTCTGACTCAGAGGAGGAGTGGGTTACAGACGACGTTCCGGACTCAAAATCATGTGACAGGGGAGCTGCGATAGAAAGAGAGGCGTTGGTCCGCCTGGGGTATGGCGATCTCGACTTCTTGGAAGTTATCCGTCGTCATTTCCGGGATTATCTGGAGGAAGAAGATGAGTTGGCCTCTGTTGGTGAAGATGGAGAGCAAGCAACCCTTGCGGATGATCGACTGTTGCGTCAGGATGGGAGCATAGCGTCTCACTTGATTTCCTTCAAACCAGTAGACGACCGGCCCAAAACGAAGCGGAGGAACTCTTGTTGACGAGAATCGAGGCTGACGTATGTTAGACGCTTTATCATTCCACTCCTGTCTTCGACAAACCACTGACTTGATGTTCATAGCCAAGGAGACCTGCCGGGATACGTGTTAGGCACCGCATGGCGATCATCCGATCACGGAAAGAAAATGACGAGGAATTTGCATCTATACCTCTATCAACTTTATTCGCCGGAGGGATAACATAGTCAATATCCACTCATCGACGTTGCTGGATGGTTAGAGCGAGTTGATGTATGACTTCAAAAGTGTTAAAGATATACAATCATGGCGCACACCTCCAGCCCCCCAACTGAGCTCGACGCCAACTACCGCTCAGCCGCCAAAGTTCATCTTCAATGCAATAGTGGGCCTCTCTCCTTCCTCCTCTCTCCTGATCCCCGCACTCTTCGACCCAGCCTTGATAACACCCTCCATAAAGACCTTCTGCTCCTCGCTCATCCCCCCGACCACGCCCCTGAACGCCGCCTGATCCACCCCCGCGAGCTCCAGCAGCCTCGCGCTCGTCTCCCTCTCCACCTCCCCGTCCTCGCCGTCCTCGTTCGCCGCCCTAGCCAGCAGAGCCGGCACCACCAGCGCCATCGCCACCGGCACGTGCGCTTTCGGCAGGGCCGCGACGTACAGCGTCAGCGTGTGCGCGACCAGGCCGCGGGCCCGCTCCGGGTCTTCCGGCTCGGTGTTGGTGACGAAGGCGATGAGCCTCGGCAGGAGGTGTCGCGCAATGCTGTGGTCTGCAGCTGTTGGCCTGGGCTGGAGCAGGAGGGAACGGATGCAATTTGCTGCTATCCTTGCTGTCTGCCCATGGGAATTTGGATTAGTCAAGTGAATAGGAAGATTATCCAAAACAGGAGTAGAGGGGCACATACCATGCGATCAGTGAGACAATCGACCAACTCCTCCAAGAACCGCGCTACCAGTGGGTCGTTGGCCGAAAGCTGATTGTTCCCGCCGCTGAAGAGGATCGTGATGGCCATGAGGCTGTTCTTTACGCATGCCAAAGAGGAGGGTGCTTCGCGCTTCTGGGCGTTGAGGTAGATGGATAAGAATCTCCGGAGACAGCCCTGGAGCTGCACGTCGGTCTGAGAGGGGCCGTCCGTCGTTCGTTTTGTCCTGGACATCGTCGCGATGAACCTCTTTAGGGTGGCTAGGGATTGCGGCACCACGATGTCCTGACATGAGGGCGTGGCTAGGATGGTGGAGAAGATGTGGATGATGCAGGCGTGGAGGTCGGTCTTGATGATGGCAGGGAAAACCTCGGCAGCGTCGACCAAGGCGTTGAGGGAAGTCCGCACGAGTAAGATGGCTTCTTCGGTCATTTGATGTCGGACCTGTTGGTTAGCCTCCGTCAGGTTCGGGAGAAGACCCGACAAGACCAGGACAATGATGCGAGTCAGCTCGAATAGCTGATCAATGTCATCAGACAGTTCGCTATCTTCGGCCTGTTCGCGCTTCCTTGCTGCGGGATGCGCGACGCACAGAGCCCGGGCGACCTCAACAATGACGCCCTGGACGTCCAGTCCCTCAGTGAGAACCAGCCTGTCCAACAGGTCCATCGTCTCCGAGAATATCGCTTCTCGATAGATTGCATGGCCAGACACGCTCGGATGGAGAATCTTCTTCAGCGCCCGCAGTATCTCGAGCGTCTGTTCCGCCGTAGCAAGTGAATCAGCTTGCCCAGGCTTCGCAGCGAGAGCCTCAAATGCAATACCGAATAGCACAAAGAAGAACGCAACGGGCTCGTCACGGTAGTTGATATCCGCGCCCTTGCTGCGACCATTTGTGCTGGGACCTTGCGACTCCTTCCCATCCAGAGCATCAAACACAAACTCGCTATCTTGCTCAATCAGGCTAGCAATCGCATCAACCAGCTTCAACCACGAATCCTGGTAGAACTTCAACAGCGTCTCGCGATTGAGAGCCGCGTACACCGTGTCCAAGCTGCCCGAGAGCGAAGGCGGTCCCAGCGTCATCGAGATGTCAGGCTCGAACCTCAGACGGGCAAACTCGCGCAAAGACTCCAACCACAGGGGTGTGAGAGTGCCGATATGCGGTTTCAGCACGTCGAGGAGGTATTTCTGCTCCGAGCTGGCGACCTGCAGATCCGCCCAGGCCGCAAACACCGACATCTTAACCATCACGGCGGCATTAGAGCTGAGCCCCTTCAGATCTCCGATACCGGCAGCGTCGTCGTTCTCGGCAGCAAAGTTCTCGAGCGCGCTGACCAGCGTCTTGAGGATCCTACCCATGCGGTCAACATCCCGCACAATGCCGGTAGCAATGAACGCGGCGCAAACGTTGACCGCCTCAGAAGCCAGCTCAGGGGACGAGTCGGCCGCGAACGCCGGAGTCAATGCCGAGCTGATCTGAGCTTGGTACTGTTCCAGGAGCATCGCCTCCTCAAAGTCGGGGTCCGGCGTCTTCCCGAACATCTTGAGCACCGAGCCGATAATCTTGAGACCCCAGACGCGTTGCTCCAAAACTCCGGACGTGGATGCCGAAAATGCCATGCGCACCACATCTGCAATCTTGTTCTGCAGCGCCGTCTGCGCCGGAGACTCCCCGTTCGTAGCGATATCTTTGCCAATGAGGACAAATATGTCGTTGAGCAAGCCCATGGCAAAAGTCGTGACTTGCCAACGCAAGGGCTCCACATCAGCACCAGCAGGTGTCTCCTTTTCGTCCTTTGCGCCGCCCGATGCATTGGCAAAACCAGCCACTTCTTCGTCTTGGAGGTCTATCGCTGGGCCACCGGTCTTCTTCGATGCTGCCACTGGCACAACAACCTTAGGTCTTGTCATCTTGAGGACGTTTTGCAGTCTCTGGAGCCAAGGTGCAGTATCTCTGAGACAGGTTTGCCGCACCCAGTTGCGGATGATGTTGCGGATGCCATCATGGCTCGGTGAAGAATCCAGTACAAGCCACAGCTGGTCTTCGAAACCCGTGTCGGCAGCTGCGATTACGTCGTATGAATCCCGCTTCATGAGGTTGTAGAGCCCGTCCACCGCAACGTCTCTGAGGCCGGTGTGCTCCGAGTTGAGGTACTTCTGCAGCAGCTTGACATAGTCGACAAAGTCCATGTATCCTGGCGCATAGAGCGAGAGGTGCTCAAGACACGCAAGACTTGCTCGTTGAACTCCAAGGTCATCCTCCTGTCGAAACTGCCCAACAAGTGTAAGAATAAGCTCCCTTGACTTGTCGGAGTCCCGTAGATCCGGTCCCAGCACGTTGATCAGGGAATCCACGCAACGGGCAATGGCTGCGCTGGAAGAGAGCTCGACTTCGAGGTTCATGGTGATGGCAGATGATACCTCGGGATTATGCGTATCAGACACATATAATTTTGCCAGCATGCCAAGTGTGCTCGACACGTAACCAGAAAATGAAAGTCCAGCTGCGTCTGAGACTCTCGTTACCGCCTCCATGGCCCAGTAGTGGACCGTCGGATGCGGGTCATTGCAAAGAGACATCAGGATGTTGAGGATCGTCTTGAGATGATACCCAGCTGCCATCCCGCCAACTTTCGTCTGTATGGTACCGAGTGCCATGGCACACCCGGCTCTAGCGCTTGGTTCCCTGTTGATAACGATCGTGTCGACGAGATACTTGATCTCCTGGTTCGTGAATGCGTTGCCGCACGTACTGCAGAGCCTCGCAACAGCCTCGTACCCGATACTCCTCACGTACTGGTCCGGATCAAGCACTATATCTCGCAGCATTTCTTGCAAGAGCTTCTCCACGGCCATGTTGGTAATATTACCCGGCGGACACCTGGTTTCTCTCGTCGTGACTCTGAGCGTAGATAAGAGCGCGGTACCCACGTTTACATTAATAGCAGCTTTGCGACCGGGGTCCCGCTGTAGCGAACCAGCTGCCACGAACGTCGTGACTTGTTCGAGGACGCTCTCCTGCACTTTTGGTGGGGTGAGAGGAAAGACAAAGGCGAACAATTGAATAGCCATGTTGACCACCTCAGTCGCTGGAGGGTCAGGAAGGGTTGGAGTTCCGTCTTCGGAGCCCCCTATGTAGAGTAGAGAGGCGTCGTGCTCGAGCGTCGGGCAGACTGGCGACAGAAGAATGTTTTCTATCATGTCTTCAGGTCCATACTCATCTTGGTTCAGGAATTCGGAGTTATCGTGCTGGCCCGGCAGGTTTCTGATCTTGAAGCCGCGCACGAGACCCGTCACGCCAAACCCGGAATTGTCGCCGACTTCCCAGATCGACTCAAATGTACCTGCCGCATTCGCAATTGAGGCGCTCAGGGAGTTCGGAGTGTAGTTCTCCGGGTCGGCAAAGAGAGAGATGGCCAGCGTAAGGAGATTCGATTGTAGAAGTGCTTCCGTCCCACCAGCTGGACTCACATTCACCAGCTTGGTATAGCATTGAAGTACCCGGCGTTGTACCATAACTTCTAGGTCATGTAATTGCAACGAAGGTGTCAACCTTTCGCTTATGTCATCCGTGTGCTTCTTCGACGGTAGAGTCCTCAGAAACGCGGTGGTGCTCTGTAACATCGTAGCGATCCGCTTTGATACATCAACCGTAAGCAGACGGCTGTTGTATTGCAGAAATGCGAGAATCGAGCCCAAGGCGCATTCCCTGACATGCGTTAGGAATGACGCATTCAGATAGTTCCTCTGCGTCGCACTGTCCTTTGATAACACCTTGGGCAGAGCATTCTTCCAGAGAAGCAACATCTGAGACAGATGAATCTTGACAAAGTTCGGGCCGAGCGCCATCAAACCCCCGATTAGTGTCCAAGCGACCTGGATCTGGGTGCTGGCAACCCGTAGCTCAGAGCTTCCACTAGACTTGAGCAGGTTGGTTGCCATGGTCAAAACTCTGCTATTGATATCGACGGATCCGTACAGCGGCCTGAGGGGGCTGGCGCTCAACGTAGCCGCCAAGCCGTGGGCGGCGCCGATACACCTTCTCGGAGAGCTTCTGCCCGTTCCTAAAAGGCCAAGTTCCCTGGTGAGGCTGTTCATGCATACAGACAGACATGAGAGAAGCTGCTGGGGACAAGAGAGGACGAAGGACTTCAAGCATGAAGATGCGTAGACCTGCACAGTGTAGCTGGGATGCTGGAGGACTTGCAGAAGACCATCGCGACAGGATTCAGCAAAGTTGTTTGCCGCTGAGCCCAAGCTATCAACTAGAGCAGCCAGGGCGCCCATAGACGCGATTAGCGTTTGCTTGCTGGGTTCTGGGCGCTCCTTCAGAGCTTGGGGATAGTTCTTGAGCACGTCGTTGATAATGGCCTTGGCCGCAGTCGTCTGTCCAGATTCTCCTAGAATTCGTCTGCCAATGACTCCCTGAAGGATGATGTCCACAATGCGGCGCGAGATGAGAAGACGGTAGCGGTTGTTGAGGATGTTAGGCTGGCCCAGAATGTCAACCGTCAAGTTGTCTAAAACCTTGAAATAGTGCGTCTCGACCGTCTTCTCTCCTAGCTTTTGCAAGAGGTTGCCATAGCAGATTCCAATGGCCGCCCTCACTCGATTTGTGGTCGACATACGGACATACTGGGTAGAGAGCGTTTTCAGGATATCAACAAGGGACATTGCCAAAACCTGCGACTTCCTAGACGAGGGAGCAGGACTTTCAGACCGTGAAGGTATGTCATCGTCATCCTGCAGGGATCCGGGCGCATGCTTCACTGCCTTCGACTTGGACCTCTTGATCAACTGCAAAGGCGCCTCTCCGACTGCCGACTCGGAGTAACCCATGACCAGAGCTTCCGCAAAGCAATCCGCGGCTGCCTGCCGAACGTGCGCAGATGCAATGTCGAACGTCTTGAACATGGTCGAGCGAAGGCTGTCGAAATCGCTCGCGTTCCGGAAGTAGTGCGTGTGCCTAACCAGAGCCTTAATACACCGGCAGGCCGAATTAACGACCAACGAACCCCGGTCGCTCGAGGCATGGTTTCGTGCCTGCTTCCATATGTCCCTAGCGATGCTCTCGTCCAGGCTCGCCTCGATCATGGTCACCATCTTCGCAAAGGCGACGAATACGGCTGCCCGTATCCCGGCGTGATTCGACGACGCCTTGAGGAGTTTCAGCAGCGTCGCGCAGGCCATCTGGTGCAACCCGATGGCACTGTCGCCCGCAGAGCCGTAGACATCTCCGAGACACACCACAGCCGCATGTTTCGCCCGTAGCTCCGTCTCGGTCTTCGATTTCCCGCTCGACACAAGGGCTACTAGATCATTGATCGTCTCGAACAAGAGCTTCCTGTCTCCCTTCCCAAATATGTGTGCTAGACATCGTCCCAGGTTGTTTCGAATCACGCGTGTGGGTGCGGGAGAGGCGAGGTTGATTATCTGGAAGATTTCCTTCTTCAGATAGAACTGCTGCGCAGTGCAGTCGTCAGGGGCAAGGGAGAGGACATGCTTGCTGAGCGTGGACACGAATGTCAGGAGGAAGAGGTCCTGTTGCTCGGCCGGCAGTGCTTGGAGCTTTGCAAGGTCGAGCTCTGGGTTCGGAGTTACAGTCGCGCTTGCTGGAGTTGTAGTGTGTTCGCCATTGACACCGTTGGCTTCGGCCGGAGGAGACGCCGAAGACATGGAGGACGAGGAGCCGGGGAGAGTTCGGTGATTTCGAGAAGGCGGTATCTTGTCGTTTCAAACTTTCAGTTCGAGAATTTAGCCACTCTCGTTCCGTCCTACGCGCTTGACTCCAGTGTCGAGTGAAGTCGTAAAAGTTGATAGTTCCAGGATCAATAGGGACATTGAGATCACTTTGGGTTGATATGAGCACCAATGCACCCCCGGCGGCAGTTCTGGAGCTCCATCGTCATCAGGCCAATGAGCAAGCAGCTGCAGGGGTCGCTAGGTTCTACAGTGCATCCATCTCAACTCGGACTCGACCGTGCGATCGGAGCCGTCCCGAATCTCCAAAAAATTCTGGAACGAGTTGCGACAACAGCTTCGAAGTGCCCATCCAGCTGTTCATACGGCATTTTCTTAGTATAGTCGCTCTTTGCTAGTGTTATTTATTGCGCTCCGGATCGCAGGAGCTTACGCACCAATGGCCTCCGTCATCCGAGGCGTCAGTCCCTTCATTCGACTACCACTCCCCAGACCGAGAACGAGTTCGCTACAATGTCAATGTCTACGCTCTTTGACATCGAGCTCTGTGCAGCTCAGCGGCCACAACAAATGGTCCAAGATCAAGCATGAGAAAGGCGCAGCCGATAAGAAGAGAAGCCAGCTGCACGGCTCCATAGCTAAGCTACTGACTCTATATTCCAAACGTCCGTCCATCCTTCCCGCCAGCCACGTCGCGAACAAAGAGACCCGAGACTCATTTATACAAACTGCTACATAGTATATGGATCTGACCCGCAATTCAACCCACTGCTGGTGCGGACAGTGGCCGAGGCAAAGAAAGCCGGCATGGCGAAAGACAAGATCGAGTCAGCCGTTGCCCGAGGTCAAGGCCGGTCGACGACCGGCCAGCAACTCAAGAAGTTCACATTCGAAGCCATGTTTCCCCCAGATATAGCGGTCATTGTCGAAGCAGAAGGCGAAAACACGGCACGATTAGTGCAGGACCTGAACCTCATAGCCAAAAAGGCGAAGGCGAAGCCCGCAGCAAGCAAGTTCTTCTTCAGGAGGATGGGCCGTGCTATATTCGAGCCGCCAGAGGAGAAGGACGAGAGGACATTCGAGAAAGCGCTGGATCTGGCTGTAGATGCAGGAGCTGAGGAGATCGACGAGGACGCGGATGGGAACTTTGTCGTCTGGTCGGATCCAGAACTTGTAAACAAGATCTGCGATACCGTCGGGTTGAAGGTGCTCAGCGCTGACATCGTGTGGACGCCCGAAGAGGAGACAAAGGCGAAGCTCAACTCGTCGTCTAAGGACCTGCAGAACTTGGTTGAGCTGCTTGCTGCGTTACGGGAGTATCCGGACGTCCTGGGAATATACGCCAACGTGACGAGGGGAGCAATGACAGACGAGGAATGGGCGGTAGTCGTAGAGAACCTGGACAACTGATGCAACAACAATGTACAATATGTAGACCTGATAGAGACCGGCATCTCGAGGTATTGACGCCGATGAATAACCAATGTTCGAGAGGGGAGTTCGCAATGGTGAAGTGATAACCGTAAACGCCGCCCAATATGCATCTGACACGCCGAGAAAATAGTTCGAGATCTTCCCAAACGCCCCTATAGTGTTATACACCTAAGAAACTACCAGAACCATCCCTTCTTTTGTTCTGTACTGGCGGGCTGGGGTGCCTGTTGGGGCTCGGGTTGAGGCGCTTGTTGAGCGACGGTTTCCGGGTTCCGTGCAGCCTCCTCCGCCAGCCTCTTGTCCCTCAGGTACAGTCGCCTGGCCCGCAACCTTTCGAGTTCGGCATGGATCTCATCTTTATCGAGCGGCAACTTGTTCGCGTGCTCGGCCTTGGGCCAGAAATCGGGGACGGCGAAGCGGTTGTCGAGGTTCGTGCCGAAATAGTACATGATGCCGATGGGAAACATGACATACATGCCAAACTTGAGAGGGACATTGTCAGGGCCAGCAAAGGCGCGCGTGGGGGCTAGACTATGTGTCACTCACTTTGGCAACTTCCATGTTAAGGCCTCCCATGATTGTTCTTAGGCAACTTCGAATCCGTCCTAGGCTTGGAGCGTAATCATATAAATGAGCTTCTGAAGAACATGTCGGACGGGGAAAAGATCATGCTGAGCTCAGGTGGGGCTGTTGTCTCGAAGCAGGGTGATTGATGGCCAGCTGCAGTCAGCTGCGTTACGCCAAAGTGGTATGGACCTCTTTTGACAACAGTGAGACGATTTTTTTGGGAGCATTTTAGGTAGGTATATTAAGTCTCTAAATAAGCCGCCATTACACAAGTGAAGCATTCAGACAACCTTTGTAGCTGACATTCACGCATCACACCTGATCAAGGAAGTCCTCTCCCTCCCTCAGAACGCCTGTGCTCTCCACGTGGTTCTCCTCGTTTTGCAGCGGCTTGTGGAACGTCCATTTGTTATGTATGCAAATACGCCGTCGGTCCCAGGCATCCCTTTGTGCCAGAGTCTATGCCAAAACGTCACAAACAAATAGAAATTGGAAGAGGGAACAATTGATATACACGAATGAAACAGGAAAAAAGGGGACTTCCGACTCCTCACGTTGGGTTCATATCTCGGGTGCACGTCGGATGTCGGTCGAGAGGTCCAACTTCAACGCCTGCCATAAACACATGGCATATCAAGCTTCAGCGCGGGATTCGCGCATCTAAGAGTTGGCCGCGTCCCGGCTGCTTTGCGAACTGGCGCTCATAGTTGGCTGGTGTGTCGGAAGCACGCTCTTGGACACTGATTGCCGGACCTTGGCCCACGTAAAGACTAAGCCACTGACGAAACCAACGAATATAGCAGAAACACTGCCAAAGGTGATCGGCGCGTCGAAGAAAATCAGTCCGCTGACGGCAATCGGCAGCTTGTTCAGGGCGCCGACCATGGAGTACGTCGTAGACGAGGTCGCTCGGATGCACCAGGCGGAGCAGTACGAGATGAAGATGGCAGCTAGACCCGAGTAGATCATGCCGATGAACAGCGCGTTCCGGGTCTCAATCGGGAAGTTCTTGGCCAGGTTCTCGCTCGACCAGTCCTCGGCGATGAGGGAGCAGATGATCAAGACCGGGATGCTGAGCAGGTTGTTGTAGAACATGGCTGGAGCTATTGTTAGCGCGTGCTGGCATATGCGTCTGTACATGCTTTCTTGAACTTACTATCCCAGTCCTTGAAATTCATTTTCTTGATCACCTTGCGCATACCGAGGACAAAGGCAGCCGAACAGAAGACGTTCAGACCCATCCACGCGTATCCGGCATTCAAGGTCGAAAGAGCGGCAGAAGCCTCCACGGTGTGTCCAATGCCGTGGATGGCAGCCTGGATATCAGCCCATGCAGCGATGACGGAGCTGAGGACCATAAGACCAAAGGAGAGCAGCGCCAGAGGCGAGACGCTGCCTCCGAACCACAGAACTTCTCCATAGGCGATGACGATGATTGTAAGGTTCTTGAAAATCGTGTAGACCGGGACAGAGAGGAACTGGAGCGCCTTGGTGCTTGTATAAATCATACCCACAAGGAGTAGCGAGATAGGAAACCCTAGCCAGAGTTAGCCCTTCGTCGTGTCAGAACAAGCGTAAGAACCTAGGCACATACATTTCTTCGCCTTTGTCGTATCGAACGGGGCGAGGGTAGATATCATGCCGAGTTGTTTGCAGACCATGATCGTGACTATACATACGATCGACTAGGAGGCATATGTCAGTCCTGTGTCAAGCCCCTGTATTATTAACATATCGGCGGAATAACACACCTGAACAGCAAGGTAGAAGAAGTTGAGGTTCCAGAAGGTCCCCGAGACGACGTATTTGTTCACTACCGTCATGCTGATTGACGACAAGCAGTAGGCCATAATCGAGGCTGGCGGGCTGTTGTCGATCTTGGCATAGAATTGTTGCAACAGGTTCTCTCGTCGGGACAGTCTTTGAGGGCTGTTCTTCCGCAAGAACGGGTCCTTCTCGACACTGAAGCCATTTCCACTATCGGGCATCCGCACCACGAAGTCTTCATTCTTCTTGTCCGACATTTTCTCTGCGATATTGCTTAAGGACCAAACGGAACGAGCGGCTGGGACTGAGTTCAGGGGCGCAGACAAGGAGTCGTGATGCTGTAGATGCGGCGCTTTGTGTCGCTATTGAATGGATAACGACTGATAACCGTGCGAAACCCCAGGTCGCATTCAGACCCAAAAGAACTAGAGACTGTGGTGAAGAGAACGGATGCTGTGATCGTCGTCAAAGGTTCGTGGTGGGAGAAACGCGTCAGGTGTAGGTAGACGTTACAAGAATTCCTTGGTTAAATTGCAAAGATACGAATGTCCAGACCCACCAGCAGGCCGACTAGGGGGTACCAAATGAGGCTTGGCAAATGCACTGAGATCTCCCCTGCTCCCCTTTGTGGCTTAAAATTAGAATTGGGGCGATCAATCCAGTTTCGGTACGTACCCCTCTGCGTGCCGGCCTCGAAAAGGAGAAATCACCGCTACACTAAGGTACCTTCCTAGGACTTCAGGTGAGCCGTACAGTACTTATCGGAAGAATCAAAGCAGTAAACATTTGGAAAATTGACATTGACGCCGTGAGAATACCAGTTCAGCTGTCATTTTCATCCGAAGCCCTCACGTCTCCTCCGCCGGGACCTCTGCCCTGATCTCAGCCCTTACCTCCGCTTGACTCGGGCTGGTCGGGTCCATCATCTCGTCATCCCTATCTTCATCTCTCTCAATATCGTCTCTATAGTCCTTGTCCTTTCCCTCCTTATCCTTGGTGTCAGATTCGGCTTCATCCGGTGCGGCAGGAAAGTTCAGATGTTTCCAATCCTCCAGCTCCTCTGTGACAGACCTCAACCGGTCCCGGATACTTTCAATAGCATAGCTACCCAGCAGCAGCCTCAGGGGCGGATAGGAGCAATGTCCCAGCTGCCAGACCAACTCCGCACACTTGACCGTGCTCGTAGGCTGCCTGTCTCCCAGCCACTGCACCATTCGCTTTGCATGTAAAGCCGGCGACGTGGCATGCGAGTACGCCTCGCTGGCAGGCTTGATGAGAAAATGCCCCCAGGTAGGCAGCGGGTTTGTCTTTGAATCTGGCTCATCCCTCCTCACGAGGCCGGGCTCGACCAGCGTAGCCTTGACATTAAAGCTGTCCACCTCGTAGAGCATAGCTTCCACAAGCCCTTCGACCGCGTACTTGGTCGCGCAATAGGGTCCAAGACCAGGCACCCCCAGCGCGCCAGACGTAGAGCTGAAGATGATGTACCTCCCCGCCGCCTGCTGCCTGAAATATGGCAGCGTGCACTGGATGATGTGCAGCGTACCCATAAAGTTGGTCTCGAACTGGTTGCGGATGTCGTGCTCGTCCTGGTCCTCACATGCGCCAATGACACCGTACCCAGAGCAGTTGGCGATGCAGTCAATGCGGCCAAACCTGTCCAGCGTCTTCTCGATCACGCGCGCGACCGACTCCTTGGAGCGCACGTCGCAGAGCGCTCCCAGGCAATTCTCGTGCGTCTGCACCATCGACTCTGGCGTCGACTCGTAGACGCGTCCGACCGTCGTCACGTAGTCGCCATGGCTGAGGGCGCATTTCACCAGGGAGCGGCCCATGTGGCCGGTACCTCCGAAGACCTTAGAGCTGTTAGCCGTGGTCATTGTGACCGTTTGAAAAGGGGCGAATTTACGATCCAAACCTGCGGCTTCCTTGGAGCTCCGGGCAGAGGCGGATCACAGCTTGCTGGCAATTGCAGCTTAGGCTTGCTGGAGCTGTCCGACTCTGCAACCGAGCACGCCACTGCTGGTGAACTTGTACACTCCATAACTGATGAGTGATGGCTCAACCTCTGCTTAAGATGTTCAAGTGTGTCTCCGTGATTTCCCGATGGTTGCCTGTTGGACTGGACAGAAAGCTGACAATATACACATCTTGGGCTGTGGTTCTAGCGGTGGTTATCATTCTGTGAGTTGAACCACCGACTCAATGCATGTAGGTCTCACACGCCGGCTTCCATCCCTTATGTGTGTCGTTTCAGCGTCATTGCCGGCTATTTGGCGGCTACGGAGGTGCGGCAGATGATGTCTAAACTCCGAATCTCCTAACCCTAACTCTAACCCTGACGCTCAACGGAAGCACCCTCTTTCGGAACCCGAAGCGGAAGTGCCTTTTTTGACGGCGAGTTGCTTCGAGATGGCGCAATTTGTTTGATCTCGAATCATGTCCCACATGGGAGGATACGTCACAGGGATTTGTTGGACCTGTTATTTGTATTTGCTTCTCATCAGCACAAACACACAATCCTAGCATCCGGTTTCGTTGCCCACTGCTGTGGACATATCGGGATAGTGCTGACGAGAGTGATATAAGACTCCGCTTCCGACTACCTAGAAAAGCCTGGAAAGTCCGCCGAAATATTCACATCTGTCGTCTCACTTTGCATTTTTACACTCACCTAGACGTTCATATCACATCTCAGTGACAGCAAAATGAAGGCCTATCTCTACGACAACGTCCCCGTAAGTCTCACATTTCTCCTTAAGAGACTCGGCAACTGACATAAAAAACAGGGCGACCAGCGCCTTCCCCATGACTCAGGCAAAACCGTCGACACCGACGACCTGACCAAGCTCGGCGTGCTCTACTACCGCTTCTCCGATGTTGATGACGTGAACAAGCTGGCCTCGGAGCGCGGCTACAAGAACCGCGACGAGATCACCGTCTCTCCGGAGAAGATGGGCGATGTGTACGAGGACAAGGTCAAGAGCTTTTTCCACGAGCACCTGCACGAGGACGAGGAGATCCGCTATATCCGGGACGGCTATGGGTATTTCGATGTGCGGAACAAAGGCGACCAGTGGGTGCGCATTCACCTGGAGAAAGACGACTTGTTGATTCTGCCGGCCGGTATCTACCACCGGTTTACTACTGATGAGACGAACGTGAGTTGTGTTATGAGCGAACTTTGCTTGAGCAACCATGGCTAACGTAAATGTGCAGTACATCCAGGCTATGCGTCTGTTCAAGGAGGAACCTAAGTGGACGCCCCTGAACAGGTCGGAGGAGCTTGATGCCAACCAGTACCGGAAGGAGTATGTTACTAGTTACCTCCAGTGAAGGTTGATCTGGAGGGTCCTGTCCGGGAGACGCTGCTGTTTTGTGCTTACCATTCCCCTAGTTATGTGAGCGCCAACCTGATATAGCATCAGTCCTTAAGTATTTTGTCTATTCTGACGTCTTTGACGGACATGTCTACGTCTTACCCCGTTTACAAGCCCCTGATTGAATGGTCTCTTCAGCACTGAAAACCGTCGACATGATATGAATTCATACACAAATTCTTGCTATTAGGTAGTATATGCATTAGGACCTTCCAACGCTTGTAGATGCAAATCCGTCCGTGTCCGGTTACAAAACCGGCTTCAACAGGCTGATATAAACCAAACCTGGCAGTAAAGGGGAGCCTTCTTCCCAAACCCAGGAAACGCCGATGCTGGAACCACGAGAATACCACCCTTGAATGTTCTAACCAAGGTCGGCTGTTGCTCTTGCGGGTAATAACGAATGCAGTTTTGACTGTTATACAGGATGGAGGCTGTTCTGGGCGCCAGGAACCTCTGGCAACGCACCTGTCGTGAGCGGTTCTAAATTAGTCCTGGTTCACCGTTTGCTGTATGTGGCTGTTAGCTTCAAGCATTTCGTTATCGCCATGATCCGCGAGGAGGGTTGAACTCACCACCAACCAATCCATCCCTTCATTGACACCACTCCCATCCACTGCCGAACATGCCATAATGCTCCAGTTACGATCTCTCAGCTCGCCTAGCCGCAGAGCCTGCGATATATCCCCCGCGCCCTTCGCGCCAGGCTGGTCTTGCTTGTTGGCAAACACCAGCAGCGCCGCGTCCTTCAGCTCCTCCTCGTTCAGCATGGCCGCCAGCTCGTCGGCAGCTGTTTGGAGGCGCTCGATATCCGTGCTGTCCACCACGAAGATGACGGCGGCGGTGTTGGCGTAGTAGCAGCGCCAGTAGGGCCGGATGCTAGTCTGGCCGCCCAAGTCCCAGACGTTGAAGTTTAAATTTTTGTAGGTTACGGACTCGACGTTGAAGCCGATGGTTGGTATTGTTGTTACAACTTCGCCGATCTAAGGGTCACAGTTAGTGCGTGCCTTGGTTGGTGTGAGCTTGATCCGTTGGCAGGGGCGTACTTTGAGTCTGTATAACAGTGTTGTCTTGCCTGCGTTGTCCTACGGCAGGGATAGACTTGTTAGCTTGGCTGTTGCGCTTGTTTGCTGAGAGTTGTATTCGGCACCCGTACCAAGCCCAATATCAAGATCCTGATTTCTTTCTTGGCCCAGATCAGGCTTGAAAGCCACGACACACTCTGACCCATCTTGGTTGTTTCTGGGGTGATGTGCCCTCGCTGGGCGACCGACGGGGGAATCGAGGACGAAGTTGACTAATGCGCCACTGGGGATTCGCTGTACGGAGCAAGACGCAAAGAAGCTTTCAACCGGAGGTCGTAGTTGCAAGAGGGTTTGAACTGGCTGTACTGTAAAGGGGAAAGGCGGCGACTGGCTGGTTGGAAGAGATCGAGGTCATGGAAAGTCAGGAGAAGAATCGCATTTCAGGTTCTTTTGTTCATCAGCGTTGGAGAGCCCATGAAAAGCAACCGCCTTGGCCGATGAGATCCGGGCTCTGGACTAGCCTATTTTGGGGTTCCGTTTCAAACTGCCACTGCCGCAGTGATTCGCAAAGGGACCCCTGTCCCGAATTTCCCTGGCCCCACATTGAAGATGAGAGGTATCAAGCCACAGTTAATTTTTTTCCCCGGTTCGCACGTGATGAGTACGTTAGAAGCAAGCCACACTCCACCTTTTTTCGCTGTGGCTCCCCTCCCACCAGGGCTTTTCTCAACCCACAGTAGAATTTCAGAATCTCCCGCGGGAACTCGATCCAACGACATCACCGAAACTTCACATCGCGCTCGTCAAACCGACCACACCAGTCAAAATGCCGGTATGTTACGCCCTTCCTCCTCGATATGCGGAGATTCTGGTGTAGGAGTTTCAGTACTGGGATTACGACAAGTCGCTGCTCTTCGCCCGAGCCACGTCGCGATTGAAAGAGGGACGGGTCGTCGAGTGCTGTGACTGGGTTTCTCGACACAGGACAGCGCCGAACCGAACGATGGGGCAATTTATTAGAGGGACAACGGAGATATTGTGTTCTGAGAGATTGCTGACCATTGTCGACCAACAGAGCCACAAGACTTTCAAGACCAAGCAGAAGCTTGCGAAGGCCCAGAAGCAGAACCGTCCCATTCCTCAATGGATCCGTCTGCGGACTGGCAACACCATCCGGTACGACTACCTTTACACATGCGAATGCTGAGACCGATCGAGCAATGGAAGGCATTTACTAAACTATTTGGATGTACAGGTACAACGCCAAGCGGAGGAACTGGCGTAAGACCCGCCTCGGCCTTTAGACGAGTCTTCCTTACTGTCAACGATTCCGGATGTCCTTCGCACGCAATACCTACCGATACCGACACGAGATGGCTGGTCACGGCGTGGAAGGGGACTTTCAAAGGGGCTGGTCTAGCCGGTGGTTCGGTTCGCACGCATCAAACAAGGGAAAAGGGCTTGTCTAGGCTCGCTTGGTTTTCTGGACTGGAGTCTGTCATATTGCATTCTAGGGTCTGCCGGGTGGGAAATACATCGTCAATGAATTGAAAGATATTTGACGAACTACCAATTCCATACCGGATTCTGACGGGTCACCTGCTGGCTTGTCGATGTCGTGTGTGCTTCTTATTGTCTCTGAGGTGTATACCGTGTGGTGACGACGGGAACTTTTGGCCGTCTCACTAATAAGCCTCTTGCAGAAGAACAAGATCTTTGGACAAGAAGATCACAATAACGGCTTTCCTCATATTCGTTGCCTGACCGAGACTGCCGACCAACCCAGGCATGTCGCTCGGCAACGATTCCTAGTCTTCCATTCGTCGGGTGTTGTGTTTCTGACAGTCGCCTTACTTCGAAACCGCTGCCTTCGTGAGTACGTTTGTATTCGGCAATGTTGGGGGCGCGTTCTACGACCGCTGTCTCTACAGTGATCGACCGGACCGTCACCTGTGTGGCGGGACAGCAGTTTACGTGTTCGCTGACGGCACGGGAGGGAATTATTACCATAGTTTGTAGCAACAGCTTGCCGCTATAACTATAACTGCCAGCCATGGACGTCGTGCTCTATTATATCCTCAGTAACGTTCAAGAAGGCTGACACTCGAGCGTTGTATCGTCGTAATAGAAGGGATATAGAAAGTGTATGTATTGCTTTTACGACGAAAGTCAGAAAGCTACCGAGCATTCCCATATCCACCATAAATCAATAGCAGCACAGTGCAGGTGCGCATGTCTCAACCCCCAACGCCATGGATGCTGGAAAGGAAAACAGAAAAGCGCCACGCACGACCCAACTCCAAGTCAGCGAGCAGATCAGTCGGATACTGTGGGAAACAGCCTAGACATAGCGAGGTCAACCACATTCAGCGCTTAGGCACGGCGCACATGCTTAACGGTCCTCAGCCCACTCGTTCTCGCGGCGAATGTGCTCCTCCTCCTCTGGCGTGAAGTCGTTGGTGATGTTGAATGTTTTCCGGATTTCTTCCGGGGACTTTCCCTTAATCATGTTGGCAACTGTCTTACATCCTACGTCAAGGAGAGGCTTGATATCGAGATAGTTGGCAGCCTGCGAGAAGTCAGCTTGAGTTGCAAGACCTCAAAAGAAAAGTAAATGTAACTTACCAGGATTACCTCAAAGAGCATCTCCTGGTCAACCTGCATGAACTTCTGGTCCCATTCCTCGATATCTGTAGTCTTCTTCCGTGTATCCGCCTCCTCGTCGGCCGGTTGGACGGGATCGTTCCGGTGGTGGTCGCACCACTCAATGACCTTCTTAAGGACGGCCTCGTTGACCTGTAAAAACGTCAGCATGCATTCAATGATCTGGATACAGGTTTGAGATGGCATTGACGCACGTTAGGGATCGGGATAGCTTGGTTGCCAATGCCCTCGTCGCCTAAATCCTCAAGCATGTTACGGATCAGGACGGAGCGCTCGGCGACGGCACGATCTTTCGAGTCGTTAGCAACTCATCAGGGAAACCGACACAGAAGCGGGCACAAGATGCCAATAGTATACGACACTGGAGTGGGAGGACTTACCGACTTCGATGGTAACACCATCATTGCTCTGCAGCAAGATCTTCTGGAGCTTGGTCTCCGACATTGTGATGATGCTTTCAAGGAGTGGTCGGGTATCCTGATTTGTTCTTGCGATTTCGACTTAGTTATCTGGCTCGCATAAGAGTTTGGTTGATTAGCGCTGCGGTCAAAAGACGTTGACAGTTGGATAATGGGAAGTTGGTGGAGGAGGGTGGCATGCAGGCGATATTAATACCTTGCGGGTAGCGCACGGTTCAGACAGGGAACGCGCAAGTTTCCAGGGCAGACAATGAATTTGCTCTTTGGGTTCTAAAGAGTCAAGGAACGTTCCTTATTGCTGGCATGAATCAGGCAAAGGCAACCTACTAGAATGAAGGTTTGACGAAGATGGATCAGGCGGGTGAGATGGATGGAGTCGAAGTGAAGTTGCTGCCTTCGCGGGGATAGTGGGGTGGTACTGTACATACGCAGTACATACTTGCGCTCGGATGCCACCAAAGGTACCGAGCCAGAGCGGTGTGGAGACGGCGAATTCCCTTCCCATTCAGCGTTCTTCATATGCCTCTACCACATTAAATTGTGAAATCGTCAGCCAGTGACAATTGCGGTTGGGATTTCAGAGCTACCTTATGTCATCACAGATGTCGGTTATTCATCTAGCGAAAGGGATACGGGCTACCTATATTTGTCGAAGACCATCTTCCAGTGTGCCACTGCAAAGGTCTGGAGGCACACAGCATCTCAAATGGTATGGGCTTCACTCTGCCAGTTGCCTCCTGCAAGATTGTATGACGCTGGATCGAATCGATTCTGGTGAGCGTCTGTGATTCCAGCGGCTCGTGTGCTATTAATTCTCCAGCCAACACGGCTCGGCTGAGGGCCAGACGTTCCCTTCCACGTATCAACCCAAATCTGTCTTTGCTTTAGCTTCATCTTAACTGAAATACTTACCTGGGGCTTCCGATATACTGCTTGCCGTTCAGTGCGTTAAATGGCATCCCCAAAGGTGTCCTGGCGTGGAGGATTGGCAAACAACTAAGCAAGCCGGCGTTGAAACAAAGGAATAACTCCGCTGCTGCGAACATGACTTTGTTTTGTGCCAGTCTGTTAAGGGCGCTCAAGCCAACTTTGAGGCTGTGGCCGGCATCTTTGTCGCATCCCAGCTGGGTCTCAAAGTTTACCTTGCCTACGCTGCTGTGTACCTATAGTACAATGGAGAGTTGATCCTTCAACGTGTATAGCAGCAGTCGAAAACAAAGAACACTAAAGATATACCTCTAAGGACCGAGACGATTCTCCTGGATTTACCATTTACTCAATCGAGGTTACCGAAAATATCTTGTACGAATACTGCTGAAATCTCGCTGATCCTAGGGAACCAACAAGACTGCCGGACTCCAGGACGGAGGCGCATTTCACGTGTATACACCTCCGTACTCCACGGCCTGGACCACCGCCGCTAAAATCAGCTAGACCTTCTGATATCCATGTACGCCTATCTAAATGGAACTTTCTTGGGACCAACTAAACATGCAAGGTGTTGCAGCCTGGATACAATGTCAAGGCAGCCCTAGTTGGCATACATGACTAGAAGGCAACGTATAAAGGCCACAGTCTTGAGACTGCACCGCTATGAACTTACTTTGGAAGACTCACGTGGTACCTTGCCCCAACAATGGGGCTGTTCCCAGCTGACACCATCTTTCCCCTATTCAACAGTTCTGAAAGGGCATGATCTTCGAGTCCCGAGACTCATTACACGCCATCTCCAGACATGCCATGCGCCAGGCCGGAAAGTGTTCTCACGTCCCCTGAACCTCTCTGCCTTCCTGAGACCCTGAGATGGAAACGGGGGCGTGAACGCGCTGTTGGGATTCTTAGCGCGTGCAGCGAGATAGGCTGATAGGCCTAGAAAGGTGGGTCACTGCCAAGGAGCCGTTCCTGTTTGCAGCCATGCAGGGATTGTGGAAATTCCATGATTCCACCATGAGTGAAGTGCTGGCTTCAGTGGCTTGGCTAGTGGTTCTACCGTTCTGTACGTGTATTACGCGAACAGCTGGCCCTGTCAACATTGCCGTTTTCGATACGGCTTTTACATATCTGCAGCAATGTGTCGTGGTTGCTTCTCCTGCCAATCTCCAACCTTCGTCTTTTTTTTTTGCCCGACTCCTTTCCTCCTCTCCTTGAATACATATTCATCCTTTAATTCATCCGATTCTCCTTGATCATGCGCTACAGCCTTCTTCATCCGACTATTCCAACGAATACGACTGTTGCGACGGGTGATGCGCTGTGCTGTCCTCTACGTCAACGACGCCTGCACCAGCTGCGCGATCCAATACCATAGCTGACCTCGAGCGCAAACAATATGTGGCGGAGGGCATATCTTTTCTTGGTTCTCGTACGACTTTGGTTTGCTCTGTCGCCGAGTTACCTTCATCCAGATGAGAATTTCCAAGGACCAGAGGTGATTGCTGGTATGTCAAACCTGACCGTCTTCTTTTTCTTCTTGCGCTGCGCTTTAGGTCCTCCGCTCCGGCCCGCGCGGCTCCAGCTGGGGCTCTGTACAAAGGCACGCAGATGGAGTCCCCAGGGGTCTCCTGCGCTAGCCAAGCACTAGCACCAGCACCCAGCATCAGCGAAGCTCTGCGATAAGCCGGGCGACTCTGAATTACGCGGCAGATCGGAACATTGTGCTAACGTCAGTCGACTCTTAGGTCAGATCTTCAGCTATCCGGTGCGCCTTACGTGGGAGTTTACGAGTGATAATCCTATCCGGAGCGTCTTCCCCCTTTGGCCCGTCTATGGCCTGCCTATGCTGCTTCTCCGGTGGCTATGGATAGGAAACGGCAACGACGGGGAGATTCCCCCTATCGCCGTGTTTTGGACCCTACGGGTGCTTATGTTCATCATAAGCTTCGTTTTGGAGGACTGGGCGATTCATGAGCTTGTCCACTCTCCGCGGCACCGACGCGTCGCGGTGCTCCTTGTCGCTTCGTCATACGTCACTTGGGTATACCAGACGCATACCTTTTCAAACTCCATCGAGACTTTGGTTGTGGCATGGTCTTTGGTCCTTATCGAGCGCATTGTAGCAACTCCTGTAAGACGAAGCATGGATCTTTGACGATATGAGCTACGTACTGACTCCCACCGACAGCAGCGGTCCTCGTTTTTGGCCTCGTCCATCCTCGGCGCCGTCGCAGTTTTTGGCGTGTTTAACCGCATCACATTTCCGGCCTTCCTGTTGATTCCTGGCCTTAGATTGATACCCTACTTTTGGAACAGGTGAGTGCTGGTGCTCCTTGCCACGTGCTAGTTGACCCAGCTGACCCTGATCAGACCGTTGCACTTCGCTCTATTGGTCTCATCCGCACTATTTACCACTGTGGTTGCGATCGCACTGGATACCGCATTCTATACACCGCACTCGATAGGATGGGGTGATCTTCTCTTCCGCCCTGTCATTACTCCGCTCAACAACTTATTGTACAATATGCAACCGGAAAACCTGGCGAGCCACGGCCTGCACCCGTGGTACCAGCACCTTTTATTCAACCTACCGCAGCTTATCGGCCCTGCGGCACTTCTTCTTTTCACCCAACCCCAGTTATCACTACGGCTTTATTCGGCAGTTTCTGGCATTTTTGTGCTATCTATTTTCCAGCACCAGGAGGCAAGATTTTTGCTACCTACGATCCCACTGCTTCTCTCGTCCGTCCGACTGCCACAGAAGCAGAGTTTGTTACGGGCGTGGGTCGCTGCTTGGCTCATATTTAATGTTGTCTTTGGTATTTTGATGGGAATCTACCACCAAGGAGGGATAATACCGGGGCAAGTCTTCCTTAGCAAGCAGCCGGACGCGACGCAGGCGATCTGGTGGAAGACATATATGCCGCCTGTATGGTTGCTGAACGGCAAGAACGAGGTCCTGACGACCAGAGACGTCATGGGCATGAAAGGGGAGCTGCTTCTCGAAGAGCTCGAGAAACTGGCGACGTGCGACACACCAGCGGACAGGAGGAGTAATGAGTATTTGAAGGAGAAGAACGGGACGTACCTCATGGCGCCGCTGTCTGCAGTTTGGCTGGATCCATATCTGCAGAATAAGGGGCTGGAAGGTTTGAGATTTAGGGAAGTCTGGCGCAACAGGCACCACCTGAACTTGGACGACCTCGATTTTGCCGAGGATGGCGTGTGGAACACGTTGTCGAGGGTTGTGGGAAGACGGGGTCTTGCAGCCTGGAGGGTCACCAAGAGCTGTTCGGGGCCGAGGAGAAGGTAGCGTTCGAATCTCGGGCGATAATATGAATAATATGACCTGCCATCTGCAAACCAAAACCAACCATGTACCAACGGACGTGCTTTCGCATGCCAAGTTATCGTATAAGTGCATATATGTGTCGACATACAGTTATTATACACACCTAGTACGGGATTCAGGCACCTTGCTGGCCCTTGCGCATCCCGCATCTGCATGTGTCCGAGTTGCATCCAATGCGAGGTGCACGGGTCCTTTTGATTCGCCGTGACATCACCGGCGGGTCGGTCCACCTGCCAGCTTCAGAGTCAAAATCCGTCACGAGCTATCGACATCGGCCAACAACCTTGGGAGGCTGTATAACACCCACCTAACCACAATTCCCAAGCAAACTTCTCTAAGTTGCAGCCTACAGCCTGCCAGGCGTCGTTAAACTCGACACTCCAGAGAACTTCGCTCTGGGTGCACCCATGTCGTGACCTGACAAGACACTCAGTCGCCTTCCAGCTTGCAACCGCGACACCTCGCCGCGACCATGTTGCCCCTCATCAATGCCCGTACGAGAGCTCAGCATGCAATTCGAATTCTGAGATACGCCCTTTATCCGCTAACATGATCCGCCTTCCTAGCATTCGTCTACCTGGCCAACAAGATCGGAGCCGGGCCAGATGAGCGTATGCCTTCCCTTCCCGTAGCAAAAGCAAGGCCCCGGACTAACACGGTGCACAACAACGACAGTCAAGCTCATCTTCTCATTCCTCGTATCCTACCCTCTCGCGGGCCTCCTAAAGCGCGTTCCCGATGCGCGGCCCGCATACAAGAACCTCTTCGTGATCAGGTACGCCACGCCCGCTTACCGCCCTGCTGCTCATGGCACAGCAAACAAGCAAAGATGAACGTCGCTGACGGGGCACACCGGTCAACAGTGTCGGAATCTTCTACCTAATAGGCCTCTTTAGCCTCTGGGGTGGCCTCCGCACGATCCTGATCTCGGCAGTAGGCACTTATGCCATTGCCTTCTTCCTCAGGGGCAGCCCCTACATGCCATGGCTGGCCTTCGTCTTCGTGATGGGCCACATGTCCGTCTCCCACATCGCGCGGCAGGCCGCCAACGCGCCCCAGTCCGTGGACGTCACCGGCGCGCAGATGGTGTTGGTCATGAAGCTCTCCGCTTTTGCTTGGAACGTTGCCGACGGCACCCTGCCGGAGGAAGTCCTCTCTGACTTGCAGAAAGACAGACGGCTGACGCAGCTGCCGGGCCTACTCGAGTTCGCGGGATACGTCTTCTTTTTCCCCTCCCTGCTCGTCGGGCCCGCGTTCGACTTCGCAGAGTACAGGCGGTGGCTGGACTGCACCATGTTCGATGTGCCCGCGACCATCGACCCGGCGAAGAAGCCGCCCACCCGGCGCAAGCGCAAGATTCCCCGCAGCGGCACGCCGGCCATGCTCAAGCTGGCCGCGGGTCTGATCTGGATCGTGCTCTTCCTCAAGCTGTCCGCGCTCTACTACCCCGAGGTCCTGCTGGAAGACGACTACCCCTCGCATGGCTTCCTGCACAGGCTGTGGATACTGCACATGGTCGGATTCACCGCCAGGGCCAAGTACTACGGCGTCTGGACCATGACGGAGGGGTCGTGCATCCTGGCCGGGCTGGGGTACAACGGCGTCGACCCCGTCACGGGCAAGGTGTCCTGGGACAGGCTGCGGAATATCTCGCCTTGGGAGGTCGAGTTCGCGCAGAACTGCCGCGGCTACCTGGGCGGGTGGAACATCAACACCAACAAGTGGCTGAGGAACTACGTGTACCTGAGGGTCACGCCGAGGGGCAAGAAGCCCGGGTTCAGGGCCAGCCTGGCCACGTTCACGACGAGCGCCTTCTGGCATGGGTTCTATCCCGGGTACTATCTCTCCTTTGTGCTGGCTAGTTTCGTGCAGACTGTTGCAAAGAGTGAGTGCTACCAACCTCCTTAACCCGAGACAGGCGAAGAGAATGCACGGAGAGCTAACAGAACATAGACTTCCGACGGTACCTCCGGCCCTTCTTCCTCGACCCGGCCACGCAGGCCCCGCTGCCGACGAAGCGGTACTACGACCTCTTCTCCTGGCTCGCCACACAGGCCACCTTCTCCTTCGTGGCGGCGCCCTTCCTCATCCTCTCCTTCAGCGGGTCCATCAAGGCCTGGTCGAGGGTCTACTTCTACGCCATCGTCGGCACGGCGGCGAGCATGGCCTTCTTCGCGTCGCCGGCGAAGAAGTACCTCAAGAGCAAGCTAGACGAGAGGGCCGCCAGGGCGGGCGTGGTGAAGAAAGACGAATCGCGGAAGGCCGGGGAGATGCACAGGACCGCGTCGACGGAGTCCCTGACGGAGCCGTTGCTGGGCATCTCGAGCGACCCGCAGCAGGAGCTGGATGATGCCATCAACGAGATCAGGGAGGAGATTGAGGAGAAGAGACGGTTGGCTAGGTCGGTTGAGGCGGAGAGGGTCAGGCAGCGGGCGAAGGGGAAGGTTAATCAGTGAGATCGGAACCATCGCGCAAGGGGTTGCACAGGCATGATGAAGGGGAAAGTTTAGTTGCGTCTAGAGCCTTCGGGTATTTGGTTACAAATGTCGGGGGAAAGCATAGCATGGAAGTCACGGGGCGCTTGACTTTGACCGGCATTCAGTGTCGATAGTATTTGATTGGAATTAGCAGAGCATGAGCTTCACTGCGTGAAGTCATATATGGTCTGGCAGCTACATGTATGTAGGTGATCAAACACCCTATATCCATCAAAGTCCCTCCAGCGAGCTGCGATGACCACTGAGGTCGTGAAGTTGCGTCCTTCTTGAGGCACGTATTCATCGTGCTTCTTCCCTTGTTCCTTTCTCTGGCATGCTCCAAATTATCCTGTCCGACTCCAGGGGAACCTCAAAAAGGGTATCTGTGCCGCTCTTGTCTAATACGTTCCCATGTCTATATGGTCCGATGCGCTCTGTGGCGGTAATAATACAAGCGAGTGTTGTACATAAGAAGGTGGTATGATATACGTGATGGTAGATATATCTCTGGTTGAAGGTAGATGAACAAAAGAAGATGTGAGAGAGGGTAGAACGGCACCGAATAATTCTATTTTTGGTCCGTAGGTAAGAAAGCCGTCAAAGGGGCGAATAACGTCGTTATATGTGAGTCGTACAGTCGTGATTAGAGAGTCTCAAGGAAGTCTCAATAATGGTTGATGTCGGGCCGGAAAGGGCCCACGTGTGGTGTATACCGATGGCTGGGTTCGTGGAGGATGTGCATGAGTCCCGGCAGGCTGTCTCATACGATTATGTATGCTGAAGAGTCCACCCTTGCCGCACCCCTACCACCGCCAGCGCGACGACGGCACCGATGATGAGGAGGCCGACGACCGACATGACGCGGTTCAGGTTGCGCCACCACTTGGCACTCTCGTACCTTGTCTCGTCGAGAACGCGGAATTGGTGCTCGTAGTTGACGTGGCCGAAGCGACCAGAGTTTCGGTTCTGCTCCTCCATCTGATACTTGGGATTAGTGGGCAGAGGTAGGAAAGCTGCAATCATCCACGCTGCACTTTGTTAGTCACTTTCGTGAATTAGGGCGAGATCAGAATCCTGGCCACTCACCGAATGGGAATAGGAATCCCGCAATGAACAGCACAACTTGAGCATTTCGCCGCCCGAGCATACCGCTGTCGTCAGTCCACGTCACGCTGGGCGGCTCCCAGACACTGTACCGGCTCGCCCTGCGATCTGTCCGCAGGTGTGGAGACCAGATGCTGGACGTCTTCCGCCTCAAAGTCCGGAAGAAACGGTAGTCTTGGTCCTGCGGTGGTATGGCGTTGATGTCCATGTCGGCCGAACCGGAAAACGGCCTCTGCTCCAACGGAGGGTCGACCTGGTTGGCTCGTCGCCGCGCGGAGTAGATATTGAGTGGATAATGGTCTGTATCCGGCGAACCACTTCCGCGGACGGCGGCACTGTTGGATCGGCTGTGGTCGGATTCGGCAATGGACGCCGAGCTGAGGAAGCGACGCTCGCCGGAGCCGTAGTAGACACGGGCCCAGGCTGGGAGACTGGACGTCAAGCTGTTGGCTCTCGAGCTACCGCTTGAGTGCAAGTTCCGGCTAGAGTCCGTGCTAGAGTAAAATCCCGAGAGTCCAGATTTGGATGGCTTGGTAGATATCGCCTCCAGATCGGTCAGTCCGTCGCCGTGCTCATCTTGGTCCCTGACCATCCGAACATTTGAGCCACCTGCTCGCGTATAAGTGGGCTGCGGTCGGTCCAAGGAAGCCAACGAAGCACTTCTTGACAGGGATAAACTTGATAGGCCCTCCGACTCTTCGAGCTGAGCTGCTAGTGATGACGAGATGCTAGGCAGCTGGCGGCTGTGCATAGAGCTCGCCCACCCTGCACTGCTTCGGCGCGCATGAGCACCGCCGCCGCCGTTATTATTGTTGCTCGCAGACGAGACTGAAACGGACCGCGAGCCGGCGTGGGAGCTGCCCTCGCTCTCCGACATGACTGTCGACAGCTGTGAGCTCCATTGGTGCGGTGAAGCTTGTATCATCTGGACACGCTGCTGTGGAAGATTTCTTGGGGAGCGTGAGGAAGATCCTGCTGCTGCCTGGTGGGCGGCCCATGAATCGTGCGCTTGTCGGCTCGAGCCTCCTCCTGGTGTCGGCTGCGGTGAGGACCCCGGGATATCGAGCAGCACCGGAGCAGCAAAGAAGGCTTGGACAGCCTCTTGGCTGATAATGGACGAGAAAGATTTGATGGACCTTAGTGAACCTGCACGGGCTCGGAGGTTCTCTCTTGACCGCTGCTGGAGAAATCCTAGTCTCTCATAAGACGTCTTCTTGGCAGGACGGAGAGGCGCTACTTTCAAACTCTCTTGCGAGTATGTTGGACGGGGCTTGGCGGGCACTATGGCAGAAGGCGACGGTGACGGTTCCCCATGCAAGATGTAATTCTCGTCGTTGTCTGACGATCCCGGAGGGCTGCTCTCGAAAGGAGGGGCAGGCGAGGACTCGCCGAGAAGTCCGTAATTCGAATGGCTGGAAGAAGGTGGCGCGAGGCTGTCGGAAGAAACTTGGGCCTGCGAGGTGTCGTGGCCGTAGATATCGTAGTTGGTAGTCTCGAACACGGAGGAGCTGGTCTCCGTGGATGCAAAGGACGCTTTTGGCACCACCGAACGGGTGGGAGTCTCGATGTCTGGTGTCACCGAGATTTCTGGCAGTGGTGGGAGAGGGGATTCTGGAGCTGACGATGGTTCGTGGTGCCGTGGTGTTTTTTTGAGATCAGGCGTTTTTGGGACTTTCCGAAGGCCACCAACCATGCGGTAGTTCCAGGGCGAGGAAGTAATAGGATCCGCAACTAATTGCGTGGTTGATGAGCCGGGAGACGCGGTGTAAGGAGTAAGGCTGCGGTCCAGGATGGTGGCACTTGTACCCGTCAAAGGAGGGCTGGAACGATCGTCGCTCCATGCATCGACCGAAGGCCGTTCATGCGAGCTCGTAGCGCTCGTCCTCGAAGAGTACGAGAGCGGTGGAGAGGTGAGACTCCTCGAGTCCGACGGCAGCGACGAAGGCCCTTGGCGGACGAGAGAAAATGTCTTTCCGTCCGAATGGATGGCGACGTGATTGCGATTACGCGACAATGGCCTGGGGTATGCAGCTGCCGATGCAGAACTTGGTGAGAGAGGCTCCGCATAGTGGAGGGCTGAAGAACTCGAGGTCGGTGACGGCGCATTAATTGACGTGATATTGGTGACTTCAGATGACGACCGGGCGGTTGGTTGTCTGGTTCCCTCGACAGGGGTTGTAGAGGCTGGTTTCGTGCCTGAAACCTCATCACCCCTGGATCCGGCCAATGGCATCGAATTTGCCGAGTCTGAAGACAATGCGAACCCTTGACTGCTGGCAAGGCGGTCTTTCCCCTCACCATTCTTGCCCGTCCGAACCAAGTCCTCTCCAATGCTCGCCTGATCGCCATAATTTCCAGAAGAAGCTTCGGCTGCATAAGCGTGGGACGATGCCTGGCTTCGTGAGCTCTCGCCGGAGACTATCCGTGGCGGCGTGTAAGGAACAATCCGGATGGCCAATGTGTTACTCTGTTGCGATTGTGAGCGCTGGTTGGGATGTGCAGGCCGATTTGGAGTGCGAGACGGTTGCGCCGACATCCTTCTTGCCTCGGAAGATGGCCGTCTGACCTCCGAGCGCAAAGGTGTAACTGGAGTCCAGCTTCCTTCGGCAGCGAGAACTAAGGACGATCAAATCCGGACCATTGCGGCATCATGCGATAGTCAATCTTCTCAAAGAGAGCAGCAAAGATCTCACCGCGACGCGTCTAGAGTAAGATCCACAAGACCGAGTCAAGGCTCAAGCCCACTTATGGGGGTGTGCGATGGCCCGCGGCGGTGATGCTTGCAAGTCTTTATATCCAAGCCAGGCTGCAAGGTCAATGGCATGCCCGACTGTCGCTCTGTTGGGTATTAGATTGTCGAAGTAATGCCGGGGATATTAAGAGTTAAGGGTGGTGTAAGTGAGAGCCGTAGTTGGTTGAACCTTATGAGGGCAAACCTGGCTATTAAGAAGGTGTTATGTGGTGTTAAAGGAGGAAACGAGTGCAAGAAGTGAAAACGGAACAAGAACAGGCACAAGAGATTAGAGACAAGAGAAGACGAGGCAGTCGAGGAGTCAAGTAGTCAAGTAGCCAAGTAGATCAAGCACACACGCAACCGAGAGCAGTGTGGTTATTAGGTGACGGGGAGGTATAGCCTCTGAGACTCCTGGCCGGAGAGTGGATGGCAAGGGGGAGAAGCTGGATGTGTCGCAGAGTTCCAGAGCAGGCGCCAAAGCCACCAGGACTCAACACAGCGGTCTAGATGAGGAGACGAGGACAAATACGTTCCAGAGCTGTTGTAGGCGCGCTTTATGAAGCAGTGGAAGAAGCTCGTCTACAGCGACGAACGAAAAGAACAAGGAAAGGCCGGAGAGGATACACAGCAGTAGCGCGGCCAGAAGTTGGAGAAACGGAGCTCTATTTAGGACATGGAGCAGGGTTTACTGGGCTGTTGGAACCATTGGACTCGAGGGGAAAATGCAGGCGGCTGCTGTGCTATGCACCGTTCAGGAGCAGAGGTTCGACAGGGGATAGAGCTCGCTGACGGGGCTGCGCAGTTAAATTTGAGTCCCAGTTTTCAGCACCGTCGACGGTCATGATAGGCAGGGCTGTAAAGACTACCAAGACCATGCATGTCCAGAATGCACTCCAGATAGCGGTGTACTGCTCAAAGACGACAATATCGTAAAAGTCTTGCAGCAACCTGCAGCTTTCTCATCTCGTCTGAAAATCTCGAATCTGGAAGATATGTTGAGCTTTCTCAGATGCAGCGACCGGAACAGACGACGGAAGTACGCCACAAAGTCCTTCTCCGGAGGAAATGAATAGAGTAGTACCAGTACCGGTATGTGTGATGGTCCGCGGGGAGGTAAGAGGGATGCAGCGTCTGGGCGGCTTACACAAACGTCGTCAAACTGTCAAACTGGTCAAGCTCTTGACGTTGGCTGCAGTCTGCAGCCTCCCATCTGTCCTGCTTCATCGCGCGCCGGCAGTCATACAATATCCTGCTGCGGCTGTAGATATGCAGCCTTGTGTGTGCGCAGTCGAAATGTACGGTCGTCGTCGTGCGAAGGTCGAAGCATTCGCAGATGTTGATCCCCACTCGCTGCGGCCCCGGTCCCTTTGTCTCAGATGGCGCCAGACAGAAATGCTTCCGGAAGTCCCCCGCCAGACGACCCAGGCCCTACAAGCCGAGACAGAAACCCGATCTGCGGGAGATAGACGACGCTCCATTATTGACCAGCCCATCCTATATCCTGTGAAACCTTGAGTCTGTGACGTACAATGCGCGGTTGACAACTGACTTGTGCAAACCTACCTGCTGTGGAACGTATTTGAAGATTTATGCCGAGTTGTCTATTGTGTGGGGGATCTGAACTTCGTGTTTAAGTTCGCGCTAATTAATTTTATGCGCGTCGACGCGTCAGAATCGCGTTCATCTCGTGTAGCTTCCGGATTGGTCGGGCTAAAGAAAGTCGGCGGTCGAGACCGAAATGCTCCTTCCCCAGTGGGATAAAGAGGACTCGGGCTAGCAATTGCTGTAAAACCTTAACTGATATCGGGTTGCCATTGGTCAGAGTTCTTGCCAGACGTCATTAATTGATGCTGTAACTCAAAGACTATTATTGGCACCTTACTTTCAGGTAAACTAGTACTGTGGTATGTTTGTACAGGACAATGTTAAGCTCGACGATTGAATGAGGTGGATTTCGGACTGTTGGCGATGCGGAGTGCTTTGTCCGAGCTTGAACAGAACAAACGGTTTCAGTTACCCGTAGAGGGGGTAGGTACCATGCTCAGACAGCAGAAGCTAGCTCCCTGGCTCCTTGAGGACCTTGACATGTCCAGTCAGTCCCTGGGTTTACTGACGTCCAAGACGGACGGTATTGATATTCCATATTCCATGTCCCTGCTTGAACACTCCACACTCATAATCCTTGGTGATGATCTCCCAAAACCCACGCGCGTTCTCCTCATTCATATAACAGAACTGCACCGAGCGTACGTTAAATACTTGAGCTTGGCCCGCTCGGGTCCCACCATACCCGTCCTGCTGGAGACGACCTATCGGAAAACAGTCAGTATATTGAACAAGATCGTCCACTGCGACTGTGCATCCAAGACACACACGCAGACGAGGTCAGTAGCGACCCGACGGGCCGTGCTCTCTGCCTCTGTATATCTTAACCCCGCCATTCGAACGACATCCGACTCTGACATCCCGTATTTCAACCGCGCAAACTCTATACATAACGGCCGCCTGTTGTCAAGGTCACGATTGTTTACATCTCCAAAATGCCGTCGGTCAGGGGCTTCCTCGACCGTATCAATCCTTGGCATGAAGAGCGTATGCAACCCCCGTCTCTGCGCCCACATCTTGCAAAATACAGACAAGACTAACCTCTAATGCAGCCCAAGCACCACCCCCAATAACAGTCCGCACCGCCATCCTTCTCCTCGCCGTATATGCCATCCTCTACTTCCTCCCCTTCTACCTGTCCGCCACCACTAGGCCCTCCCCCAACCTCTCCCGCGACGCCCCCTCCGTCATCCAGTCCCGCATTCGCTCCGTCCTGCTGTCCTGCACCATCTGCACCCTCACCACGTGCCTCGTCCTCACCCACTTCCACGCCTCGCCCTCCGACGTCCTGCACCTGACGGGCCTCTACCCTCTCGCCCCCGCCTCCTCCCTTCGCGCCCTGGGCGTCACAGCCCTCCTCTTCCTCGGCCCCCTCTTCAACAGCCTGGTTGTGGAGCGGTCCTACGCCCTCTGGCTCTCCCTCCCGCCCCAGCCCTTGGCCGAAATATGGTCCGACTGGGCCACCTGGCGCAACCTCGTCGCGGGCCCGGTGACGGAAGAGATCCTCTTCCGCTCCGCCTCCGTCCCCCTGATGCTGCTTGCGAGGGCGTCCATCAAGGAGACCGTCTTCCTCAGCCCCGTCATCTTCGGCCTCGCGCACTTCCACCATTTCTACGAGTTCCGCCTCACCAACCCGGGCGTGCCCTTCGCCGCAGCGCTGGCCCGCTCCGTCTTCCAGCTGGGCTTCACCACGCTGTTTGGCGCCTACGCGACGTTCATCTACATTCGCACGGGGAGTCTGCTGGCCGTCTGCGCCGTGCATGCGTTCTGTAACTGCATGGGCCTACCTAGGCTCTGGGGCCGGGTGAGGAGGGTGGTCCCCGTCAAGGGCGGGAAGGATGATGACGACGTCGTGGTGGAGGAGAAGGGCAGTCTGAAGTGGACCGTTGTCTACTACGTCCTGCTTGTGGCGGGTGCTGTCGGGTTTTACAGGAACTTTTGGGGTTGGACGGAGAGCACGAATGCTTTGGTGCCTAGTTCGGCTTTTGGGAAGGCTTGAAATTTGGATCAGATGAGGAGCGAGCGTTATTATTTGTCTGCGAAGGCTGTGTCAGGAGTTACAACCCTATTGGGTCTTAACCTGTTGTTGACCATCTGTTCATGTGCGATTATTACAAATGATACCTTGGCCACGAGTCTGATATCAGAGCACGCGCAAATCCCTTGGTGACACTGACTCGGCGGCAGCCTCTTTTCTGCGACAAAATCACGCACTCTTCTCGCTTGCAGATGCGTATACAGTTGAAGCGTCAAGTAATATGGCAGCGGCATGCCGACTCGGCCTGCTCTTGAGCTGAGATTGAGGTTTTTTTTTTTTTCACCGGGAGCCCGTTCGTCTCAAACCGGGGGCAAGGACTTGTCATGAGGGAGGGCACAACGTCCAAAGAGCAGCAAAATATGCCGCTCAACCACTCAAGTCGGCAGATCCAGCTTCAACCCGGGCATAGAACCCGGCATGGTCCCCGGGCCCCCGAAGAGATCCTCCGCTCGCGGCCGTCGCCGTTCCCTAAGCGACGGCCGCCTCCCGGCAACCCGATTTGCCTGCCCATCCAAGCCGCTGGCCTGGCCCTCCTCTCCTTTCAGCTCCCTCGACACCCCTTCCCCCTTAGCCCTGCTCATACTCCTCTCCACGTGCTCGATCGTCTCGTCGCCGCCTCTGGTATTCTTCTTCCTGGGCCACAGGCTCGGCAGCTCGATCTCCTGGAACCGGGGTTCGACGCACCGCTCGTCGAACCACTTGTGCAGCCTCGACTCGACCAACTGGGCAATCTTGGGCACGTCTTGCAACCGCGATCTAGACCCCAGCAGACTCCGAATCGAGAAGTCGAGCCTGTAATCGTCCAGAAACGTAAACGTCATTTTCGTAGGCGTCGACTGGGACGGATTGCTCGGCACAAAACTGATGCTGAGCGTGCCGCTGAACCGCACCACGCTTACCGCCAGCGCAACTGGCAAGACAGCCGTCAGTTTCTTGGGGTAGTTGAGCAACAGCTTGGTCTCCACGGCCAGCGTGATCATATCGCTGAGATCGACATCCATCCTCGCCTGCAACCTCGCGCCTTCGCGGGTGGCGCTGTGCGCGTACTCCTCGAACGCCCTGGTGCCCGGCGCGAACGAGAGACCGTCTTCATCGACGGGTATGATGCGGCAGTTGCTAAAGATAGGGAAGTCGTCGCCAAGTGTCAGCTCGGTGACCTTGATCTCGTCCAGGAAGTCGGGTCGGACGGAGCCGTTCAGGGCCTTGGTCAGAGACGTGAGTATGGCGTCATCGTGCTGGGCGTCGGACCGGAACTGCGCGATGGTCTGCGCCACGAGGACGTTGAACCAGTCGACGGACTCGGGCTGGTGGGAGTCGACTTTGTAGTAGGTCTTGTCGAGGATGGACCCTATGGTTAGGGTCGGCGGGGAGGAGCGGAGGATGGAGGATTTCTTCTTGGACAGGGTCGAGGGCGGGGAGTTGGGTTTGCGGGTCGAGTTCGAGTTCGAGGTGCGCAAGGAGAGGAGAGATTTCTTGTGGGCTAACGTGCGGCTGCGGCGCTCTGTTGCGCGCATGGATGCGGTCACGTCGGCGGAGGGCGGGTCGCCGAAGATGAAGAACTTTATGAAGGCGGCTATGAGGAGGACCACGGAGAGCTGGCCGACGATGAGGCCTTGGGTGAAGGAGAGGCTGTATTTGGACTCTGGATTAGCTTCGGTTTCGAGCATAAAACTGCTTTGTTGGAGAGTTCTTACGCTGGCTCTGCCCTTGGTGGACAGACATCTTGTGCCATAATGTGTGAGGACAGCTGAAGAGGGAAACGTGTAGGTGTACCTCGTTGAAGTCTCAATGCGGTTGCTGTTGACGTCGATGTGGGTTGGGCATGTCCTGAGCTTGGAATTCCTTATCTTATCTGCCTGCATGACCGCTGCGGCAGTGCCAAGAACCCCGGTTGATGCAGACACCCCCAGAGGCCACTACCGCTGTCTACTGAGAGCCTCAATTACGCACGCCCTCGAGACTTCACATGAATGTTTCTTAATAACAACACACACACACACACACACACACACACGCCATTGCTAACCACAGACTTGCAACGTATGACGGAACCTGAAATTGAAAATACGAAGGACATATTTACAGTCACTTCTCACAAAATACCGGTACGATAAGCACTTAGTCGACCGACACTGATCTGGGATACACCGGCCTCGCCCGGACTCGACATGACTGAGCTCCGAGCTAGAACTTACACCTGCCTCCAACACCACTCTGAGCAGCTCCTATCTCAGCCAATATGGATGTCACACAGGCTGTGGCGGGGTACATCTCCAAGATTGTGTCTGCGGGAGACAGCACGTCTGGAACCCCGTCAGCCAAGATGAAGATCCTCCTGCTGGACCGAGAGACGGTTCCCATCGTGTCGACCGCCATAACACAGTCATCTCTGCTCAACCACGAGGTCTATCTCATAGATCGACTGGACAACCCCAACAGGGAGAAGATGCGCCACCTGAGATGTCTCTGCTTTGTCCGTCCACATCCAGACTCCATCGGTCTCCTCATCGATGAGCTGAGAGAGCCAAAATACGGAGAGTACTACCTGTACTTCAGCAACGTCGTCAAGAAGTCGTCTCTGGAGAGACTGGCTGAAGCAGATGACCACGAGGTGGTGAAGCTGGTGCAGGAGCACTTCGCAGACTATGTCGTCATAAACCCGGATCTCTTCTCGTTCGGCATGGCTGCACCGCAGCACCGAGTCTGGAGCAGCACTCCGGACATGTGGAATACGGATTCGCTCCAGAGAGCGACAGAGGGACTCATCGCCGTCTTATTGTCGCTCAAAAAGAAGCCTCTGATAAGGTACCAGAAGAACAGCCTGTTGGCCAAGAAGCTGGCCTCGGAAGTCCGGTACAGTATTACGCAGGAAGAGCAACTATTCGACTTCAGGAAAGTGGACACGCCACCAATCCTCTTGATCCTGGACCGCAGAGACGATCCTATTACGCCCCTTCTCACGCAATGGACATACCAGGCCATGGTGCACCACCTCCTCGGCATCCACAACGGAAGGGTGGATCTGAGCGACGTTCCAGACATTAGGCCTGAACTCAAGGAGATTGTGCTGTCGCCAGATCAAGACCCATTCTTCAAGAAGAACATGTACCTGAACTTTGGAGACTTGGGCGGCAACATCAAGGAATACGTGGAGCAGTACCAGTCAAAGACGAAGAACAACGCCAACATCGAGTCCATAACCGACATGAAGCGCTTCATCGAGGAGTACCCAGAGTTCCGCAAGCTGTCCGGCAACGTCAGCAAACACGTCACTCTAGTGTCAGAACTGAGCAGACGTGTCGGAGCCGAGAATCTTCTGGAGGTCAGCGAGGTCGAGCAGAGCCTAGCCTGTAACGACAATCACAACGCAGACTTGAAGGTAACTAACTTCCCGGACTAAGCTCTCCCCTTCCTTCCGGACGCCGACGACTAACATACATGCGGCAGAACGTACAAAATTTAATCCAATCCCCCCACGTGACAACCGACTCCAAAGTCAACCTCGTAGCCCTCTACGCCCTGCGCTACGAGAAACACCCCAACAACGCGCTCCCCATCCTCCTCGACCTCCTAACCGCCGCCGGGGGCGTGCCAGCGCGGCGCGCCGACCTGGTGACCAAGCTGCTGATCTACCACTCTAGCCTCCAGCAGTCCACCACCTCGGGCGGCGGCATAGCGGACCTGTTCGAGTCCTCGGGCATCTTCGGGGCCGCCGGCGGCCGCTTCAAGGGCCTCAAGGGCGTGGAGAACGTGTACACGCAGCACTCGCCCCTGCTCGAGACGACGCTGCAGAACCTGATCAAGGGCAAGCTGAGGGAGACGCAGTACCCCTTCGTCGACGGCGGCGGGACGACGCGGGACAAGCCGCAGGACGTGATCGTGTTCATCGTCGGGGGCGCGACGTACGAGGAGGCCAAGACGGTGGCGGGCATCAACGCCGCCACTCCCGGGGTCAGGGTCGTGCTCGGGGGCACGACGGTGCATAATGCTGTTACCTTTATGGAGGAGGTCGAGGATGCTGTCGGGTCGTGGCCCGAGCCGGCCCCGGGCACTGTGGCGGGGCGGTTGAGGAAGGAGATTGGGAGGAGATGATAATGGCCATCTCAACGATGTGCGAGATTTGAGGTAGTAGCGTTCCGAATTGCTACATTGGTTGTCACGGCTGGTGACATATTCCTATATTCAAGGTAAAGTCTGTGGGTAGTGCGTCGAGGAGTGTTCCCTGTGAGTAATCTTAGTAAGAAAGGGGGTGTGGCGATAGCCTCTTATCGTTATCGTGATTTTTCTGGACATGAGCACCTTCAACTCGCGACGACCATCAACCCTCACATTTCAACATCCACCATTGATGAGTGCTGTCCACACGCTCAAGATGATGAAGCCAAGCTTGGCAAGGAGGATAGGCGGTGTCCGCCGGCCGCTGGTCCATTCCTCAAGACGAACCGGCAGGACCTTCGCGACCGTATCCGCAGATTCTCGGTACGCTTTCCCCAACGCCGCAATTAACCGTTCCCTTACCTCTCGAATCAGCCGTCCACCTCAATACTGACTGTGCCAGACCATTTGACGTGATAGTGATAGGCGGCGGCCATGCCGGCTGCGAAGCATCGGCCGCGGCCGCACGCTCCGGCGCCCGGACGGCTCTGCTCACGCCCCGGCTCGACAACCTGGGCACCTGCTCCTGCAACCCTTCCTTCGGCGGCATCGGCAAGGGCACCATCCTGCGCGAGGTCGACGCGCTCGACGGCCTGGCCGGGCGCGTCATCGACAAGGCCGGCGTGCAGTTCAAGGTGCTCAACCGGCGCAAGGGGCCCGCCGTGTGGGGCCCGCGCGCGCAGATCGACCGCGCCCTCTACAGGCGCTACATGGGGGAGGAGCTCGCGGCGTACCCGAACCTGAGCGTCGTGCTCGGCAGCGCGAGCGACATCGTGGTAGGGGAAAACGCGGACGGGACCGCCGCCAAGGGCAAGATCACAGGCGTCAGGCTCGAGGGCGGCGAGGTCCTCCCGGCCAGCCAGGTGATCATCACGACGGGCACATTCCTAAGCGGCGAGATACACATCGGCATGGAGTGCCGGCCGGCGGGGCGCATCGGCGAGCCGGCCACCTTCGGGCTGTCGAGGTCGCTGCGGGAGGCGGGCTTCACGCTCGGCCGCCTCAAGACAGGCACGCCGCCGCGTCTGTCGAAGAAGACGATTGATTTTACTCATCTGGCCGAGGCGCCGGGCGACGACCCGCCGACGCCGTTCTCGTACCTGAACGACAGGGTCGCGGTCGAGGAGCAGCTCCTGTGCTGGGCGACGTACACCAACGCCGCCACCCACGCGGTCGTGAGGGAGAACCTGGACAAGACGATCCACATACGCGAGAGCGTCAAGGGCCCGCGGTACTGCCCGAGCTTGGAGAGCAAGATCATCCGGTTCGGGCATAAGGAGCGGCATATGGTGTGGCTTGAGCCCGAGGGATTTGATAACGACACTATCTACCCCAACGGGCTGAGTATGACGATTCCGGCGGATGCGCAGGAGACGCTGCTGAGAACAATACCTGGTTTGGAGAACGTCACCATGACGGCGGCCGGGTATGGTGTTGAGTACGACTATGTTGATCCGCGGCACCTGAGAAGTAGCCTGGAGACGAAGATGATCAAGGGGCTGTTTCTGGCAGGTCAGATCAACGGTACCACGGGGTACGAGGAGGCGGCCGGCCAGGGAGTCGTGGCCGGACTAAATGCCGGAAGGGCCGCACAGGGACTGCCGACCGTGAGTATGAGCCGGGCGGACGGGTACATCGGCGTCATGATCGACGATCTCATTACCAAGGGGGTGAGCGAGCCGTATCGGATGTTTACTTCGCGGAGCGAGTTTCGAATGAGTGCGAGGGCGGATAACGCGGATGCGAGGCTCACACCGCTGGGGAGGAGATGGGGCGTCGTGGGAGACAGAAGGTGGGAATTGTTTGAGGCAGAGAGGAAAGCGGCGGAGGAGCTGGCGGCGAGGCTGGCGGGGGATGTGAGGGGGCCGGAGAAGTGGCAGCTCGCTGGGTTCGGCGTCCGGAAAGACACTCATCGGCGGTCTGCTCTGGATATACTCAGGGTCGAGGGCGTGAGCGGGGACATGGGACGGCTGGTCGAGGCCGGTGTTCTGAGCAGAGGGGTGCTGGAAAATTACTCGCCGAGAGTGCGCGAGAGGGTCAGTATCGAGGCCCTGTACGCGCCGCATATTGAGCGGGAGCTGCTCGAACGAGCGAGGGTCGAGCGGGAGGAGGAGATGAAGCTGCCAGACGACATTGACTACGATGCTATTCCCGGCTTGAGTCTGGCGGAGAAGGGCGTCTTGAAAATTACGCGGCCGGAGAGTCTGGGACAGGCGAGAAGAGTTGAAGGGATTACGCCTGCCGGCTGTCTGAGGCTCTTGGGGTTTGTTAAGAGGAAGGGGAGGGATCTGGATGGGGTGATTGCCGAGCTGGCCGCTGGAGAGGATGATATGGCGACTGTCGACTCGAATGCTCGGGCTGCCGAGTTGGAGAAACTGACTGCAGGGTTGTAACAATAAGTCCTCAACTTGTTGCACTGTTTGGATATTTGTAGTATTTGTACAAGGAGTCTGGTGCATGGCGCTGCCAGGGGCGGAGGCGGGGGGGGGGGGGGGGGGGCGCGCCCGCCCCAAACCCCTTTTTTTTTGTGTTCCCTTAGCCTAGCACACGAAAACCATGCCTATAATACAACAGAAGGGTCGTCGCATGATTTCCCCATGTTTAATACACATCGTTGACTCTGTTGAAACGGCCATGTATGTCCCATTGTCGATGTGACGAATCCCTCTCACAGCATCCGAGGAGAAGACAAGATACAAAATATGCAGCTCCTTCATTGCAGCTTATCGGTTTCTCTGTCCTTTGGCTGTGACAGGATCTTCACAGCATCCTTGCTATATATATAGCTCGCACCGCTCCATATTGTTGTTGTAGCAACCACGTACCTATCACCGTTAGTAATCTCTCATGAACCACGAAGTAACAAGTGGATAACCTCGTAAGCTCAGAGTTTAGGGGTAAAGTGTAAATAAAGCCACGGCTGCGGTCCAGCCCGCCAAAAATCCAGGGACCTTGACGGAGTACTCTAGTGCAAGATTGAGTTAAACATTCGAGAAGCTTCACTTACTGCATAACCGTCAGGGACGTCGCCAAATCCAGGGGGACGACGGGTGCCAACGTTGTCAACCCCATCAAGCCGAGCTGCAGCGCGGTGTTGTACTTGCTAATAGTGGTAGGTCGCACCTCGGCCGAGGGAAGGGAGAAATCCCAGTACCTGGAGAAGGTCTTGGGAGGGGGAAGCGATATCCATCTATAGTAGACGGCTGAGATTCCCAGACCAACGTCGCGGCCGAGAATTATCACTGCCAGCCAGACTTGGAGTGTCGTTCTGTCAGTGAACAGTCGACTATGTCCCCGCGTGCGGGATGAAAGGGAGGCAACTCACCAGGCAGCGAACCCTGCATAGCCAACGTAACGGTAAGCACCGTCATCAGCGTCTTGTCAGCGAGGGGGTCAATGATGGTGCCGACTACGGTCCCCAGATTCCACTTGCGCGCAATCCAGCCATCTAGCAGGTCCGAGATACCGGCATAGGCGAAGAGGCCGAGTGCCCATCCGTGGTAGCCGTGCAGGATGCAGTAGCCGATGAACGGTGCGGCAATCAGCCGAGAGACGGTCAGCAGGTTTGGGATGGTGTAGATGTTCTCGTGCGGGGTCGTGAGCGAGGCCGGGAGGACCTTGCGGAGGCGAGACTGCTTGGAGGTTGATGGTTGTTGGGGACTGTGAAGGCGGTTAGTGCTTTCGCACGGTGTGGCATATGTAGTCCGTTCCACCTGAGGTGCAAGTCGGGAGGGATGTTTCCAAATACTCTGTCAGGCGACATCTCACATCGTGAGGGGAAGTGTAGGACGGCATGTGGAAAGTGGTGGAGTGGTTTGGAATGAGAGAACCGAGGAACTGGCATACCCTGGTTCTTGCGATGGACGCCCTCGTGTGAGGGAGAACCATCGTGCTGCCCTTGATGGCGGCTGGAGCGTGTTCGAAGCTGGTTCTCTTGCCGGCGTTCCTCTCCGCATCCCCGCGACGGAACTGCTATGCCACTTTGCCCGAAGAGGTAGTGCACATAGGCTCACTGTGGCGGCAATAGTAGAGCTGGCCGATGGTGGTGATGGTGCCTGGCCTGATGCTCGACCTCGACACAAACCGGGGCTAAGTAGCTGGCAACACCGTCGAAGTTGGACAGCTTGGCAGCCGTAGGGTCTCCTCAGTAAAGGCAGCATTATCCGGATCAAATCAACCAAGGGAGATAAGTGCGGTTGTGAAGGAGGAACCAGTGCCTGCCAGATCCGGGACGCTGAGATGAGTTAAGTGACGGATCGCACACACCGCAGCTATTCGATTCCGAAACCCCCGAGTTCCTCCCGTCCCTCATCCAATGCAAGGTATCACACCTTGAAGTCACAGTCCTGCCCGTTCCTCAGTCTCTCTCTCTCTCTCTCTCTCTCTCTCTCTCTCTCTCTCTCTCTCTCTCTCTCTCTCTTTGGGTCTGCCTCAATCCTCCCCTCTTATGTCGAAGAACGGAAGAACCGGAGGCTGCTCCTTCCTCACACTCGAGAAACAATGATTGAAGCAGCTATGGTCGGTACCTTCAGCACCGGTCGCAACAGGGAATCGACAATCTCTCTCCCAGGTAAGATATCCAAACAGAGAGTTGTCGAGCTCCGAATGCTGTCGAAAAGCGACACAATATATCGGAGTTACTGCGTGTTTGCTGCTGCAAGTTGCGGCTCGAAAACACAACTGACGACAGTGGATCAGAGAGTCGAGAAGCCGCCAAGAGTTTCTGTGCACGGTTCACAATATGGCACCTGCGTCCCCCTTTTGCCGGACAACATGTCATCACCACCAGCGTTTACTTTTTGTATATATATATATTTCCTTCTTTATAAACGCATCATGCTACACAAGAGTCAAATTCCTGCACCGTCGGGTCTCATGGATCTCTGCATCGCTGTACAGTCAACATGGAATTGCTGACTCGGAGGGTATCCGACAAGATCCCACCCAGATTTACAATGCCATCCACAAAACTGCTTTTGTAAACGTACAGAACCCAAACCATAAACTCCAGCCCGCTGTTCCTGTTGAAAGCCCCCATCTCCTTGTTCTGCTTGCCATGGTACCAGGAAAAGTGCGCGTATTCCCCCATCCGATCGAAACCCCGGAACTTCAGAAGAAAGCAAAAACATAGGTAGTTCACCTATGGCCCGTCGTCAACCCACTGGGACACCGCCACCGAACGCCTTATATGCCCCTGACTAAGCCATATAGTCTCCGCGATGGGAACTGACCGAGAACGCCTATTTCAATGTTGCCCAATCCATTGCGCCGAATCATGAGCTCCAGCCTTACTGCGGACCCAGTTCCTTCATCCAGGCGTAAGGGTCATCTTTGTTGAAGTTTGCTGCGAGCCCTTGGTACATGTTGCCAGGGTCAGCCAATCCTAAAGCATCGCCGGGACCACTGACGCCCGCTTCAAGTGGCCTCGAACGGACCCCTATTGCCTCGAGCATCTCATCCTCCGCTTGATTGCCCGAGATGAAGAATGACAGAGGCTTCGATAGATCGTGACTATGTAGGAAAGCAAGCTGGGACCCCGGACTAACCGAGGGCGTCACGGGACCGGCGGTTTCGACGGTCGATGATGTTCCGTCGAAATCACTGTAGAGATTTTGAGAACTCTCCCTGCGCTGAAGGCCCTGCGCCATAGGCGATTGATGTACCTCTATGCCGCTGTTCTCTGTGCGGCGGAGAGGGAGATCGCTGGGGCTGAAACCTGTTGGAGCTTGTGTCAGCCGGGGATAGAAGCTTGGTTAACAGAGAGAAGGGGCCGCCCATACTCACCAGGCTCACCAATACGGCGCCGTTTTGAGGTGGCCCCTCCTCTCGGAGCGACCTAAGACCAATGAGAGGGGGTATTGCTAAGATACTGACCTTGCGTGTGGTTTTGGTAATCTATAGGCCAGCCAATGGCTCCCTGATCACCCTCCAGAGCCGTCGCATCTCGAATGTCACGGCTCGTGGGGGAAGGGTTGGGAGCACTGCCCGTCTGCACAACAGGAACATAACCATTTTGCGCACCGGCGATCGAGGCATGTCGGTAGGCACGTGTTTCAGTGTAGCCGGGATTAGGGGGCGGGGCGTACACGTTGGTCTGGGCCGGAGGCGCGGTGAAGATGCCGCTCTGGGACGAAGGGTATGTCAGTTGGCGCTGGGTCCCGCTATGGAAGCCGTTGGGCAGGTACGTCTCCTGCCCCTCGCCGAAGCCCTGCGAACCCGACTGTTGATAGTGTCCGCCGTTGATGACTTCCATGTCCTGGCCGAGTCCTTGGATTCCGCCAGTTAGTGGTGTTGTCGCGGCTTGTGCCGTCAACTGCTGTTGCGCCGGGAAGCCGAACGATGATTGCCCATAGCCCGGCATCGCAGGCATCCCGCCGGTCGGAAGACCATGCTCCGGCAGGCCGTGGCTGCTCTGCATGGACAGGGCGCGCGGCGGGTATCCTTGCTGAGGCTGGTACAACCTCTGCATTTGGGCTTGATCCTGTGTGATGTATGCTTCCGAATTTTCGTTGATCCTGTACTCCTCCTGCTCAACTGGGACCCTGAATGTGTTATTGCGGAGTAAGCTGTCCCTTGGCTGGATGCCAAAGAACGCCGGGTCCATTGAAGGCGTCTGAAGCTTACCCGACAGGACGTCTTCGGCCTTGTAGTAGCTGACGAGGTGGTGAGGAACACCATCAACCGTCACCGTAATCGTCTTCTTGACCAGACCGCCTGGCTTAAAGGGGTACGAGTCGATGAGCGAGCCGTACAGATCTCGTTCGTCCATCGCAGAAAGCTCGTTCTCGCCCATGCCGTAGCTGCCGGGCTGATTACCGGCGGTGTAGAGCGCAGCCGGCATCGCGGCGGCCGGGGAAGACCGGTTCTTTCTGATACCGGTGGGTTTGCTTCCGTTAGAACCACGGTTCCTCTTCAGGGCTGTCTTCTTGCCGCCTTCCCCCGGAAACCCTGGTTCGGTCTCCCGATAGATGAGGAAGTTTCCAAGAATGCGACTTGGGCTCCAATTGACGCCATCGGTCCATCGCCTGACGCCTGACGCCGTCTCCTCGTAGATGAAGATGTTGCCGCTCTTCACTATCTCGGCACGCTCTCTCTCATGAGGGCGTCGGGGTACATGGGGTAGTCGTCCACTCAGGGTCACCTCCAAGAGAAGACAGACGTCCCGCGAAGACCGGACGAATCCAGTATATGTAGGTTGGAGCGTGTCTGGCATGGTACTGGAAGGGTTCGTCATGGTGTTCTGTGGCGAAGCCGCACGTGTTAGTCAAAACTCAAAGCATCCCCGGGCAGCAGTCGCAGAAAGGTAAGAAAGGGTAAACCTACTGAATTGTTAATGTGAGATGGTGCGTAAGGTTGTTTGTAGAGACGCTACCCGTAACTATCACGCGGTAGAGCGTGGACGGTGCTGCGGAACAGAACCGTGTCAGCCAGGACTTGAGAGCCTAAATCGAGTAAACAAAGACAGCAGCTGGCAAGGAACGCACCAGAGGTCTAGACAATATCGCGTCTGGCAAAGCTTGCTCTTGGTGATGTCGTTGGCCTAACAGTTACTCTGAAGGATATGCTAGCACTGCCACTTGAGAATTGAGAGTTAGCCGTACGTTTCCGGAGCACAAAACCTGTCGAGCAGGAGCATGTTCGAAGAGAATCGTACCAAAAGGCTACACAAAGCGTTTGTTCAAGGTTGTCTTGATCGTTCCGGCTGCCTTTCCCTGCTGTGCCGGGAAAAGTATGTTGTGTTTTGACTCTGGATATGTGTGAGCAGACAAGAGCAAGCAGAGCTGGATCAGGGAAGAAGATCTGACCTTGAAGTCCTCGAGTTCTGAAGAGTATCTGCGAGGTGTTGCAGGATGAAGTTAAGTTGCTGGGTGCTCTTGAAGGTGTCTTTGCAACCTTGGTCGTCAAGAAATGGCAGATGGGGGACAGAAGAGCAGGCAAGAATGGGTTGCTGGGTGGGAGAGTTCGCGACTGCCGCTGCAATGGAGAGTTACCTTTTCGCTATGCGAGAGATGCGAGATTGAGTCCAAGTTGAAGGGAAGTGTAGGGCTTTTAAAAGACGCTGCTGGAAAGGAGGACCCGCTGGGGCGAGCGTCAACCCAAAAGCCAGAGGCGAGGAAGGTTTCTTACTTGTCATTAGCGAGTCTCAAGCAATGCCGAAGTTGAGATGAACTCACATTTCGGAGTCCGGAAACCCCAACAGACTGTGAAGCTTTTGCGCATGCGTCAAATGCGTTACAATGCTGCCGCAAGAACAGTGGACAGCTGCAGAAGACCACAACCCGATCAACGGGCTCTGTCAAGGAAAGGAGGGATCCTCAGTTATAAGTGAAGGGCCCGCGGCTTCTTCGAGGTTGGAAGAGTCTTGAACCAGACACCAGGATAATCGTCCCTTGAACTTTCCGAGTTCCAAGTGATGCCAAGTCTCTTGCGTGTCCAGCAAAGGTCTCGAAGTTATCCAGAGATCCTGGAGATGTCCTCGAGGGGAGGTGTCGTGCACTTCTGACGAGCGAGGCCGGTTGTTGTTGTCAAGACTGAGCTCAATCAAGTGCGGGAAGCTTTCATGCTCTAGGAGTGATGTTGCTTCAAGTTCCTCCACGACCACGGGTAATTGTGGGTTGTGATGTCCAAAGGGGGGGGAGGAGAAGGTGTCTTCGCCGTTCTTACTCCAGTTTGTTGGGGAAGTGTGGTGCTGCCCCGAATAAGATGGAGCAGGAAGTCATACCTCGCGGGATCAGAGCCACATGCGAGAGGCGGTGGCAGGGTCTTTCCAGGGACTGAACAACCTACGCAAGAGGTATCCACGTTGAGACAGACAGCTGACGAGTTTTCTGTGACACTGTGTGAAGCCGCCACTTGACAACAGTCAGTTAAGGTTCCAGCAGACACCTCAAGATTGATTAGGTACGACCCAGTGCCAGTCCGGTAACGACCGTCTGTTTGTTTGAAACAGCGAAAAGCCCGACTCACAGCACTGGAAACAGCGAAAAACCTAACTCCCGGAACTGGAGAGAGGCAGAAGAGGTAAGCTGGAGATCCTGGTTTGGGGTTTCTCTGGAGCTGACACCGGTGCAAGATGGAAGATGTCGGGATATCTTGGTTCCTGCCTTGGTAATTTTGCAACTCGAACCGCCCTGGTAAAGACGTAGCTTTGATATATAGGAGGTCGTGTCAAGAACAGAAATTTAAATATCAGGCCTGGCGCACAGCAGCGAGCGGATTCAATCGACGTGTCGATCAGTAACGCGAGGCAAAAGGTAAGATAAGAAAGCAGTAAGATGCAAAGATGGAAGAGACTGGACTGTCGCAGGTAGACAGACTGCCCATGTACGGTAGCTAGACAATGAAATCCGTTAGGATCACTGCTTCAGGTTAGTTGATCGTCAATCCAGCGGCGATTAGAAATAGTTCACGGTTGAAGGAATGGGCAACCTGTTGCTGATGGGGAGCGATGGGAACGATGGGAACGTCCGAGCCGTCTATGGCTGCAGTGCCAATCTTTAAAAGCTTGGGGAGCGCGGTCACTCTTCGCCAATCCAGCCACAACAAGTGGTGTAGGCGATCAAGAAGAATAGAGAATAGATGAAAGTGTAATACCTGACAGAGGCACCAAGTTGCGACCAACAGAAATATGGCTAAGGTACCAACTTAATGTTATGTATGCACAACTCTGTTGGTCCGGAATGGTCTTCCAGTTTCGTTGCTTCGTTCAGACCATTGAAGTGATAGAAGCCACAAATGTAGACCCTAACTAGGTACGTGTATACTTTGGAGATGGAGCAGCATTCTTGCTGCGAGTCTTCTCTCACGATTGTGCATGTCAGTCCCTATCCCTACCTCTACTGCTCCCCCCATCATCAGGCCAGTGCCCTGGTAGACATTCGGGTTGCAAGAGCTAGACTGCGACTACCAGGGGGAGGTGTGGCCAATCACCAGAGAAGGGAGTGGAACCCCCCTGGAGCGACCGGGGGAGGGATCTGGGATGTCATGACGGCCTTGGCTCATCCTAGTGACTATCGGAAGAGTCGGTTCTCAATCCGCTGTCACCTCTAGTCCGTTAAAGTACTGACACTATCACAGGACTCGTGTATGTATAGTGGTGTTTGGAGGTCAGAATAAGAGAATGGTGTCTGTGCGGCGGCTACTTTTCGCTGATCAAAACCTGGTCAGAGCCGGAGCTGGCAACCAGGTCCGCCGAAGTGACACAGACTTTCCCAACGTTTGTCGCCATAAGTCTACCTTGCTACGTAGAGGCTGGGAGCACCTCAACCTACCATAAGGTACCCTCACCCCCTACCGCGGTATTTCTCCGCATCTGGTTGATCTGGTTGAGTGCGCTGCAGTGCCACTGGCGTGATCTTGATTACCTCACCTATGGCGGCTTCTGCTTGGTGTCTCGTCACCACGTGGCTTTGGGGCTCCAATGTCAAGCTCATGGAAGCTGCGTTGCAGTCCAGATTCAACGACTGCCGCATGTACCACCACCTTCGTGAAAACTCTTGCGTCTCTTGGTGTAACTGTGAGTAAGCAAAATGCAAAGTCAATTAGGCCCAGAAAAGACACGATGTCTCGCTGTCCTGCAACTACTTCACCGAGTCACCCGTACACAACCGTGGAATACCCTTACCTAGGCTAGACCTAAGGTAGACGGGAGGAAGTCAGCGCTCAGGATCGGCTCTGACGTCGAGGGCTGTCTGACGCATATCGAAGCTTCGGCGAGACCTGTCGTAATTGCCTCCGTATTCACCCATGCGAAAGCCATAGAACGGTCAGATTATCGCAGGGAGTCAGCTCACGAGCGACGAGAAATGGACACGTCCCTCGAAAGTGAGATGGGGGTTTTAAGCCTTCACGTGAAACTCCATGTTCAAGAGAGGCGCCTCACTCGACTCTGATTGGTGGTTGCGTCGAAAGTCATTCGATTGTGGTGGACGCCGCTAGCGAGGGGTGCGAAGCCCACTGAGTTCCCCCTCTTCTGAACCGGTAGTGGAGGTGGATCTCAGTTTTTGATTCGCTGATTAGGATGGTGCGAGGCCAATATGCACGTCGAGCAGACTTGGAATTGCCTCCTATTGGCTCGATTGGAGCCCTTCATCGCCGCCGCTCACTTGCATAGGCTAGCGCGAGATTTTCGACAAGGGTCCTACTGCTGACAGCCAGGACCCTTGTCAAACAATTCAGAGAATGTCGGCAGTCCATTTAATAACACCCGCTCTCGCTCTGGCTCTCTGACATCGACAAGCGTTTTCTACGCCTAAGCAAAGCAACATACGCCATATAGAATTGATGGTTATTTGATCAGTGAGGTCATGTAACAAGATGAGGTATCAGGTATTAACAAACAAACCCCCAATGTTTCGAGAAGCGGATCACAGCCCCCCGGCCGTTACGGCCCTCCTTCTAGACCACCCATGGGGCCACTTCTCAGGCTCACGGTGTTGATCAATACTGTAGTGAGGTAGTAGGTAGGCTGATCCACTCAGCTGAGTACAACCCCCCTGCCCTCAACCTCCATTGGCTCCTTTCCCCTCACTGCCCTCCTCAATGGGTATAATAGCTCCAGTAGACAACAGACAACGACAATACAGTAGCACTCAACCACAGTAACTATGCAGTAGACTAACGTTCCCCGGTCCTCCTAAAGGGGATAAACTACCACCAGAGCCGCGCTACTGCGGGCTCTGCCTCTCACATAAGGATGTCGTCATCCTTGAAGCCATGGCCTGAGCAGCACATTTCCAACCCCGCCAGAACTATTGCTCCCCGAGTCATTGCTGTCCGTGTCGATATACGGCACCCCTGGAGTCTGCATGGGAACCGGCACGCAGCCATCGAATATTTCCAGTCTGTCTGCGGTTCGTGCTTGTCGATCACTGGCACTCCCCGTACCTTCACGTCGCACAGGCACCACCACTCCACACTCCCAGTTGCGGCACGTTATCTTGGGCTGCCCCGACGCACGGTCCTTGACTAGACGACCCCTGTGAAGTTGTGTTAGCGGTGCCCCCCTCGAACCTGAACAATAACCTCTCAGTTGCGATTCCAAGGAGAGAATATGTGCCGAGAGATGCAGCGAGCAACACGGACTCGGCTGTCTCCACCCTACACGTACCATGCGCTCTCTGAAAGATTGGCACTTCCGACATATGCGAACCCGGTTGTCGTCGACGAAGCAGACGAGTTTGATGCCGCCGTTGGGTGCCGTCGCACAAAAATTACCTTGTTGTGCATCAACATCCTGGACCGTCTGCTCTGGCAATCTCGCATTACGGCCTTCGGGAACGTGGTCTGGTTCCACCATCGCGATTGAAAGAAGATGGTCCCGGCATTCTGTGCCGGGTAGCATGGGTCAACAAAGTTCATCGAGAGCAGCACCAGGAGAAGCACTAGTACATACGTCTTTGCCTCCCAGGCTCTGTTCTATGGTCTTCTCTGACGGAAAATAGACCCGAATGCGGCTTCGAAGAGTCTCCAACCGCCGAGACACCTGGGCGGCGTCTGCCGTCTTCTTGGATTTTGGGGCTGTCCGAATTCCATATTCCCGCAAGCCCGAGTCCCCTAAACCACCGGTTAGTCAGACGTCACCAGCCGAGAGTGTCTAGGTCCCCGTACCTTGACACGCGTTGTACATCATCTGTAGGAAGTCGTATGTTACTGCGCCTAATGATGAAGTCTGTATGCTATTGTCAGATAGTACGGAGAGGCTCCAACTCGATGTCCCTTACCACAATATCGACGTCGATCGTTGCAGTAGTGCTCAAGCCAAGGGCATCAACCGTTCGACCCAAGCCGCAATACCCTACGTTAACCATTGAGTAATTATGTTCCGATATGCACGTGCAGTCTGCCGTGGCTCACCTGTTTTCCGCCACGACTCCTCTGCATGTGAACCTGCACTGCAGGCGGGAAATAGTCCGTTAGCGAGCACTGTGACAGTGACGCCCTACAGCGTGGATGTAGAGCCTTTGTTGTTGACCAGATGGCCACAAAGACAGCAGGACACAGGCGAAAAACTCACATGGAATGGACAAACCCGTATCTCGCAGTCTCCGAGAAGTCGTACTTGGCTAGGCTCCGGACCAATCTATCATCAACTCCCTGCGCCTCAAGGAAATATGTCAAATCTTCCCCAAAAGGCGTCAGCTTGTTGGCCGCCAGCCTCTCGGCATCCTCGATCCTTGGCAGGTCGATGATGAAAACCATCTGGATACGGCGTCAGCTCGAGCACAGTGCATCAAACCACCTGTACTCCTGACTCACATTCTCCATGACGCCGGTCTCTCCCCAGTCATACGGCACAAAATTGCCCGTTGGGACCACGATTCGGAGATAGTGGTCAAAGCTCAATATCTGCAGCTTCGAGTGCATGTTGCCCGGTCCGCTAATTGGGGGAAAGCAGAATTGGATGCGGTCCGGTGGGACACTGGCCCTCAATGCTTCGTTCTGTGACTCCGGTTATTAGCATGGCGTGTCTAAACCGCAGTGCGCATGCAAGACTCCCTTGGGTTTCATTGGGAATGCAATATGGGCCGCATGCAAGAGCCATGTGCCGGACTAGCCTGTGAGAAGGACCGGCAGTTCAGAAGCACCGCAAGTGATTAGGAGACCTGGCGAAGGAGAAAACCCCCAGCTTCCAGGCCAGTAGATGCAGATGCATCGACGAGCGACCAGGGGAAACCACTCCATACAGACACATCGCAGAGCATGCAATCATATCAGAACGTACCTCAGCCTCATCGCCGCCCATCGCAACCAAGACTATTTGCGTCTTCATGTTCTCGATATCAAACATGTCCCACATCCAGTTCTGATCCCACTGGAAGGAGCTGATGAGAGCCAGCTTAAGCTTGTCCAACTGCAGCACTTCTTCAAGTCGAATGTCGTCTCCCAAGCGGCGCTGACCCTTCACCCAGGTCTTCTTGACAACACCCTTGGGAAATGGTAGGTTGCTGTGCGCATTCTTCATTGTCGTCTGTGACTGCTGCAGTGGGTTTGTCCGATTTTTAGCACCAAACGGAGTTGCCTCTGTTGGCGTTGATAAAGTCGCAGGTCGAGACGGCATCACCATGGCATCCCTCTCAGCCCGTGATCCGAACGGGACTTCGACCTGTGGTAATTGCTGTCGGACACTCTTCGGCACACCCTGCTTGCCAGCTGGAACAGGTGGTCGGTTCTCGTCGTTCGTCTTGATGCGCTTGCTGTCACTCTTGCCACTCGGGCCCTCTTCTGCAGCCTTCCTCTTCCGGAGTCTCGCCAACCGCTCCTCCTCCATCTTAGCCCTGTCCAGACCTAACAGAGCCAAACTGCTTACAGGTGCAGGCTCGCTCACTGACGCCGGCCCGGCAGAGGGCTTTTCATCATTCGTTTTCGGCTCCATCTTCTCACCGACAGCCTCGGTCTTGTGCACGTCGTGCTTGCTCTTCTCAATGGCCTGCGCACTGACGCCAGACAGTCCTGGACTGGAAGCCTCAGATGCTGTCTCGATGTCGTCTTGTGTCAGGTCAATCTCGGTCTCTGTTAGATCGATCACCACATGCTGGTTATCTGGTGTCTTCTTCGCGGGTTCTTCGCCGAGAGACATGGCGATGGCGAGCCGCAGCGCTTCGTCATCGTCGTCCTCGCCGTTGAACTCTCGAGCCCGGCGGTCAGCCATAGTGAGGTAGCTGGTAACAATCTCAACAGGCGTGATGAAGGTGACAATTAAGATGAAAATGACGGAAAAATCAAGAACAGTGAGGTGTTGATGAGAGCAGGTTCGTTGCAGCTGACAGGTTTTGAGGCAGTCGTGGGTTGAACCCTGTTGTGTTGTCGTCTAATCCTTACATGTGATTGGAGAGGAATTCGAGATTCTGGGTTTGGCTCGTCTCTCAACTAACAGTTTTTAATGAGCCTCCAACCAAATTCTGCTAGTGATTCCTCAATGTCAAGATGCTTTGACCAATCCAGTGCTACCACACAGGTTCAATGCAATTATCGTAGCCTTAGGATGGACGAAACAAGCTCTATAATCACACTGGGAGGAGGACCGCGGAATGTGACACGACGGTGAAATTCAAGAATGGCGGCCATCGACCTTTTGGGTCATGCTTCGCAAGGCAATTGAGGCGACTTTATCAATTAAACACCAAGCCTTGAGTCAGAATTGAACGTTCCCAGTAGAAGCAGCATCAAAGTCAGGAGATCGTGGTTTGACGAGGATATATGTATCTGGTTTTTGACATTCAGGGACTATGCCATAGGTGTGATTAAAGGACCGCCAACATATATCCTCCCCCCCAAAAAAAAAGAAAAAAAAGTTGTTGTGTTTGTTTGTGTTTCATAGGTATGCGCCAATCCACAGGCAACCGTCCAAAACCCACTCAAGATGCCATCGACTCAAAGGCCTGACCGACCATTGTGACCGTAACCATTCCTCTTGATACAAGTGCCTTGCCATCTACACGCGGTGTCCCGGCTGAAACCCTTGGGACAGAGGGGACAGAGGGAAAGAAAACGAAATGAAGAAAACCCATACTGTTCCGCGCCCGAAGCCACCTGCTTTCATCCCGAGGCCGAAGTCCCTGACAAATAGGGACGGGGGTATCACCAAAAACTTGTGCGCAGCCCATGCCAGTTTGCAAAGCATCAGCTGGGACATAGTCATTGTCGGGGAAATGACAACAGAGACCAAAAGATCCGACCCAAAAAAGGGAACCTGCCACATATGTGGCAGACACCAAGCCATATGCAGCACCCATCAAACAAGATATTGACACACACACATGTGCCGTCGTGAATGGTCCAACCATGCACCTCATCCCGGACCAAGATGGTGCCTGTCACGACATCCCCAAAACGCCCATCAGAGTGAGTCGATGGACTCTCCTCTGTCCACCACCCCAGTCTGCTGTTCCCCTCCTTGCCGAATGTGCCCCTTCCCCAGACTCTCGCCATGCACCTCGCTGGCGTTGCTGGCGTTGCTGGCCCATGATTTCCACACTGAACGCCGGGTCGTTTCGTACAATAAAAAAGAAATGTAGGAAATTTGCAAAGGAGGGTACGTAATCGCATAATCAAGCTCGTAGACCCACGTTTTTGGACGTCTCGTATTGAGCCACTTCCAGGAGTCTCAAATGGTGACCAATCGGTGACAGCTTTAGGAGCTGAGTGTCGCACCACCAGATTCGAGCTTGAGGATGCGACGTAAGCCTTCTTCCACGCGCTGCAGATCTTGAGACCTAGGGCTCTGAGACCGAGGGCTCGTTGAATCTCCCGTTGGCCGAGACGCGTAAGGCTGTTGCTGGGGTTGGGGTGCGGGACCGCCAAACAGACGCTGGGCAACCATTCCCGCAGGGAGGATATTCTCAGGAGCTGTTTGAGACGGTGCCGGAGGTGATGGAGAGCCTACGGCAAGGAACCTCTTCAATGCCTCTGTACGGTCGCCAACATCAGCTGCGGGAGGCTGCTGCGCAAACCCATGATCGGGTGCCTGTTGCAGTGCTGTAGGGGTTCGCTCAGCCTGCTTGTCACCAGAGCGGGCTGCTCTCATACGCTCGGCATAGGGAGTTGAAAAGGCAGGTCCCATGGGTCGGCCGGGCGTTCCGTCGAGTTCAGTGGTCGAGATGCGGCCAGCCGACGAGTTGCGCTGGAGAAGGTCACGGCGAGATAGAATGGTGGGTGGCTTATTCGGGACCGTCTTGGGTTGGGGTGGAGACTGTACATGATTGTTTGGCGGGGAGTAGGGGCCAGGGGGGTATGTCAGAGCATTGGCAAAGCTTGTTCGACGTGCCTGCGCTTTCTCGTCTCGGTCTTTCTTGAAGAGGAAATCCAGCGGTGATTCCTCTCTGGTAACATCCCTCGCTAATTCGGACGCCTGGCGAGGTGTTGGCGCTTCGGAATCCGAGAGAGGAGGAGAAGGCTGTTGATTTGCTCGTCCGGAGTCTTTCACCTGCGGGGAATCCATGGCCTTGGCCAGGAAGCTGGGGATGGGTAACGATGAAGGTGCCGGTGACGCATGAAACGTAGCTCCGGCAAAGGCCGTCGCTGAAGGTGGTTTTGCCGGGATGCCATTCGGTGGAGTCCTGCGGTTTTGTTTTACCGGGCCAGGAGACGGCGGCGCGAACCCCGATTTAGGACGAGGCTTGTTCCCATTGCGAGCTTTCGGTCTCGGATTGACAGACTGAGACTGCGGGGCCGGGCTGTTCGAGATGGATTTCTGGGGTGTCGCGACAGGACTGCTGTTACCATTAGACATGTCGATTGGAAATGGGAGCTCAGACGGCATGTCGCTTTCGGAGGCATATGTCTTGCTGGCGGGGGAGCGAGTGGATGGTGGTCGGTTTTGCCGCCGGCGAGCTGGAGTAGCCTTGTGGGCGGGGGAGTCCGAGTATTGCGGAAGCATCTTGATAAGGCCAAAGTTGACCGGTGTTTCTGACGAAAAGCACTGTTTCGCTGCGTTGGTGCAACGCAAAGGAAGGTCGGCCTGGAACGGCACGGGCCTGATGGAATTCGGATGCAGCTGCCGCTGGAGAAAGGGGGGGTTTGCAGGCTGATTAAGGCTGCCACGACGAAGGCAACGAAGCTATCAAGAGACGAAGTGATGGGTTCCCAACCGTTTGTTTGTGGCAATTGACTATGTCGGTAGTTGGTTGCCGTCACAACGCTGTCAAACTTGAGATGACAACCCGTTGATGAGATGATAAGTGGATAAGGTACGCTGTTGTGGAAGTGTTAAGATTATTTGAAAGTAAAATACTGGAATAGCTGTCTGTGCTTGCGCTGCCCATATTTGTGCTTTCTCAACTAGCAAAGTAGAAGGTGGGTGAGGATGGAGGAGACTCGGGAGTGAATTCGATGTTGACGACGGAGAGAGAGAGAGAGAGAGTCATCACGAACAAGAACGGGTCGTTGTTTCCCCCGCGATCGAAGACACGACTACCTAAAGTGGGGGCTTTGGGGCCTCCATCCGGCTGTGGCGGCGTGGCCTGACGTGCATGGTCCAGCGTGGCTGAGGCTGGTTGCGGCTGAAACTCACAAAAGATGTGATCGGTTAAAAGAATTTACCTATAAATGCATATTTCGGTTGACTGCATACCGTATAGTGCTTACCTAAGTGATAGAGCTGTGGCGGGGCTCATGTTCACCTCCACCTCAGCTCTTTACCTTCGCGGGGCAGGCCGCACGGGTGCCTTATGTCGTAGCATTTACCTTCAGTACCGAAAGTTCAAGTTCAGGTAAACATCGGAGGAGTCTTGAAACTTCAAAGACTCTTTTAGTCCACCAGGCGCTTTATCTGGTCAGTACTATGAATATCCACCAAATCCAACTTGCCAGATTAAGTCAAAACTGACTTCATTGCTCAAGACCAAGCTGCCTGTCATCTTCCACACTTACCTCTCCGGAGCGATTGCGTCAAGAACCATCAACGCCACAACAAGTTGACGACAGTCTCGCCAGTTTATTTTTGTCTACGGTCTCTTCGGACAGCTTCGAACCGTCAGCACATAGCACTCACTACTACGTCACTGTCACTTTTACCATGGCCGATGTCGATATGACCGACGCCCCCGCGGCCACTACCATCAGCAAGAGGAAAGGCGCCACCGCCGGTGATACCGAGAGCATCGGCGGCAAGAAGCGATTTGAAGTCAAGAAGGTAAATGAAGACTTCTGGCTAGACTTCTAGAGTTGGCTTTGCTGACCTCTGTACACCCGCAGTGGAATGCTGTGGCACTTTGGGCTTGGGACATCGTCGTCGACAACTGTGCCATCTGCAGAAATCACATCATGGATCTATGTAAGCTACTTATTTGTACAGCCCCGATGACTCGTCACTGACACAGCTCTTTGCAGGCATCGAGTGCCAGGCCAATCAAGCCTCGGCTACGAGTGAGGAGTGCACAGTCGCCTGGGGCATATGTAACGTACAAGACCACCACCCAACTGCCAGACAGAACGAACTAGGGACCAGAGCTAACAGCATATCTCTCCTTTAGCACGCTTTCCACTTCCATTGCATTTCCAGATGGCTGAAGGCACGCCAAGTGTGTCCTCTCGACAACAGGGACTGGGAGTTCCAGAAGTATGGTCGTTGAGCGATACGTGGGATGTCTCGGGAAGATTGTCAGGGTTTCGGATCGGTATACAAAGGGCAATACCACATAATCATGACGGCGCATCTTGGCTTGGTTGAAAGCATTACGCGAAATCCATGATAGACACCACCAGGTGTGCCTGTCTATTGGGGCAAGTATGCAGCAAGCGCCAGGTACGGAATACAACGCGTGAATCGTTTGCGACTGATTTCCGCTTCACATATCTGCTACCAGCTAGAACAAGCTGGCTGTTTTAGAAAATAACAACAGACTCAACAACCGGTGGTCCCTCACCGTACAGCCTTTTGGTCTATAACTAGATGCTCAGGTGCCTGTATCTGTGCTCCCGCGCCAACTGGTAACCACTTGACAGGATGACGCTTGAAGAAGGGCCAGGGAGGCACCACAACGACGAAGATTAAGGCGGTTCCGCCGAGTGCGATGTAGAGGGCGAGCTTGATGTCTTGTAGTGCGTATCCAACGATGAACGAGATTGCCTGCACAGACACCGTTAGCACACTGACGATAGCAATAGTCACGTTGATTTTACTCACTCCTATCAGTGTTAAAGCGACGTTCACGATGAGCTCAGCAAGCTTCTGTCCCTCGAAATCCTGTGGTTTCTGTTAGCAGCTTCGACAAGCACAGGGCCAGGCAACTGACTATCTGACCCTCCGCAACCTCGCGGATCTGGTCCAAGATCTGGTCGGCCATTGTCAGATCGGACTTGGTCTTGCGGATAACTCGCCTGGCTCTAGGTATCTGGTCTTTGGGTGCGTGCAGGTGTGAATGTTCGGCATCTGGTGAAGATAAAGTTGGAGGTGGCTGCTTCTGATGGAAGTGCATCTCCAACGTGGCTTCTGTCACATGTTTCTATTTGTAGTTGCCTACCAGCTTAACTCGTGACAATACCTTGAGCTACATTGGGGGTACTAAGTGGGGCTAAGTCACGGAGAACCTTGTCATTGCTGCTGCAAGGCTGAAGCCGAACAGCTTTCATCTTGGCTTGGCACCATCGTGCGACATGAGAGTAATGCAATTCGCATGTAGCCTGGATTACAGTCATGTAGCCTCTCCATGCAGCTGGAATCTTGCCTCAGGCTATTTATCGCTCCTGCTTGCCCTGGCAGAGCGCCTGAGTTATTAGGAAGAGTACCTGTCTGCTATTCCTTCCCCAAAGACCCTACAAATTCGTGCCGCGGCATTCAGTCACTCGCATTGAACAACACGATCAGAATAGCATTTCCCCTCGGGCACCTTTCTGGATCTAAAGTACCACAGTAAGTAGTCGTTCTCCGCCTATCCACCTGAATCAGATCCTAACGAGCAACAGTTGAGAAACTTGTCATTCCGTCGTTCTCAAGTACGACTGGATTAATATGGGCCTTGTTCCTATTTTGCCCAATTGCCGCTCGAGAGGTCCGGCTGGTCCCACGTGCTTTCTAGGTTTGACGGCATTTGTTAGGGGGATCAAGCAAGGTTTGCCGCAGTACCAGAACTGCAACCTAACCACTTGTCAGCCACTCGGGTCTTGGATAAAAAAAATATTTTCCCCCTGGCATCGGAAGTGGGTTAGACCAGAAATATCTCGACCACCAAAGGGGGCCTTTTGTTTCTGAACAATCCACCAAATTTGTCGCCAACTGTTCGAAATCGCCAGTTACTATACTAGATTATTTCTGTCGCTCCAGAGCATCATTCTGACCTCATTCTTCTTCGATATTATCCAGTGGTTCAACGACGGAACTCCCGGCGCGAGTTCTCCTGATATTCTCCAGACACTCAGCTCGAGTCTTCGACCTGGTTCCTCGGTACGCCAAGACGTCATCGTTGGACAGACCCGCGATTCGCTATCGTCCACACCTTTGAGATTCAACGAGGCCATACAGCGAGGAACGACATTTCCTCTCGAGTCTCGTCACTGAGCTTTCATTATTGTCCTGACCCAACCTTCAGTCGGACAAGCTGAATTCTTGATGAGGTGTTGACTCTTGCGAGCTCCATTGCCCCTCCGGATCACCTCAATACTGGCTTTCTTATTTCCTCCCCAAACCACCAAGTTGGCGGGCACCGTATTTGAGCAGTACTGCTCTATCTCACTCCTCTCAGGTCCAATCTTTTGGGTCTATAGTGGAGTGAACCGGAAGCCTCCGTAACTGGATTTACTCTTGGAATTTGTTTACAACCGCTAGACCATATCTCTGGCTTTTTGGATCCAGGATCAACTGCTCTCCATCCGTCACGACTTCAAGCGCTCGTTGCGGACGGCTCATGGCCGTTCGCTGCCATCCGCTGGTACTTCAAGGCTGATCGAGCCATACTCAGGATGAGAGTCGATTAAATCGGAAGTTTGGAAGTTCGAGAGGCTTCCTCCGAGCCAATATAGTTTTATCTAGCCAAGAGCGCAGATACCTGGGCTTTGAACTAACCCCTACAACATACTTGACCGACAGAGATTCGGAACCACCGCAACCATGTCGGACCACGAGGAGAACACACCAAGCTCGGGGTTTTCAACGCCTGTCCCCGAGCTAGATGATCACCGGTATCATACACCGTCGATTTCACGCTCTGATCGTCCGCGCCGAGGAACGTTTGACTCCCTATATGGCGCTCGTCAAACGGCTGCCGTGACCCACCAGGGAGAGAACTTACCACCCTCCACCCTGGTTCGAGACTTCGAGGAGGCTGTTGTTGATGATGAGGCAGCTGATGTCTCGCCGGCCGCACACCGCCCGCGCCGGGCCACTGTCGAGTCTGCCTACGAGCAGCGTTCGACGTCTCCTCCTAACTCAGTGAAGGCATTCGCTGAAGCACGCCGCCAGGAGCGCCAGCTCTCTTTCTCGGAGCCGAAGGTGGATCAAGGCCAACCCGCCGACGAGGATGGTCTCTACCGTACGGTCTCCAACGCAAGCCACCACAGCTTTAGGAGCCGGCACCATACGATCGATGATGCATCGAGCATTGCCTCCCGCAAGTCTGCCGAGGAAGATGTTTGCTTCCCCCTCCAGGACGAGCGACAAGGATCTGATCTCTACATCAACTTTGACCATCTCGAGGATTTTATGGAGGAGGAGCGGGAAGCCAAGGAAGAGCGTCAGCGACGAGCATCTGAATCGAGGGTGTTTGCCGACCTGCGCCCTGCATCCGGTGGAGCGACTTCGCCTACTGAGCACATGGTCACTTCTGACGGAGATTTTATTGGTGTACCCTGCTCTTCTTCAATTCACAAAGAGAAGGCGGGTGATCTTGAGGAGGAGCGCTTGGTTAAGCCGGTGCCGCAGCAACCCCACGGAGGCGATCCCAGCAGGGTCAGCTTCTTTTCCTCTGCCTGGGAGTCTACCATCCATGCGAGTGATCTGGTTGATCTGGTTCTCCCTGGAGAAGACGTGCGCGGCTTGTTCAGCTTTCCGAAAGGCGCGACGGACGGGGTCTGGTGGCTCAACATTAATAACCCTACCGAAGCCGAAGTCCGCGCCATCTGCCGGACTTTCAATGTCCATCCCCTGACTATCGAGGACATCACGACCCAGGAGTCGCGGGAAAAGATCGAACTATTCCCATCTTACTACTTTGCTTGCTTCAAGTCCTTCTACCTCGAGACAGACCAGGACACGGGCGAGACTGAGTACACCCCTTTCCACGTCTACGTTGTGGTCTTCCGCGAGGGAACTCTGAGCTTCAGCTATGCCAACAACTCGCACGCGTCTCACGTGAGAAAGAGGATTACGGCCTTGAAGGACTATGTCGCACTCAGCAGCGACTGGATTTGCTACGCATTGATGTGAGCCAACCTCACTTAGCGTTGTACGTCGTGACTTGCTAATGATTTGGACAGTGACGACATCGTTGATTCTTTCGCGCCCGTGATAAGTAAGATTGAGCGGGATGCGGACCAGATTGAGGACGAGGTTTTCGTCGCTCGCACCGACGACATGCACCAGTTCCTGCGCAAGATTGGCAATGTCAGAAAGAACGTCATGGCCTTGATGCGGCTCCTCGGCGGCAAAGCAGACGTTCTGAAGGGATTTACGAAGCGGTGCAACGAGAACTACAAGGTCACTCCGCGCATGGACATCGGCTTGTACCTCGGTGATATACAGGATCACGTTGTCACGATGATGACCAACCTGGGCCACTTCGAGAAGATGCTGTCGCGCTCGCACAGCAACTACCTCGCGCAGATCTCCATTGACGGCATCGCTCAGTCGACGGCGAACAACAAAGTACTCAGCAAGATCACACTCCTGGCGTCCATCATAGTTCCGCTCAACGTTGTGACGGGTCTGTTTGGCATGAACGTTGCGGTGCCGTGGGGTATCTCGGATGGCAATCTCACTCCTTTCTTCGGCATTCTGGCATCTCTTGTCGGCTTTTGTGTTTTGGCAATCGCCCTTGCGCGGCGGCTCAGGTGGATCTGAGGATGGTTAGAGCGGATGTTTTGGCGCCTGGCTGGGAGCGGAATATGTTTGGCGAGGAGGGCACCCTCTTTCCGTGTTGGGTAAGCTTCTATATCCTGGATTTGAAAGCTTACTGGGCCTAGAGATAGGGTCGCATGGCGAAGAGCTCGTAATGGTTGGTAGACTAGTCAGTTCTAATAGATACCAAAGTCTTTCTAATGGCAAGTTACCCAGGCTGTCGGTTCATCTACACGGTCTCCTTTCCTACTACTAGTACTGCGCAAAAAGGTCGCAAAAGCGGAGTCTTGTCAGTATTCGCACGATGAGCCCACGTCGCCATTAGGAAGGAATATATTGCTAGGGGCAGCTGCAATCGCAGCAGGCTGGATCGACCGTTGTTGGAGAGAAACGCTCCCATGTTCGACCTAGCTAAGGGAGCACCAAGACCCCGAACAATACTTTATATCACTTCACTTGCATGGCTTCTCCTTTTTCCAACCAGTTTGCTACCTCCCAAGGATTCACTGTAATCGTCGGGTCTGCAAATGCTGCACGCGGCTCAAGAGTCTGGAACCGCCCATTCGACGATGGGCTTGACCGCCTCCTTGGTACCATGCAGAGTCGACGCGGTGAGCAGAAGGCGGACATGAATTGAGTGTACCATGCAATGCTCAGGTGGTCCGCCAAGGTATGGTTCGCCAGGAGGAGTCATACCTAATCCGGGGGGTAAGTGAGCGTACCTTGATTTCCAGCCCTTCGTGGTTTCCTTTCCTTCCTCAGGAGGTACGTACTTGTACCTAAGGTAAAGGTACTCTTATCTTGCAGTCATCGACAGACATCTGTCTCCCACCAGCACCAGAGAAGCTCGCGTGTTCATCTACTTGCAGCAATGCGAATGACACCGTGTTAAATGTGCCTGGATCCTTCCAGGGACGTTGCGCAGCAGTCATAAATTGAGCACGACATCTGGCGCTCGAAGTTCACAGATGTGCTACAGGCTAATCTGTTTAACGTATGCTTCGAATCTCGAGACCGCCTGGTAGCAGCGACACCGTTCGGCAGCCTCCCGAATCCTTCGCTGTCTCGTCCTACCGAGGAATGCTACGTTTGATGCAAGTCATCGGTGACGGGCGATGGGTGAAGGGGTTCGAGCCCGTATCTCGTGACGAATCCCTAATAAGGTACCCGGCTTTCCATGACGTCTCCGCAATAGATTGCAGCTGAAGAAGCTCGGAATCTGGGGTGCTTGCAATTGACGTGAGGAACTTGTGCCCGTCCACCGACGCGTGGATCTCCCGCGCTGTTACGAATTACGAACCGACTCGGAACTTTGGTCATTCGGTACTTCAAAAGAAGACGACGACATCTACAATGCAGTAAGGTATTGAAGTAGGGTCCACTTTCAAGATTCATCCATCCTTGGCGACCCTCACCTCGGTCGCCATATTGCAGTGAAGCCAACAATGTGGTTGCCTGGCAGCGAAAGCTTGCACCGGCCAAAGCCGTGCTGCATCCTCGTAAGGCAACCGGATGGGCCCCAAGACCTGGCCGCTGTCGTGGCATCCAGTTAGACGGCTTCTCATGCAGGCGTGACCAGATTTTGCTCTTTGCTCTCTCACATTCCATAGGGCTTTACACCGTGCAGCCAGCTATTGGTTCGGCTCAGGCATGTCCGATAAGCTCTCAATGGGAGTTGGAGCTTCATGAGTGTCGATCGAATTGGCTCCAGACTAAGCCGTCAGCACTACGAATACACGCGCATGCAGGCTTGCCGAGCTACCTACGTGACGAATACACCCAAGTGAGGCCCGGAGGAGGGCTGCACAAGAATGCATCGAGGGCTGCATGGTTGGAAACGTATATAACCCTCCATTATCGCACCTTGCAGTGCATAAATGTCCTCAACCTGTTGTCTCATCATCTATCACCGTCTTGACCAACATATCTGGACCTTATTGTCATTGTTGTGTCCTACCGACACCCCCCAACTCACTTACACTTACACTCATACTCGCTGTTTGTTTGCACCCGGCGTACAAGTTGCACCCCCGGCGGGCATCATTCAGGGCAGGACTCAACCTATCACACACAATACTATTTTAATTCTGCCACGAGGATAGAGTAGCTTCAATACGCACGTAGGACAACAGCAACTTTGACCTCGACCGTTCTCCTCGGCTGTCCCGCATCAATCTGCCCACCTGTCGTGATACATGTACCACAGCGATTGGTAATCGCAAACGGGACAAGACATAGATATATACCGAGTCGTGTCTCAAAAAGCTCAAACTCCAACCTTCCTTCCGAGAAACGATCACTCCCCGAGAAGAGAAACAATGGCCTCCCCCAGAGCACCAGCTCCTGCGCCTCTCCACGTTGAGAAGCAGCGCTCGCCCTCGAGTCCCTCGATCATGTCCCCGGACTACTTCACGGATACCGTGAGTCCCATTCTCGCATCCTCCACCTCTGGCCGACCCATCTCTAACACCACCTCACAGACACCTCCTGCACCCTCGTATCATAACAGAACGAGCTCGAGCAGCTCTTCGGAATCGTCCTGCTCCTTCGCCCCCGGTGCCAGGAAGCCCAGCTCGCCGCGCAACGTCTACACGCACTGTGGCAGGCACACGGACCAGTATCTCTTTGGAGGCAAGGGGTTCGCCGACATGTGGAAGGCTATCACCAAGAAGGAGTGAAATCACACACTTTGATGGCGACGTTGGCGACGAGGGATGACTGACATTGATCGAGGGGGTCGGGGAGAAGCCGCATTAGTCCGGGGATCATCATGAGGAGGGCAGGCGTCCGATCCACTGGCTGGAACAGTTTGTATCACCATAAATCAACACATTATACCCAGCGTCGAAATTTGAGGAGTCAGACAGGTTAACGGAATTTTGGGACAAGGAAGGAAGACTGGGTCCATGGGGCTTGATTTTGGGGCGACTACGCGGTTAACGAGTTAATGGTCAGAATGTACTTACTATCTTGGATAATATCGGTGATTCAAAAATGGGATGAGCTATATGAAATATTATACTGAGTGAACCTTTACTCTCAGTACAGTCCTTGAACCAGCGCCTTAAGAGAAAGACCGTATCACTCACCGCTACGGAGAGCCTCGGTCCAGCTGCTGCCTAGAAGCATCAAGCAGATTGATCTCCCCAGGCTCATTCTGCGTATATCTCGAGTTAAAGCCCATGATCGTCTTGACCTTGGTATACGTAGCGGAATCGATGGCCAAGGGCGTTGCGACGACACTCCATGTCACTCCCTCGCTGCAAGGCGGTGTTGTCAGAGAACCGGAATACCTATCGCGCCCTCCTGTAAGTGCGTATTCTCAAGAGACATTCTTTTGGATGGGAACAAGGCAGAATACCTGTAGATCTTGCTACTTTTCACTGTGGATTCCAGCTGTGAATTGAAGGTGAAACCGCCGGTCTTCGCTACCGACCCTGGGACTGCCACGTCGTCGACGTTCAAGAAGACTTGGTTGAGGAAATCCTGATCTTGATCCGGGATGGTTCCCTCGCACGCGGTAATCTCGATTGGGAAGGCGACCACGGAGAGCGAGGCATCTGGCGCGAATTAGATACCTGGCGGCGGTACATCGACTCTGCTTGGAATCGCAAGAAGGTAATAGATACGTACCATCATCGGCCTGGAAAACGAAGTGGACCTCCATGGGATAGACTTTCCCGTCGAGGTGGTGCTCACTCGGGCTATGGAAGTGGAACTGCTTGAGACCGTATTGCTTGTTGCAGGCGCCGCCGTCATCCCATGATAGGGGTGGATTGTTCGGCACGCGACAAGGGTTATCGACGGTCATGCTACCGTTAATGAACACCTCGAGGGTAGTGCCCAAGTTCTCGATGTCAGCGCCATGATAGTAGTCGTCGAAGGTGAAGTTCAGTCTGGGGCCGTCGCCAGGGTACTTGGCCGGGACGAGGTTGATCGGGGATTGATGCCGGCCGAGGGCGCAGGCCGAGTTCCGAGTCGTGTTCAGACCGTACCAGCCCAAAGGGCCGTTGATGCCATCGTAGCCGAAGCTAGATACGGGTGCCGGAGAGTCCCTTGGGAAAAGGGTCGTCCCGTGGCTACAGAGGGCAGCAGCTAGGGATGAGATGCTTAGGACAAGGAGGAGGGATCTCATGGCTGCCTTTGGAAGACAAAACCAGACGACATAACGTCTTCATGGAAGTCTTAAAGTCTAAGACTCCGGGCTGTCCAAGACCACTTGGTCTTGGACGGAGCTCGTCGTCTTATATAATAGTACCTGTTTAGATCAACCCGGGCACCCAGAATCTTTCCCGCTCTCCATGGCAGTGAGCTCATCTCAACGGCCAGAGACTTTAGTATGAGATTCTCTTGGCACTCCACGCTACGTAGCTGAGACTAGTGAAGATCTGCGAGAGTACCATCCACAGCCCGAATGACAGCTTGGCATGCGACTTACGCAGTAAGCCACTCCTTAACTAGACCGTAGACATTGTTTCAAGACGGATCTCGACAAAAATGATAGTTGATATTAGGGGCTGTGGCTCTGCCAGACTGTCCGAGTGCTAGGGAATGAAAAGGTGCAAGAGACTATGGTCGCGTGCTGCGATGAGGCCCTGTTCCCTGTGACATCAAATACCCGATGCGAATGATTGAGATGCAAGCTCGCTGTTCTTCCTGGCACATACGGCCTCGCAAAGCCAAGAGAAACCGCCAATGGGCGCATTGCTATTCCAAGAATATCGGCAGTCATTGGCAGACATCCGCTACGAAGAACATGTGAAGGCGAACAACAAACCTTCAAACATGCGAAGGTGAGCAGTTAGAAAGCGGGGAAGCCCATACCAGAACCGCAGACGTCTGTCAACCATTCATAGGTTGTCGGTACGCTCGCTTGCGTGTGAAATTCGATCGGCTTACGTCGTCCATTCATGCAATTGCTCAGTCGAACAACAAAACCTCGAGGCGCAAACATCTTGATCACTCTTATCGCTCCCTCGTAATTGGGAGAGCCACTCATAGCCACGAGGTTCACGCTCTCTCGGCTCTTTATTAGCTGAGAGGGCTCGTCGTAAGGCCATGATATTCAGGCTAGACGTTCGGAGTCGAGGTCCAGGTTGTCTCGGCAGCACGGCGGAATATGGGGCAATTTTGGCGGATCCCCAAGGGGCAGGAACCTCGGGAACGTGGTGGGGACCGTTGCAATTTCCTGGTTCAGTGAAGCTTAATTATGCAATGTGCATTAGACTTATACTGCCATACCTAGGTACGTAATTATGCATAAAACACATGCCACCAACAAGCTCCATGTTTGTTGATTTGCGCTGCTCAACAAATTTTTGGCTTGTGAACATCATCGCCGAACTGCAACCTGGTAAAGCAACTCTGTCAACGTCAGACTGCAAGCTTTGAAGAGCACAAATGGCGTCTTACTTACGGACGAGCTACCTTGTAGCCTACAATGCCGCCTCGGCGATTGCATGGGCGACTGTTCTGGGCAGGGTTGTCGCCGTCTTCTTCATGAGAGGGCCGGCACTGGTGCCCGTAACCGTCGACAACTTTGTTCGCAACACGCAGACCTTTGCCGCGCTCGAAATGGTGCACTCTCTCCTCGGTCCGTATATCTACTCCTGATCCTATTCAATTGACCACTCGGGCGACTTAATTGACTTTTGAATCTGTCACAGGCATTGTTCCTTCCCCCTTCCTCACCACCTTCCTCCAGGTCTTCAGCCGTCTCGCAATCGTATGGGGCATCACGTACCCTTTTCCCGAGGTCACCGTGAGCCCGTTTTACACGTCCATGCTTGCGGCCTGGAGCGCGACTGAAGTAATCAGGTACACTCTCTTCGCACTGAAGGAGAGTGGCTCCCCGGTCCCCTACTGGCTGCACTGGCTCCGATACAGCGCCTTTACGGTGCTGTACCCCATCGGCATCACTAGCGAGCTCGCGGAGATGTATCTGGCGTACAGTGGCCCTGCCGCCCACCGGGCTCCGTGGGCTCCTTGGGCTATTGCCGCGTACGCTTGCTCATATATTCCTTGTGAGAAACGAAACGCCTGGTTCTCCCTACACAAGACGAGACTGACCTGGAATATCTAGTTGCGCCACTTCTGTTTTCGCATATGGTCACGCAGCGCAGGAAGCAGCTCGGCGGGAAGGCGAACGGAAAGGTAAAGAAGGCCCAGTAGATGGTATGTCTAGGAGATTAGGACAAGGAAGAGCAGGTCATCAGATTACTGGTCTGCGGTAGCTGCCGTAAGCAGTGACATTGGAGAGTGCATATGTATACTACTTAAGGTACCCCCTCCTACCTTAATTGTACTATCAGCGGAATCGTGGACTCGACTTGGTTGGTCGAAAGTAGACATGAATTTTTTTATTTGTAGGATTTAAGCTTAGACATAAAAGCCCATTTGGGTAGACCTCATGAACAAGGAGTGTTCGAAATGTCACAAAACCAATTCAATCCCCGATTCTATCCTTCGAGCTGTCTTCGTACCAGTCATTATTCAACCAACCCTTGACCATCGTGGCCGCATCCCTCACTAATTTCTCATACGCAGGATTCTCCTTTGGTTCGAACATGGCTGGATATTTGTCAGCAATCGTCATCTCTAGATCAAAGCCACACCAGTCGGCAACGAACAAAGGACACGTACCCATGTGAGCCGTGATTTCATCAGTAGCAGCGTCGTTAACCGCCTCCTTCCATTCTCCCGCCGCTTCCCGTTTCGGCACAACACAAAATGTCCTCTCACTACCCAACACCGTTCCCACCACACCCACCTGCTTGGACGAGGCCGCCCTTCCGAGCCGCGTGTAGTGATTCCCAAATCCGACTCCCAGGTCGCGGTTAAGGCGCACCATATATGCCACTCGTCGTCTCAACTCTTCTTTCCTTGCCAGACACCCGACAAACTCGAGATGACTGGATACCCAGCCCCATCCGGTAGAAATCTGATCACGATTCATATACGCCGCGGCGCCACCCGCGGCTACGGCTCCGACAGCGCCGGCGTACATGGCCAACTTCCCCCACCGGTTCCAGGGGCTGGCGTCGTCTTTAGCCCTGTCCGGCACGGCGGGCGCAGTTGCCGACCGGGACGAAGCGTACGAGGACGCCGGGGACGCCGGGGACGTCGAGGCCGGCAGCGCACCGGCAGTCCCCCTGTTGCTGTTCCCGCCTTTCTGAGCTTGCTGGTTGCCGCCCCAGAGGCCGGCAAGCCCGCCCAGCTGGGCCACGACGCTCGACGCGGCGACGTACTTCTCCTCCGCGCCGTGGGCGACTACTCCGGGCGATATCCCCAGGAAGGGGGTGTCGAAGGCCAGCACGCCCTGAATGTATGGGAACATCAGACTATTCGGCGTAGACGGGCGCTGCGAGGGAGCCGTCGTGGCGTCCTCGTTGGGATTGGCGGCCTCCTCCTTCTCGGCATTGGTACTGCCGTGTATGGGATGCTCGGAGGTCAGAGCTATGGCGGTCTCGGCGGCGACGATGCCACCCATCGAATGACCTATCAAAATGGTGCGTACGGACGGATCAATAGTGGGTGACGGGGTGTTGGATTGGACTTCGAGGTCTATTACTTTTTCCAGAAGCCTGAGGAGTTATGGAAAGGGAAGGGTTAGGATTGGAGCTGTCGACAGTAAACAAGTTTTTGGGAGACGGCTTACCAGTCCCGGAATCTGCTGACGCATTCAACCAGGTCGCCGCGGGTATCGTAGGTAGGGTAGACTAGCACGCGAACCTCGACCTTGGGCAGCTCCCTGGCGACGAGCTGGCGAAGGTGTTCGGTAAAGGCATAGCTGGTGCCAAAGGTCTTCTCATCCCCCTATTCAGTTGTCAGGATACAGTATAGGCAGGTTGATGCACAGTTAGCTTACCTTGAAACCGTGGATAAAACAGAGCAATAGTGTTTTCTTCATACTGCGGCCCCATTGAGGTTTAAGGAGACGAGGCTGACGGCATTCCGAAGTCTGTCCGTGAGCTTGAGCTCGCAGCTTCCGTTGCCTTGGGAAGGGTGGGGGCGGGGGTTCGGGATTAGAGTGGGTCTCAATGACGTCTCGGTCTGTGTCGGTGTCTGCCTCGGTCAAGAAGGTTATGTATGGACCTTACCTGACCTTCAACTTGCTGGTGTCCTCCAGTCTTGCCCTATACGTACAACCTGGAACTTAACTTTGCTGCTGTACCCTACCTTAGGTACTAAAGTAACTTGCCAGGTTTATTGATCAAGACTCATTCTGTTCCGGTCGCCATGTCGTTGCACCGTCGAGCCTCGGCATTTTCCGCTCCTACCCCTTAAGTCCCGTGCCTGCCAGAAGCTGGATCTTACCTTTGTCAGCTGACTCCTGCTTGTCTCTCTGGCACTGGTGAGCAGCAGGGTAACTCTGCAACTACTGAGGTATATGCTGTGTCAGCTTAGTGCTACTGGACAACTATACCGGGAGGATGGTCATCCGGGACATATGAGATCTGGGGTAGGCTCATAGGGCTGAACTGGATGCCGAAACGGGGGACGTCGACTAAGCCCACCCCGTCGTGAGAAGTGGAGATCACCATTGCCGCCAAGCACCAAGTACTCTGCTGACAAACAGTCTATATACCAATATCACAGGTACAACAGAGGCAAAAAGATGATCCCAGAGAGGCTTGAACTCTCGGCCTTCGCATTACATCATGCTCCTTCCAGAGTATTAGTACGACGCTCTGACCAACTGAGCTATGGGATCGATAGTGTTGATACGGCACGTACAACACCAGGGATTCCCCGGTGGTCACCCACCCGAGTACTAGTCTGGCGATCATCTGCTTATCTTGGGGAGAGCGGACGGGATCCCGAGTTTTCAGACATCTGTGGTCGTACGTGGTAGGACAGGCTCGAGATACGGATCATATCCCTTCGGTCGGTCGTGGTAAGCGTTGCCTCTCCGGGGGGAGGGGAATGATGGTGTGCCAGCCAAGCGGGACGGCAAACGGAGCAAGGGCGTATTTTCAGTCCTAAAAGGCTGGTTCCATACTAACTCACCTTAGAAGGGAATGCAGTCTCTAAATTTTGCGGCATCAGCAGGTGATGAAAGGGAGCTTTAGTTTACGCCAAACGGGACGGCGGCTGCTGAAAGACCAAGGGGGCTTCGAAGGCCATGTCCGCAAGTATAGGAGCGAATGTTGAATATGTTATGTGTTGCTGTCTGTGAGCCCGAGTTTTGCGGCACTTAGCCGCAGTTGGGAAGGGGCAGATACGCCGCCGTTCAGTGAAGACGTACACTGGATATCAACGACCATTGACCGTAGCAGAGGGTTGCCAGATAAGTGGCTTGCAACCTTTCGACGGGTGACTAACGAGCCTCAGGTACACGTACCTTACCCTTTATTACTAAGTTGACCTATGCTCCGCGAAACGGAAGCGGGGAGGTGTAGTTAGGAAGACGATGGGTCGAGACGTTGGTGCCAGGTGCTGGCTGGCCTGTTGGTCAGGGTGCGTTAGGGCTGCAGAGAAGGCTTCTGGAAACCTTCTAGCCTTCGAACCCCAGATAACTGACATCACCCACAAGCTACGCCTAATAAGGGAAGCAATCCCTCGGCTTCCCCACACTATACGCTTAAAAGACTCAACGTCGCCAAGAAAGACGGGACCTGAGTCATCGGCGTCCTCGCTCTCTCACAAAATGTGACGAAAGCCGACTCCGACATGGGAGAGAGACAGGAGTCATTTGGGTTTTCCTAATCTTCCCTTACCAGGCAGTAAATGTTGCTTCGATGCAGGTCATGAGTGATGGCCATTCCGAGACATGCCGCAAGCCGCCTGTAGTTCCCGTCTCTCGGAAGCGATGGAGTTGAGTCGGGAATTGGCGGCAGCAGTTTAGGCTCGTGGACTGTGCGGCCCCGTCTCTCCGCTCCGGCTGCCGGAGTTATTGAGCAGTCATGTGCCCCTACATCGAAGATCCCGTGCATGTTCATTCACGGAAGCTCGGCGATATCCCTTGAAGAGAGCACAACTTGTTCATCTTGCATCGTCGACCCTGAAGCTCTGTGTCACGGGGAAGGCGGTGAAATTTGGGGTCGGCGTGCCGTGTACGACAACGCATCGATTACCGCATTGAGCCAACATCCAGGGACTGTGACACCGACACAACCCAAATGTACCGGACACCACGGCGGGAACGTTACGTTGCTTACCCGTGTATACAATCTCTGCGTATGCAGAATTCCAAAATTCCCTGACAATCATAATAAACCATTGTGCGAGCATTACTGCCTACCAAAGATATTGATCGTACATATACGCGATGCACCCTGGCACGTTTTCCAGATTGAATTGTGGCTGGGGTCCTTCCTGCCCATTTGAGGCATCGATTCTTCTCGGATTCCAAGCGATGGCCTCTTGGGCGATCACTGGCAGGTGAATCAGCCCTAGGGGTGGAGTTGTCACCCGCAGCACTCGTATGCTCAACCAATCGCGGTGTGTCTCCTCCAGCGGCCGTCCCTCCGCCCTCGCTTTCGCAAAAACAAGGGTGCTGCTGTTGAGACCCCGCGGAGCGCAGAGCTATTTCGGCCTGACGGGGCCTTACAACACCGAAAGCAGGCCACGCGGCGCCGACTCAATTGCTGTGCTGTCGTCGCGACAACGAGCCATGCTCGTTTCCCTCACGTACGAGTCTGTGAGGCGGTGCAGGTATAGCACGGTGATGGCGCCCGACCACCGCTCGCAATATGCACAATAACATGGTGCGCGCGGCGTTTCCCCTGATCGGGTGACACGCTCACTCCGGCTACTATACGTAGTATACCTGCTACGTAGTAATGAAGATGAGGCTTCAAGCGCCTCACGATGTCGAATGCAATGACGCGGAATCATGAACACACCTTGCGACAACATCCAAAACGTTCCATGCCAGGATGCGCTGCCTGGGATTGAAGGGCGCCTCAATGCATGTCTCTTTCGGGGAATCAGTCAGTCCAACACCTTGGAAATCCGCTCCGGGAGACGTCGGTATCGTGAAAGTCTCCGTCAGAGTCGTTCACAAAGTGCTTGCATTGAGCACGGAGCGGAGTAGGGCGTATTGTTTGACTAATCCACGTATTGTGGGATTATCGGCCGAGCCAGCCTGGAGTTAAGATGTGGGAGATTAGATGCCCATCGCAGTAAAATCCTAAGGTGCGCATGGAGATCGACGATTAGCACCGAAAACGCTCGCAACGCCAAGGGCCGGGCTTATGAATCACAGACTCGGGTGGACAAATCAGATGGCAGGGAACCTATCAACCTGCTGGAACACAGTAATTGTAATCATCATGAGTGAGCTACCATAAGGTGCCTTACTTGTCTTGCATTCATTACAATCAGATGCGACACCATTTCCAAGCATTCGCAAGACACTGTAACTCCGACAGATACGGAAGGTGGCCTGCATCGTCTGCATCGTCAATAACTGGATAGCATTAGACTAGCCTGATGACCAGATAGTTACCTGATCGCTTGTTGAGTCAGGTTGTTACGTCGCGTCATTATGAGTGAAGAGGCATACGCAACATTAGCGGTTGGCTGTGCTGTTGAAGCAATGTTGGCCATCATCCTTTGTAAGACAAGCGAGAGCGACACTCAGGAACGAGGAAAGCGAAAAGGGCCACGCATGCGATCTGAAACGGGTAAATGCCAGGACAGAACGCCTCGAATGTATACGTGTACCGAGGGAGAAACGGAGGTACGACGAAGCCGCATGCATCAAGTAAGGGCCTCGGAGGAAAGAGAGACTCCATTGACCGCCGGAAGGCACGCCCACATGGGTACACAGGGCGCGGGCATAAGAGACCCGCCGAAGTCACTTTTCTGTAGGGCGCAGGGCAAAATGGGAGGAGTTGCAGGGCCACAGGTACTTCGCAAGCCGCGGGACCCACACGATCCAAAGGAGCGGAGGAGTCTCTCGGATTTTCGCTTTTTGTCAGCTGCTGCGGTCCATCCGCAACCCTTGCACGGATGACCATCCCAAGGCCGACATCTCCACGAGAAAGTCGTCCTTGGTAAAAGACGGTCAGTCAGCCTTTGAAGTTAAAAGAATCCGGCATCCCCTTCCTCCGACCACGATTGAAACCTCTCTTTCACCATCATCACACAAAGCCTTGCTATTCTCGACCTCTCTAACGAGCTTACAACGAGATAAACAAAGACCAGAAACATCACTACACCTGTTTCAACCTCCCAGGCACAGCAACTTCAAACCTCAAACAGCACTGGCCCAACAAGGAAAGATACTTTGGTACCTACATGACAAGAGCAGCGGAAGTTTTTCGGCGCACACACCCACACCCCACCCCCTTCCGCGCCTTTGCCGGAATCGGCTTTTCTGCCTTGAGTCATCACCAGCAAGTGCACCATAGATCCAAAAAGTTCTAAAGACGGCCCTGCTGCCTTATTCAAAATGTCTTCAACAACCACAACAAAAACCACCTCGTCTGCACCTCTCTACCTTTCAACCTCGCAGTCAAAGACTGCCCCAACGCCATCCTCGCCATTAGTGACTTCTCAATTCAAGAATAAGAAGATGTCTCTCACACAAACCTACTTCCTTGCCCACAAGGCACGAGGCAAGCTCTCCCACGAGGCTGCGCGGCCCGATCACAACCTGAGGCTGCTTGTCGGCCACGCCAACTTGCTCGATTCTCTGATGCTTGACCTTGCCGATGCCGAGCGAGAACAAGAATCATGGTTCAACCACTCCGTCCGAGGAGCCACATCCAAGAGCGAGGACAAGCACATCCAATGGGCCGACGCCGTCATTGAAGAGCCCGAGGAGGATTGGCGAGTTGAGGATGCCGATTCATACTCGGACTCTTCCGATTCAGACAGCGACCTGGACGACGACGAGGATGTCGAGATGGCCGATGCCGTCTCATTGAGGAGGATGCCTGCCAAGCCCGTCGTACCGACACTGCTCAAGACGGACTCGCAATACGACGATATGGAGGAGGATGACGACGAAGAGGAGGATTATGCACACCTCGGTCTTACACGGACGCACTCACACTCGCACTCACACTCGGCATCACCGCCAGAGCTCGACCACGACTCGGACTCGTCAGAGGACGAGTCGATGCCGCCCAGCCCGCCAACAACCGTTCTGCCGGCATTCTCGGACAAGCAGAGGGAGTCGATTGGCACCGCAGCGTACTACGACTCCAGGCAAGAACAAGAAGACAAGGATGCCTTCTACGACGAAGGCTTCTACCTACCGCCGAGGAACCCGGCCAGGCTTGTTTCGGCGATATCAGTCTATTAAAAGCTGTTTATCTCCTCAACTTGTTTCTTACCACTCTTCTTAATCTGCATCTGGGCGGGCGTTTGCATATACCACAAAAAAAGCGTTTGGAGTTTTACACGAGCGTCATGAAGTGTCACCACTCATACATTTCTTTTGGCGAATTTTCATATCGGTTTGGGCAGGATATTAGATGGATACCGGTATGGGCATATAAAATGGGTGGACACATACGAGCTCATCGCTCCCTGGTGCGCGACGAGATTGCGCCACTGAGGTCGAGTGAGGAGCTGTTGGTGATGGAAACCAGTGGATGTGTCGATATGAGAGGTCTCGACGGATTTTCAGCTCCTCGCGGAGCTTCGAAATCATTTAGTATAGCAATTGAAGATCATCTTCATACTACAACCTGTTCTTACTGCAATATGGTGACCACTACACATTGATACATTTCGGTTTCTCCTCAACGACTCACATTCGCCTTATCACATCATCAATGCAAACTAGACGTCACGTCTACACATCGATAACTGCATGTGCGGGACTCCACCGAAATCGGTCGATCCTTCCCAAGGCTCCGGGATGAATCATATTTACAGTACACCCCCCCTACGAGCCTTAATCATACACCCCAAGCGCACCTTGCTGGTCGGTTTACAAACGCCGACCGCCGGGCCACGGCCGGGCTGCCCTGCTGACGGGGGCGAGCGGTCGCAGATCCACATTTCGTGGCTATCTCGCTGTCTCGGTCTCGCTTACATGATCCCTTGAACGCGGGAAGGTTCTTTCGTTTCCCTTTTCGGGAAGTGCATACGGCGCTAAGGGAAGGTGATTCATCATCCTCTCAGTCACTCCGCCGCCGCCAGAATGATGCGAATTACGACGCCATGCGGAATGGATGATGCTAAGGTACAGCAGAAATCAGATGCGAAAAATCATGAGCTTGACAGCACATCGATCGATGGCGAATGCAACGCGACTTTACAAGACATGTGGCAGCATCAGGCTGCCATTTTTGCAAGCCTAGGCGGCCACGGCTGCGACGAATCCCGCGGAAGCATCCATTTGCGTTTTGTTCACGCCGGGGCGCGGGACGCACTGAAGTCCGCCCCTGGAGCCCTGCGGAATCCCGTTCGCTTTCGCAAACTGCCCAACCGGCGGTGCCCAACAGCCCAGGGTTTAAATGAGCGGAGAGGCAGGGCTGACCGCGCGCCAAGGGCTTATGCAAACTTCTAGGCGGTAAGATTTCCTGTGCAAGTGAGACGTGTTAAATTGGGTGAAAGGCCTCGGCTCGGCCGCGTGATACGCAACATTGTTATCTACTTTAGGAAAACCGTCATCTGTAGTCCATCAATGCCCTGCATTCATGGAACCTGCACTGTATCTCGGAGCCTGAAGATGGTGGATAATTCATGAGACGGGGATGCTTTTGACAAGACGTTTCAGGTACAATGATGAGAAAGGCGCAGAATTGGTATTAAAGGACCTTTCCTGAAGATTTGAAGAGACCTGTTTCACGGAGTTCTAACGAGAGGCACAGTGGCTAAGTAATCAAGACCTGTTTCGAGCCTTGTGCTGACTGTCGCAGCTTTTTGTTGGAGTTTCTGAGTTGCTCCGCTGAGGCTTGGAAGCCTGGCCCCACCACTCGGCCAGACTGGACTAGCGCCTTGTCTAATGGGCCGGGATGTTGTCTGGCCGCATCGTCGTCGGATCCGGCAAGACACCGATCTGCGGATTTTCGGGGCCGTTGAGGCCTTACTCTTTGCAGCACTGATAATCGCTTGTCTACCTTATCGACGGATTTGACGGATGCCGTTTGTGATGATCTGAGACTTAGATGCACTTGTGGAATGAGGTATTGAAGAGATTTCGGTCAGTTCAATGGACTGAGCTGACATTACGCGAGATGTTGTTTGTGCTATTCCGTGCACCTCTTAGGCGCAGTGATCATCGGCCATGGTTGTCGTGGTCCAACCTGTATAATGTGAGCCCGAGCATTCACGATTCGCTCTTTGATACCTGGCCCGGATTCTGAATCGGATCACGACGTTATCGCCGTCGGATGAGCATAAAGTCCTATCCCCCGCACAATAGGACTGCACGTGTATAACTAGAAATCAAGATACGTAGTAGTGGGCTGAATGAGATCATCTGACTCTCATCTTTATGGTATCTCGTCCCCTCGGTGATGCTCATCTGATATCAGTCGATAATGTTTTCCTGGTATCGGACGCGTGTCACTGGTATCCAACCGTCGATGCACCATCGCTCGAGTCGACCAAGGTGGAGGTTGCTCCCGTCGAACACCATGACTACCGGTAAACATCATGATACCGTAGCAAGACCTCATACTGTTAATTTGGCGGTCAACTTATGACTCCGACGCCGTGAGTCGGAGATGCATGTCCAATGCTGCAGATACACTACCCGTACGATAAACATCATGACGCCAGGCGGCTACTCTCTCGGTTCTAGACGGTTAGCCAAGGTAGGTTGGTGATTGACGATGCTACTGTATTATCTTGATTCCCAAGACTTGCACCTCGGTTGGCCGGATTTCAAATCTCCATGATGAGTCAACTGACTTCTCTGGGTTACCGAAATCCGCGGATGACACAGGCACAAGGCACCATTAGAGCTGTGGAGTGTGGGGGTGCACGAGCCAAGGTACCTTACGTTTAGTGATCAAAACGGCGCTCCAATAACAGCCAGCGGCGTGAAACGGTCAACGACTCAAAGTTGACAACGTGGTCGGCGAAGCGGTGTGCTGGAGGTAAGGTAAGGTACCTATGGATGATGCTGAGAAGTGAACGACGGGCCATTTGCGGGGTATCGTGGTCTGAACGCTGGGTCTTAGGTAAGGTAAGCTCACCTTAGTAATGATAAATGTATTTGCTTTCAGAAGCTTCCTCCCCCTACATTAGTCAGATACCAGCAGCGACAGGGAGCTTGGGCCGCCTCCGGCCTTAACTCCGAGTCGGAAAGAATTATGCTCTGTTTTCTATCGACGTCACCGAGCTGTTTTATCGAGCTCGACATTCCCGTATCGACCACCCTTGTAGGCAATGACCTAACAAGACAATCATCTGTTCCGATACAATGACGGCGCTCACCGCAGGCGCAATGCGTCTGCCATCCCGTCTCCGTCCCTCCACAGCGGCCCTGACGAGCTCACCCCGACCGTTCTTCATCTGCCGCAACTGCCTCGGATCCAGCCGGCCCTTTTCGTCCACTACATCTCCCCCCCAATCTGCCTACACCCGCCTGTCCTCCCGGCGTCTAATATCTATCTCCGGCCCCGATGCAGCTAAATACCTCCAAGGGGTGATAACGGCCAGCATCACACAACCGGACGGCTCCGCGCGGACGGCTGGCTTCTACTCTGCCTTCCTCAACGCGCAGGGGAGGGTCCTGCACGATGTCTTTGTCTACCCGGACGTGCTCGGCGATACCAACCCGGCGGAGAGCTTCCTGGTCGAGGTCGACGCCGCCGAAGCGGAGAGGCTGGTGCGACACATCAAGCGGTACAAGCTCCGCGCCAAGTTCGCGGTGCGGCTGCTGGACGGGGAAGAGGGTCGAGTGTGGCATGCTTGGGATGATAGGGGGACCGGACTCGACGCGATCACTGCCGAGGGGCAGGTGAGGGACGGGAGTATCGTGCTGCGCGACCCGCGATCGCCTAGGCTGGGGTACAGGATCGTATCTACATCGTCTTCAGCTGCGCCGCCGAAGCTCGGGGTGGAGATAGATGAGGCGGAGGAGGACAAGTATCAGATCCGGAGGTACATGCATGGCATACCGGAGGGCCAGTCGGAGATCCTGTACGAGGCGGCGCTGCCGTTGGAGAGTAACATGGATGTCATGGGGGGCATCGACTTTCATAAAGGGTGCTATGTCGGACAGGAACTGACCATCCGTACTAAGCATCGAGGTGTGGTAAGGAAGCGGATATTGCCGTGTGTCTTGTACGGTGATGGCGACGGGAAGGTGAATGCCCAGGATCGCGAGTTGGTGTATCAGTCCGGCATAGAGGCTACGGAGGACGATACGTTCAGAAGCGCGGAAGAGATACCAGTTGGCACAAGCATAGGACGGGCGGGGAAGAAGGGACGCAGCGCAGGCAAGTGGTTGAGGGGAGTTGGCAATGTCGGGCTTGCGCTCTGCAGGCTGGAAATCATGACCGACGTTGTCCTGCCGGGGGAGGCAAACTCGTCCGTGTTCAATCCCGCCGACGAGTTTGTGCTGGCAGAGAAGCTTGAAGACGGCCAGGAGGGAGTTGGACGTCAAGCCAAGGTAAAGGCATTTGTTCCCTTGTGGCTGAGGCAGAGGTTAGAAGGTGCGATGCCGCACCCTTAGGTCGAAGGCGCAAGCCGGCGTTGATGAGGCACTGGCATTCACCTGGTCTTGCCAGAAACAAGCGTTGTATGTACAATACTCGTGTTTATCGTCTCGAGGTACGCTCCGGGCAAACCGTGTTATGTTAGGAAATGGGTATCTAGAATTATTCCCCTCATTGCTATGCTATGGTATCATTGAAGAAGCAAATGTGTATGACTAGTGGTAAAGAAAATCGAAAACCAAGCTATACTGCTTGTTGCTCACCGGTAGGAGCTGAAGCAGCAGCCTCAGCCTCCCGTTTCCTCTTCTCCTCGTCTCGCTTCAATTGCGCCGCTTTCAACCTCGCCATAGTGGCAGCAAATGAGGGCGTCGAGCTGCCACCAGATGAGCTTTGTTTCCCAACGGCCGGCGAAGTCGGAGCTGAGGCGGCATACGGCGGCCGGAAAGCGAAGGACGATGTTGCAGATTTCGCCGGTTGTGCTCGGTTGGGAGTGCCCTTCTCTCCGTCAGCCTTTGAGTCTGTCTTCTCGCCATCAGGGGTTTTGGTGGGATCTCCCTCAGCCGACGCCGACCACCCTGTCGAGAGGCCAGATACGTCGCTCTTCCTGCTAGTCTTCTTGGCTGCCTTCCTTTCGCGCTTCTCCTTCAGTCGCCGCTCCAGCTCTGCAATCTTGGCTTCATATTCGTCGCCATTTGTGGATGTGTTGCCCACAGGTGTCGCACTTGCATCTGTCCTACCCTCTTTTGCAGCAGTGTCTGGAACCCGTCGGCTGAGGGTTGCGGCGGTCGGAGGAGTAGCTGGCGCACTAGGTTCTTGGCTTTTCTCTCGGCTCTTCTCCCTCATCCGACTCCTCTCCTCCGCCTCCCTCATCAACCTCGCCCGTTCTTCCATTATCCGTCTCCCTGCCTCAGCAGCCCTATTCTTTTCGGCCTGATCCAGTCCTGATGCCTCGCGTTCACCAGTCTTTGCTCTCTTAGCCTCCCTCTCGGCCCTCTCAAGCTCTTCTACAAACCGCCTCCGGTCAGAGCTCATCTCCTCAACACGCTTCCTCTTCTGCAGGACCGCCTTCAGGCCATTGTCGTAGGCTTCCCTCGCTGCTTCGTCGACGAGCACATCGCGCGCCCGCTCAAAAGATTCGTATTTCGCCGCGTCGTAGTTGGCGCCTGCCTTGTCTGGGTGGTACTTCAGACCCGCTCGCCTCCATGCACGATGGATGTCTTCTTTTGGTGTCGTCGCATCGACGTTGAGGAGGGCATAGAGATCGTCGCCGCGGGTGGCGGCGTCGCGGGCGTACTGCACCAGCTCGGTGCTATCCAACGCCATTTTCGGTGGCTTTGAGCGTCGCGTCTCTCTATCTTTGGACGCTTGACGTTCGTTGTCTTTCCCGGAGGCGAGCAGACGGCAGATGTATATGCGCTTGGGCTTTGGCTGCCTAGAAAGAGTGACGATGTTTAACCTCCTAACTTTCAAGTTTATTTACAACTGTGGCGCAAGTGCATGTGGCGCAAGTGCATGTGGCGCAAATGCCAAGCCACGTATGTTAGGATCCACTATAAGCATTCACAGTCTCTTGGGGCTAAAGTTCCCCCCTTCATTCAACACCTGTCATGGTTTACCATGGTTCACCATTAACATTCACCTGAGGAACCAAGTAAGACACCAGGACTGAATGCATTCGATTTTCAACTACGAGCAAGTGTACCGCCTTGGCGTTCAGAAGCGGCAGAATCAGAGGCAGTCTATTGAACCTATCAAACCTTACCTCTTCATCGCTCAACCTTGACCAACTTCGGCGACTTTCCCCTGATAACCTGGTGGTTAGTAGGTAGTTGCCAACCGCTGTACCAAGTATTGCCCGCTGTTGATGCCAGGATACTTCTTCTCTTCTTCGGCTGCGTAAGTTCCGGGTAGAACTTCGATATGGCTCTGGAAGTTGGGATTGCAGAAGTATCTATCCAATGATCAGTCACTGCTACGCCACTTTCAAGATAAGAACCAGGAGGATACCCACGCAATGCTATACCGCGGCGGATGCACGTCACCTTCGGCACGCGGAGGCTCAACAACGCGATGGATGGTGCTCTTGATGGTGTCGTTGCTCCACCTGGCTAGCAAGTCGCCCGCATTGACGACACATGTGCCAGGGATCGGAGTGGCATCGATGAAGTTGCCATTCGGGCTCTTGACTTGCAGTCCACCCCTGGAGTCCTGGAATAGCAGCGTTATCGAGCCGTAATCCGAGTGCTCTCCGGCACGGACCTGGCCAGGGTTGATCGAGAACACCTCCTTGTTAACAGCCGGGTAATGCAGCAGGCGCAGCGTGTTGTCGCCAACGTCTACAAATCCGTCAAAGAAGCCCGGGTCAAGGCCCATGCCCACGGCAATGGCGCGCATAACCTCGACGTGCAGCGCCTTGCACTGCTCAAAGAAGTCGAGCATGGTGCTCTTGAACCCTACCAGAGCATCCTTTTCCTCTGGCCACTGGTTAGGATGGCCCTGTTCGCCCTCGCGGCCAATTTCGAAACTCTCCTTGATGTCGGGCACCGAGTTGCGGATGCGCTCGACCTCAGCCGGGTCAGTCAGCTGCGAGACCTTCTCCCGTCCGGGGGCGGAATAGCCTCGATTAGCTTCGGGAGTCGTCCAGGACTTCGCCACCTTGTCTTCAAGTGGCTGGTCGAAGAACTTGGCCGATGTGCCGAACACGTGAGTGCGTGTTTCTTCCGTGATGGGGATGTTGGAGAGGTAGATGAAGCCCGCGGTCTGGAAGCCGTGGAGGATGGCTTTGGCTATCTCTTTCTTCTGGGCCTCATCGCCATTGAGGAACTTGGAGAAATCGATCAACTGTATTCCTTGTCAGCATCAGCTCAAGTGTTGGTGCTGGTTGTGAGCTTGTTGTCGGTCGCGTACCGGGATCAAGAGCCCGTCTTTTTTCACGGCTGCTTTCTCCATGCTTGCTACACTGTCTCCTGTGCACTGCTAAAACTCGGGTTGCTGTGTCCTGCGTAAAGGCGGGTGTATGACCTCTTAGACTTATCAGAGGGGAGAGGGGAGGATCATGAGGACGACATTCGGCTGGAATGCCAGGTAAAGTCTGGGCGACGTCCGAGGATTTAATATTCGACGGCAAGCCGCAACCATCCCGAATAGGGCAGGCATATGCCTCCAGAGGCCTTACCTAACCTCAGCAGGGTCGGACAATGCCGCAGTGACCGGCCACCCAACGATACAGCATCTATCTCTCCTGATCCGCCACTCATCAAACTCGCCTGTCAGTGTAACTGATAAGCTGCTCCCAAGATAACGAGAGCGGGGATGGTGGGGTCTACTATGAGCTTCGGGATGACCCCGCCGCTGTGTTGGTCGGGAGCTACTGTCCCGGTCCCCTACGTATCACGACCGTTGAGAGATGATATTAGCTGGCACAATGATACATCTTCATGCCTAGCCACGAGATACAGGTATATATTCGGAGCGAAGTATCCACTAGCCTTTTTACTCCATAGGACACTGCCTATAGGTCCAGACATGCCTCTACCGGCAAGAATATATCACGATATAAGGAGTACTGTCACAATACACTCTTGAACGTCTTGATCACTACAGTTATTCCTGCCATATTTCAACTCTTCTCTACATCTCACCCACTTAGTCTCATCACCAAACCTTCATAATGGCAGACTCTACACAAAAAATCGTGGACATACACACGCACATGTATCCCCCAGCCTACGTTAAGATCCTGGAGTCACGCAGCACGATCCCCCTCGTCCGCACCTTTCCCAACTCTCTAGATCCGCGTCTAATTCTGCTCGAGGCCGAGGTACCGTCCCTGGGGGTCGCAGCAGTGACGGACGATGAATCGAGCACAGCGTCAACGCACGTCCCCGGCCGGCCTCTGACAAAACACTACTCCTCCCTTGCCCAAAAGATTCACTTCATGGACACGCACAACATCTCCATCTCGGTTATCTCCCTCGCCAACCCCTGGCTGGACTTCCTGTCGGCGGAGGAGTCCGGGCCCCAGGCAAAGAGCATCAACGCCTCCTTCAGCGCCATGTGTGCCGAGCATCCGGGACGACTCTACTTCTTCGCCGCATTACCACTAACCGCCCCACAGCCCACTATCCTCTCCTCCATAATAGAAGCCTCCAGACTGCCCTACTGCCGCGGCGTGATCCTCGGCACCTCTGGTCTGGGCAAGGGCTTGGACGACCCGGATCTGCTCCCCATCTTCTCGGCACTGGCGGAAGCCAACATGACCATCTTCCTGCACCCCCACTACGGCCTCCCGAACGAAGTCTGGGGTCCGCTCGCCTCTGCCAACTACGGCCACGTGTTACCCTTGGCCCTCGGCTTCCCCATGGAGACCACCATCGCCGTGACGAGGATGTACCTCGCCGGCGTGTTCGACGCCGTGAGGGACCTGCGCATGATCCTCGCGCACAGCGGCGGGACGCTGCCGTTCCTGGCGGGACGGATAGAGAGTTGTATCCTGCACGACGGCCACCTGGTCAGGGAGGGCAAGGTGACCGCCGAGCGGAGGACGGTATGGGACGTGCTGAGAGAGCAGATCTACCTCGATGCGGTTATCTATTCCGATGTTGGGCTGAAGGCGGCTATCGATGCTGCGGGCAGCGCCGATAGGCTGATGTTCGGGACCGATCATCCTTTCTTCCCGCCGCTGACTAGTGATGAAGAGGGGAAGTGGGAGAGCGTAACGCTTAATGCTGAGGCGGTTGACAAGGCCGTGGGCGAAGGGAGTGAGGCGGCCAAGGGCATTATGGGGGAAAATGCGGTTAGGGTTCTGAGATTGGTTGGGGAGTAAGCTAAGATATCCATGGAAAATGGTTCGAAGTCTGATGCATTGGCCAGTCATGTGCTCTTTAAATGGTGATATTATGGTATATGCAACGCAGCACTGTCATAGAACTCGAACGAGACTATGAACATCTGTTTACGCACGGTTCAGCTTCTGCTTCGTCCGCTTCCTCTTACCACCCACCTCCCTCTGCTCCTCGACCTCCAACAGCGCCTCCCTCTTCTTCTCGCCGACCAACTTCAGCGCGTCGCGGATGACCCTGGTCTCGAGGTTGACTCCCTCCTCCTCCCACTTCTCGAGCGGTCGCCCAACCCGATCCTCGATCGCGAGCACCAACTCGACGTCTCTCTGCCCCACAAACGTGACGGCGTCTCCTTCACGTCCCGCACGAGCGGTACGACCTACGCGATGTATGTAGTCGTCCGGATCGCGGGGGACGTCGTAGTTAATCACAAGACTGACTTCGGGAATATCCAGACCCCTGGCAGCCACGTCCGTAGCGACCAGTATTCGCGCTGCCGAGGCGCGGAACCGGCCCAGGTTGTCGACGCGCTGGCGTTGCGGCAGCTTGGAATGCAAAGACGTGACGCGGTGCTCGAGGATACGGAGCAGATGGTGCAGGTACTCCGCTGTCGAGGTGCGGTTGCAAAAGATAATGACTGATTTATCCTTGTTCTCCTCCGTCAGGAGGAAGACGTGTAGGTAGTGCTCCCGGTGCGTGACTGGGACTTGCAGATGCATCTGGCGCAGAGTGGCTGGTATAGCCAGCGCCTGGGTGTCCACTTCGCAGACGAAGACCGGCTCACGGCCGGGTTTCCGGGGCATGTCCTTCAGAGCTCGCACTTCAGGGGTAACGGTAGCTGTGAATAGCAGCGTCTGTCGCTGTGCTGGAGGGGGGAGCACGCTCAGGCACTCTTCCACATCGGGTAGCATGCTGCCCAGTCCCGCCGATAGAAGACGGTCGGCTTCATCGAGGACCACGAACCGGACTCGTCGTAGGCCACATATCGTGTCCTCGCCCGAGGTTCGAATGTGGTCTGCTAGGCGGCCAGGGGTCGCAATGACGACATGAGGCCGCTGCGACAGGGCGATGGCCTGGGTCCGCATGTCGGAACCGCCAGTCACGAGGATCGCTTTCAGTGACTGTGGCGAAGATATGGCCTTGAACTGCTCGTATATCTGCAAGGCCAGTTCGCTAAGAGTTGTTAGTACGTCGAGCAAGAGCGTAACGGTGAGGAATGCTTACCGTGTCGGTGTCAGAACAACAGCAAAAATGCCAGACGGATCATCTGCCCACTTCTGCAAGATGGGCGCCGCAAAGGCCACGGTTTTACCGGAGCCGGTCCTACTGCCGCCGATACAGTCCCTTCCCTTGAGGATTTCCGGGATGCAGCCTTTCTGGATACCCGTAGGCCGCTTGATAGCCATATTCGCCAGAGACCGGACAAGCCATGGGCGCACGCCGAGGGACTCAAAGCTCGTGTTTGGGTCTATCGGTGCCAGAACTTTTGGTGGTGGACTATGAAGGCGCTCGCCTTGGTTTCCTGGTAAATCGGGCCTTTGCTGCTCTGCAGGACCACGCTTTATGCGTGAAGGCGCACTAAAGGAAGGTATGACCTTGATACCACCGCCAGGCTCTGCGTCGTCGTCATCGTCATCATCACTCTCTAGGACTCCCTCGGGTGAGGTCCTGCGCCTTTTCCGTGGTTCCGTGCTATCCAGAGAATCTGAATCCGGGTCGGAGTCAGAGTCGGAGCGAGACCCGGCACTCTGAGACTCAACCTCGTCTGATATCGTCGGCTCACTGTCCGGCTGTCTGGACCGAGCTCCTAATTTAGGGGCTGTAGATGACGGCATAGTCAAATTTGTTTGAACGATCGTGAATGGTCAGGCGACCGTAGACAGAACTGCGTCAGTTTGATGAAGCTGAGCTGATCTGCATGAAATTCTGGCACAGTAAAGTCCAGTAACGGTTTGACGCCGTTGACAACCCCAAGACATGAGAAGAAAAAAAAGTTGAATCAATGCATAAGATGGTGGGGCACGCGGTCAGGGCCGCATCGATCTCGGCCAACCAGAGCTCACAAGTGGAGACCCATAACCTTGAAACAGGGACCCGCAGATTGGGGAAGCCACTCAGAAGCGCAATCTCCAAGTGGACCTGACTTTTGACGCGCGCTTGGGAAAAGGGCATTACAGAGGTGCATAGGCCTCGCTGGCACAAAAACTAATACGTACCTACCTAACCAGGGCCATCCAGGGATGTTGCTTTTGATTTACACTCATGCTTGAAGTTCATCTGGTCGCCCTTGTTGGTATGCTAAAAAGGTCTGATATCACCGGGTTCAGACGTTGGATGCATCAAACGGGTCTGTGAAGGTGCCGTGCAGCAAAGCCTGGGTTGCAGGTTTGTCACCCCGTATGGTGGCGTCCAACGGCGTCAAGTCTTTCTGCGTTTTCAAGGATCAGCGTGATGGACCAGGTGCCCGTCACACAAATGGCCATGACGTTGCGCCTTTCGTTCTGCAAATTGCAGACCAGGCAGCCTAGGCTATGAGGATAAGGTACCTATCTTGAAGCTGACCTCTCCCTGTTCTCGGAGCATGCATGTTTGAGCAAAAATGGATTGTTATTCCAAAACGGCTCTATCAAGGAGTGATAACGTGAGATGTGAAATATGTTGACTTCTCCACGGCAGCAGTGGACTCTCGCCTGATGCCCATACTTGCCAAACGAGCTTCATCACACATGAATGGACCACGTCTGCACATCTGTGATGAAGGGTGGGTGGTTTTCGGACCCCAATGAAGCTCGCTTGGCTGCCCCCTCGGTGGCTGCATTGCATTGCTTTCCAAGCTGTGGATCTAAAGGACTCCCGAGTCCTGCGAGCGACCAAAAACGTAGCATTGGGGCCTCGATGCCATGAAGAAAATGACCAGTTACACCACAATGTTCCGTCTAACATTGCCTTACCTGAGAAATCGGCCAGAGTGTTGAAGTTGAGGTTGCGGATGGATGATCCACAGTATGAGGTATGGCCAAATTTGTTGTTAGATGCACGGAACTTTTGCAGGACTTGATAGACGGACCCCTGAGCTCATCTGCTCATCAGCGCATCTACAGTGGGACTCTCGAAGTTGTGCCTTCCTTGTCTGTCCTGGGGAACCCCTCTCTGGCCCTGAGGAGGAACTTTGACTTACGCACTACGTACTGTAACCGACACCACTGTAATGTATATTGCTGTGGTTTGCGTTTTGACACCATCGGCGTTGCCACTCTTCCTGCAACTTCCTGTCGTGGTTTTCGGTTGGCCGCCTCCAGAAGCCGCTCAGAAAGTGCGTGTTGGGTCTCAAGATGGTCTGGCCACTACAGAGAGCAGTCTTTTCTCGTCGGCGCTAGCAGGTACAGCTACAGTAGCACCAGTGCACCACAACTGCTCCGCTCAGATCGAAAGCTGCCACAGTGCCCACCCCGCCTTTAGCACCAACGAGCCAAGAGAGACCCCTGGCATACTGCCACCACTGTCACATTGTCCACGCTGTTCTGGCTGTCCAAGCAGGGCCTATGTTGATCGCTTCCCGCCTGTCGACTCCATCCCGCTTCTCTTCCTCGTGTACAACCCCTGCTTTGCGAAAGCGCCGAGTTCCTTTATTTGTGAATTTTTGGCTTCTTCATCTTTCTGACTTCTTCCCTCAAAAGAAATCACTATCCGACCTCCGAACTGCTCGTATATCAGGGCGTGGATCCCCTATGGGTAGTGTTGGTTACACCAGCTTACGGGTTGAATGCTGTTGCGTCTGACCTGCGTCAGCTCTCCGGTCCCTCGAGAATTCCATCTACCGAGCCGTCGCTGCAGATACTTCGCCGCTCGGTGTCAAGACGCAATAGATCTACCTCCTGGTAACGATAACCTACAGTCAGTGAGCGGGCACTCCGAATAAGAGCCCACCTGCGCAGTGCCTTGGGTACTAGCTATCCTCCTGCTGCCGCTTCGGCCCTATTATCGACCACCACCCAATACACCACCACCTAGCCTGTCTATCATCTGCATCAGCCCAGCATCCTGCAGAGCTGCCGGCAGCCGCAGACCTTGAGGGCTGCACCACAAACAGAGTCCCGTCTTAAGCCCTGACAACACCACACCCGCAGTATGCTTCTTTCTTCTTCCACCCTTCCTTGCAAGTTCGCCAGGCGTGAAGAGAAGCTCTCATCAACAGAGCTATGTCGTAAACGGGCAGGCCAGCTTACTCACTCGTCAGTTACTCCAGAACATGGCGAATACAACAGACTCCGGCGCCTCCGTGCCACCACTTCAGACCAACACGACGCCCGCACTCTCGGTACCCACGATGTCTTCGCCAGCCCCTCTCCTCCGTCCAGCTCTTCCCGGCCAACGGCCACGCGGACCGCCGCGTCTTGGTCTAGCCATCCCACCCTCGCCCAATGTTAAGCCGGTCGGGAACTCGGGCGCTGTGTCATCACGACCAGCTCTTCCTGTCCTACATTTAGCTACGCCGATGGGCAGCACCGTCATACCCCACGAACAGACTCCAGGACGCCCTCCAACCCAGCAAGGCTATAGTGCCAGCGGGGGGAGCGAGAGCTCCGCCGCTCATAGTCGTAGCGGCAGTTTTGGACCGCTGGATGGCCGTGGCAGCAACCCTACTAGCGCCGGCTCCCAATTCAGCGCCTTGTCTTTTGCAAGCCAGTATGGGATTGGCAGCACGAAAAACCAAGGTGATCCAGTCTCGGCCGTGGGCTCTCTATACTCGAATGCTAGCGAGGGACCTGGCGGTGCGAGCATGGAGAGGGAAGGAAGTTTACCCGGCCTGGAGGGATTTGACAAACTGAGCTTGGAGAGAGCCATGGCAGCCGACGTTGAAGACCTCGATGACGAAGGGTGGCGGATTGCAAGCGCAGAGAATAGAATTGAAGAAATAGGGAGCCTCGGTGAGGGTGCCGGTGGTGCTGTCACGAAGTGCAAGTTGCGAGGTGGAAAGACGATCTTCGCTCTCAAGGTACTTGAATATATCGATACTCGAAACTTTGCTGCATGTCATAAGACTAACAACGCCAAACAGGTCATCACTACGAATCCCGATCCAGACGTCAAGAAACAGATTGTCCGAGAAATTAACTTCAATAAAGAGTGCGCATCAGAACACATCTGTCGATACTATGGCGCTTTCGTCGACCCAGCTACAGCTACAATCTCTATCGCCATGGAGTTCTGTGAAGGCGGCTCGTTGGACAGCATCTACAAGGAGGTAAAGCGACTAGGCGGACGGACAGGAGAGAAGGTGCTCGGCAAGATCGCGGAGGGCGTCCTACGCGGCCTCACATACCTTCACAGCAAGAAGATCATCCATCGCGACATCAAACCATCCAATATTCTGATCTGCCGGAACGGAGACGTCAAGCTCTGCGACTTTGGAGTGTCGGGTGATTTCGGCACAAAGGGTGAGGCCAACACATTTATCGGGACATCGTACTACATGGCTCCCGAGCGTATTACCGGCCAGTCATACACCATCACATCAGACGTTTGGTCGACGGGCGTCACGCTGCTCGAAGTTGCCCAGCACAGGTTCCCGTTTCCTGCTGACGGCACCATTGACCAGCCTCGTGCAGGCTTGATCGACCTCCTCACATATATCGTCAGGCAGCCGATTCCAAAGCTTAAGGACGAACCGGCGGCAAACATCTTCTGGAGCGACAACTTCAAGTACTTCATCGAATGCTGGTGAGTTTACCGCTTCGTTGTCCTTCGATATGCAGCTTGCTGACACAAAACACCGTACAGCCTCGAAAAAGAATCCAGCCGGCGAGCAAGCCCATGGCGGATGCTGGATCACCCCTGGATGGTGGAGATGAGGAGCAAGCGTGTCAACATGGGCCGATATCTCTCCCAGGTATGGGGCTGGGATGAGGCGGGAACTCCAGCTCCCGCGGCCTGAAGGCGACCAGCTATCATCGCCTCCGCTGGAGGCACAAAGCTAAAGCAGAAGCTGCCTGGAGATCCTACCATGGGACACAAGCTTCCGTGTACGCGGACATCCCTGATTGAAGCGAGCGGCGCCTCGACAGTATGCTTCCACCGCCACGAGGCACTCAGCTGCGCGGAGACAGCGGATATCGAGACATGCTTTACATTATACCACTTGCACATTACATGAAACTCGTTCCGAAGCGCTCTAGAGGTTTTCGGTGCTGTGCATTCCATCCTGACGAGGCAGGGCCTAATCGGCAACAGATGGGTGGACCAAGTGCGGCCAACTACTATCCTTTTCGATGTATATGATTCCATTCAGCGATCTTCTATCTACCTTTTTTTTTTTTTTTGGGACTACGGCGGCCACTGCCATTTATATCAAATTGGTCTAGGAACAGAAATTAACCTATTTACACCCCCGAGTATCCCATTACTCCGTAGAAGGTGGCATAGTCACCACACGTCACTCTACCGCAAGAGGGGAGATTGAACTTCTTCCTCATTGTGATATGGCTATCGGTTTTGATCCCATTATGGTTTCATGCAGTTCGCCCATCATGGCTGTGATAAAACCCGCAGGTGCCTGCGGCGATCCATGGTCAGTCGCGGTGCTGGAAACACGCCAGGGATCCTTGTACTGTGTTTGAGCGACTTAGGTATATGTCATTGGGACCGGAAAGCGTCATTCTCTTGGAGCGACTGGAGCCATGCGTGTGGAGCATTGCTTTCGTGATGGAAAGGAGTTCCGCAACGTGTGACATGCAGCGGTCATCATTCATATGACCGAGTGGCGGATGTTGATATCTATGGGCTCTATCCTACATCACACCGGCTTCCAGGGCGCTGAAGCCTTGCTAAATGAGAGTGATGGGTGGGCATGGAATAGTTATTTATCTCTTGTCCTGAACTCCTAGCTCCCGTCGTAGCTGCAGCTATGAATGTCGTCAGACGAAAGAGCATCGCCTGTAACTCCATTATCCATGCAAGTTGATGATAAATACAGCGTCAAGAAGTTGATAACATGCTTCGTTCTCTGACAGCCCCGAGCGTCAAAGACCTCATCCTCCAAGTCTCAATGAACCCTCCCTATACTAGCACTATGGGAGGTATTCCAAACTGACTCGACTCGGCAGCCTCAGCAAATCTGTTGTTGCCCTTCGTCTTTGTCTTCCCATGGCTGAATTAGGTTACCACACGCCTTCTGTCGGCAATGGCGACTTCTGCGGTCTTGTTCCTTGACTTGCTTAGCGTGATCGACGACTTCGGTAGAGATCAAAGTTAGCTGCGTCGGGATTGCAGGTGGCCAGCAGATCCTGTATGGTACGGCACATCCGTGGGAATGGCCTCAAGGAACCATGGAGTCGGGGGCTGTCCGATTGACATCTCTATCGTTTTTTGGGGGACATGGACAATATTTGTCTGTCGGGATCTGACGGAGAACTGGCTGGATGAAAACCCATTATCGCCCCTTAAAGGCCGGTTGTGATGTTAAGCTCTAATAGATTGGCCTTAACTTTCATCCATGTTCAGAGCGAGCAGAGGCAGCCCTCCTTTCCTCACGGATCTGAGCCGCGGCGGTGCCGTCGTCCTTTTCGGGTACCTCCTTGAACCAAGGGTGCTTCAGCGCCTCGAGGGCCGTGATCCGAGCCGCCGGGTCATAGACAAATATCTTCTTCAGCAGGTCTAGAAAGTGGCGGAAGAACGAGTTCTGTTCGTGAGGGATGATATCTTCGAGCCTCTTCATGTTCTTCACAAATCGTCGCGAGGCGCGCGTCGTCTCTGCGGTTGGGTAGTCCAGCCTGCCTCGTCTGAAGTATCTAGAAGGAGGGCAGGTTAGCAAGGAAATGCCTTCGATTATATAGGCATGACCAGGAAGGGACTGCCAAACAGCGTGGGAACTCACTTCGAAGCACTATTCGAACCGCCACTCCGATTGGACATTTGATTCACCTGTCGGACCAGATGCGCGTCTACCCTGGTGTCAAGAACAGCCTCGATCATAGCGAGGTGCTCGAGATTGTCGTGCGTCTGGAAGAGAGCATCTCCGGTGAAAAACTCGACCAGGATGCATCCTATGCTCCAGATATCGCAGGGATAGGACCAGCCCAGTCCGAGGATGATCTCCGGTGCCCTGTAGTGGCGCGTAGAGACGACAGAGGAGTGGTACTCGTCTTGGAACGTTGCTGAGCCAAAGTCAATCAGTCTGATTTCCGAGTTGAGGAGCACCCGCCTTTGGCCTGGTGCTTGCCGCGTTGTAGAGATTTGAGAGGAGGGAATGCGTTTGTTGTATGTGTAGGTCTGGTAGCCGGCGTCACAGAGGAGGATGTTCTCTGGCTTTAAGTCTGTGTGGATGAGATTCAGGTCGTGGAGGACTACAAGGCTGTTAGAAAATCGTAGGAAGGCTGAGGGGCCGTGCAATACTTACAAGCTACACTGGTCAAGAGCTGCCGAGCAAAGCTCTGAATGTGGGAGTTGGGGAACGGCACGAAACTGTTCCCCTTAAGAAAATCGAAGAGACTCAGGTCCAGGAGATCCGTGACTATACAGATATGGCCGCGGAAGTCGAAGCAGTCACGGAGATGGATACATCGGTATCGATTATCAGCGTCGTGGTCCCGAAGCGTCTGTAAAGCCCGGAGCTCGATCTTAGCGGCGTCGCGGTACTTTTGCACGGCGCGGATGACTTTGACGGCGACGTACTGGCCAGCACGGCGGTCAAATGCTTTGACTACCTTTCCGAACGTGCCTTGGCCAAGAAGATTAGTGATTCGATCTGCGACTTGGTCAGTATTCGGGCTTCCGCAAGGTGAAGCGACGTGGCTTACATTGGCTTGCCAATTCCATGTCCGGAATGACGATGTAATGCCCGTCCTCGTCATCAATCTTGACCTTCTTGTCCTTGTGCGAGTCCTGTGGCGACACGAGTCAGTAACATGCACACCATTGGTATCAGGTCAGGAGACCAGCTCACATGTATTGTCCGGACCGACACGGGTGAAGCTTTCGTGGCCTTCCTGGCCAAGCCCCGGTATTCGACGTGGTCGCCCCTCAACACTCGCGTATCTTGTCGTTTCAAGCTCACGCCGTTCGTAGCTGGAGCCTTGGTGACCCTTTTCCTTTTTGCGCCTGTTCTAACACTGGAATCGTCGGTTGAGGTATTGGCAGAGGGTGCCGGAAGCGTGTCACGGTCTTGGTAGGAGCCAGAAGTTGAATCATTCTGAGACGATCCGTTGACGTGTTGTTGTCCATTCTTGTAGCTGGTGTGACTCGCCGTATCGTCGAATTTCCGCTTTCTGCTGCCAGATCCAGCAGTCGTAAGGTCCGAGATGGTAGGGTTTTGGCCGTTGACCCTTGGGCGGGCATGAGGCGGGGGTGCTGGCGGTTCTGGAGAGTCATCGATCACAATGATCTCGGTGGCTCTGGGGACGCCATTCTTGTAGAAGGAGCCCCAATCAGGAGCCTTCTGCTCCCTCCTCGACGATCTCAACTGCCTGCCCTCTGACTGTGGTGGCAGACGGGTGTAATTGGCATCTGAGATGGCGGCTGAAGACGACAGCGGAGAATCGGTCTGCTGTGCCTGCGGATGGGTCTGAGTCTGGTGATGGGACAGCGGATGGGCCGGGTGGTGCACGCCGTTTGTCTGGTAGCCTTGATGGCTCAAAAGGGGATTGAGGCCACGAGGGCCTTCTGCCAGAGCCGACATGCTCTCGAGCCTCACATAGGAGTGTAGCAAACACGATTGAAGGTCGAAAAGTGTCGTTGTGAATCTATCTGAAGTCGTAGTGTGGGAGGGGTTCTAGCACGCGGCGATTACACCCCCGATAGCAAGACCCACGGGCCACACATCACTGCATCCACAGGGCATCTGCACCTCACCAAAACGTTGTTCATCGCTACCAAATTGTGTAGCACGGTAACTTTGGTAATCAGTGGACGAGCTTGACCGGCCCGGCAGCGGGTGGAGTTTCCGCCTTGCCAACTCGCTGCAGCTGGCAGCCCTGAACCACCGGCCGTGTGGTCAACACCTGTGCAATTGGTATGAGAATTTGTGAATGCCATTGTCACCCTTTTGACCCGAGGTATATATATATGCTCACCCTAACTTCAATCACGGAGACGCAAGGCACACAAAGTGAGAAATTGTCTATGAAAAGTCATTGGGGTATCTGGGCCTACAACACATTTTGCTGCCTCATCATGCAGAACGCCGAGGATCTCAGCCATGCCAGACTGATTGGAAATCAAGCAGAATACCTCCAACAAACGCCGCCTTGCCCTGTACCACATGATGCCATATAGAACAGCGAGCCAGACGAACTAAGCCTGGTCGGGTATCCCTGATCAATCCTTGCTTTCCTTCCCTCTTTTTTTGTGCCCTCATCAGCAAATACTAGTACATAACAAAAGAAAAGAGCTGCCCAGCCGAATCGCAACAATCTCGGTCGTCGGCACAGCTCGTGAGAGCGGGTTTTCGAGGGACAATCGGTCGACAAGGAAGAGGAGACATTGGAGTCTCAGATTAGGGCAGTGAGATGACCCAGAAACTCTACTGCCAAAGTCGTAACCGAAGGCGAAGGAAAAGGTTACCACTGGTCATACAAAACTCATTATCTCCCTGGCCATCCGAGCAGGCCAGTCAGCTCGTGAGAGCGGGTTTTCGAGGGACGATCGGTCGACAGGAAAGAAGGAGACATTAGAGTCTCAGAATAGGCAGTGAGATGACCCAGAAACTCGACTGCCAAAGTCGTAATCGAAAGAAAATGTCACCATTGGTCGTACAAGAGCGTTATCTCCCTAGCCATCTGAGCAGGCCAGTTAACGCGAGACTGTCTTGCCCTCGCCCTCAAGGCTGCCCATGAGCTCACGGAGCACAATAGTCGCATAGCTGCTGGATCGCAGCTGAAACTTCAGAACAACAGCAATCTTGTCGCCGTCGAGTTTCTCGTCATAGACATAGTTCGCCGGGGAGAATTTAGACATGACATCCGCATCAATGCTCTCGAACTCTGGCACCGAGACAGTCTGTGGAGCACCTGGGGTGGCGGGACGGCCGTTATGAGCACCTGGTGTAGTGGGATGGCTATTGGGGTTATTTCCCGTTGCATTGATTCCACCATGCTGAACGTGCGGAAGTGTCGGGAACAAACCAGCCATCATCGGTGAAACAGAACGGCGGACCTGTGTGTCAGATGCCTGACCAGCTGCGTCCTGGAGATGTTTGAGAAGGAACTCCTGGCCAGCCAGCTCACTGGCCGATGCCACGGCTGGTGTGGTCTGGCCTGAGGACGAGTCGATCAAGATCGGCTTCTCTGCGTTCATCTTCGTGTTGTCCTCCATCTTGACATCAGCGTCATTGCTATGAGCCTCGAGACTACGGTGCTCAGCGACCTTAGCCCGCTTAAGGCTTCCATCGTATGTGGTCTCGACCCATGTCTCGTTGACGCGGACAACAGGAGGAGCAGGTTCCTCGGAACGGCGGCGCTTTAGCTCCGCATTCACGGCGGCGTCATGGGTATTGATATTCTTGGCGAAATCATTCCAGCTTGCGACCTTGGGAGCTTTGGCTCCACGTTCGAGCTCCTTCGCTTTCGCCTCCTCTGCCTTCTTCTGCAGAATGAGGTCCAGATCAGTGGGATACATCTGCTCGTTGTCATCAGAGTATGTTCGGACAAGGTACTCGGGTTTGGTGATGAAAGTCCCAATAAAATGGCGATATCCACCGCTCATGCTGAACTCTCGCTGTGGGCGTTGCATGTTGTAAGGGTCCAGACAGCCACCCTTTTGGCTACTCATGAATGTCTTGTAATAGGTGCCAACATCATTCGCGGGGTACATGACATCGAAGCCCGGCTGGGGGAGAACAATGTCGAAGATGGTGTATTTGCCAGAGGCAATATCCTTGGCGGTCAGAGGCTGGACTTGAGCATAAAAATCCTCCCACTCTCCATTCGGATCGGGAATGTCATCATCGGGACCTCCAGTCTCTACACGGGGCTGGGTATCCAGCATGACGAGGTCGCCGGGAATCACTTTGGTTCCGTACTTGGCCCACCGATAAGAGGCGACGTGATTCCAGACAAATGACTGGTACGCGTGGATGTACATCATCCTCAAGCCGCGAGTTATGGTGAGCAGAGCACCCATGTAATCACGGTGCTGACCCGGACGGGCTAGGTGCTTGATAATGCTAGTCTCAGCACTGAAGCGTTTGGGCAGAATTTCAAGGGCCGCGTTGGCATCCTTCGTCATGAACCACAGTCCCAAAGCGCGCGCACGGCTCAATTGGTCTTCGGCGCCCTGGTTATGGACGTTCTGGTCCGTGCCATGGTGATTGTGGTGCACTGGAGCGATGCCCTGGGCAGCATGGGCGAGTTCTTTATCCACAAAGAGAATGTCGTTGACGGCACCCTCAAAGTCGCCTTGGAGTATGCGGATTCCAAGTTCATGCGTGCCGATGTTATGTGTTCCGAACCGCTGTAAACCGAAGTAGTTGATAAAGCCACAGTCGCTCAAGTGACGAAGAGCGATATGGACAGACTGACGAATCATCTTGAGACGCACAGCAGTGGAGCAGTTGGCTCCTCGAGAATGCTCAGCATTCTTCAGCGTAATGACAAACTCGTTGCCACCGTGCTGTCCAAGCTGGATCGGATGCTTAGAGTACTTGAAGTCTCCAAGCTTGACTCCTTGGAGACGGGTATTCAGCCAGATAATGTTTGTGTCCCGCTGGCGGTGAATGCTGATGCGCTGCACAGTTGCAGCACGACGATCCTTCGTGCCAGAGAATCCGAAGTTTGAGACCTTGATCTTGAGCATGCGAGCGATCAAGTTCAGGGCATCCATGGTATCTTTGTTCTCCTTGTAAAGAGTGCAGTGGAGGTACTCTCCGCCAAGCTGAGCATACGACTTGTGGCCGTTATTACGGTTGGTGTCCCGACGACTATCGTTCTGGTGGTTGCGATTGTCCGTGCGACGGCCCTGGCCTTGGGACTGGCCGCGCCAGTTGGAGGACATAGGCTTGAAAGGCACTGCGGTCATGTTACCACTGCTGTCTGTGCTTGTCTCGATGCGAGATGAGAAGATTCGTCGAATTTCCTGCACGGTCAAAATTGTCAGCAAACGTGGGCAGAAAGAGTTGCGTTATGGACAGAGACCAACCTGATGAATGTTGCCGCGCTTCTGGCGGTCGGAAAAAACGCCCAGCATCAAGGGCGGGCTCTTGGTATCAATCGGCTTTTTGGCCTGAATAGCCTCGTCAAGATCTACGAGCTGGGCTGCTGCCCCCTGGCCAAGCAATTGCTCAAGAATAATACGATCAGCCACAGTGATAGACTTGATAGCGACCGGAGTGTTCTCCTTTTGTCCAGCAGGCTCAAGTGTGCCTATAAAGAAACGCTGGCTTGGAGCACGCGGAGTGAGCTCATTGTTGGCTGGCATGGGAGCCTGGACGGATGTTAGTTTCCAACCACTTCATAATCGAAAGCGTAGATAGGACTAGTTACCTCGCGCTCCTCAAAGTAAATCAGGTGGCGGACAGTGCCGTCTTTGGCGACCTCGAAGACCAGAAAGTCGGTGAACCTGGCTTAAAGTCAGTTTGTAGTCCCGATATGAATCAAACCTGATGAGATTGGCCATATCGATCGAGATTTGCAAAATAATGGATGCCATGGTGGGAAAATATAGTAGAAAGAGAGTATCAGTCAGAACTTACCGCTTTCGAATATCGGCGTTCAGGCCGAAGTCAATGGGAGAAGTGCGCTCGAGAATGCCCAAGAGCAGCTCTGATGCAACGCGCTCAGCGGGCACATGGTTGCCTCTGCGGCCGTGATGTGCCATAGTGAATGAATATCTAGAGTACTCCCAAGTAACGCTTGACTAAGGAAGTCTTGGCGCTGGTGTAATAGAGCTTCTTGCCGATGTCTCACGGCAGCGGCGATGGTGACAGAGATGAAGGCGGTGTCTAATGTCGGAGGTATGATTCCTCGGAGATGAGACGTGCAGGTGTGACAGAAGTAGTACCGGCAGGAGAAATAATAATGGAAGATAATCTTGACAAGGAGAATGATCGATGCTGGAGATGGGCAAAACCCAGAGAGGTGGGCGATTTGCGGAAGAGAAAGACGATACTTCTTCGCGCAAGACAACTATCTCGGCGCTCCTTAATGCAAAGCAATGGAACGAAGAGGGGAATGGAGGAATGGAGGTTCAGATTGATCTGTAAAGACAACCTTCTCACGTCGAGAGAGAAGTCTGCCTTTGTCAATCTTGAAGGTAGGGGAAGGTGTGGAAGGTGTGGGAGGTTGCGATGAGGCCTTGAAGTAAATATCGAGCCGCCTGAAATAATTGCGATCCACCGGCAGAATCGAGAGCTGACCGCGGGGCAAACAGACCGCCTTTCCAGGGTCCTTGTCATGTTTAATTCACTTAACGGCCGTGCATGGTCCTCAGCTGAAGTCAGCCCTACGATGCCGGAAATAAGGGGTGTGTAAGTGGTGATAAGTCCGGTTGTTGCGACCGGGAATAAGGGGTGTGTAAGTGGAAGATGGGTTAAATCCGGCTGTCGTCTGTCATTGGACATTGTACAGCACCTACCTCTGTATCAACCTGGAAATCCAGGGACAAACTTCACCAACAGCTTCAATATTTTGCTCAAATTTCATGCTACACAAAACTACCTTAGGTATCAATCCTTGCTCACAGTTTGTTTGCCGAGTTATATCAAATCAGCAATGTTTATGTACTTCTTACTGTCTTCTGCTGAAATATCTTGGAACAACTCCTTCAAAGAATGGAACTCGGTCTCCATCCACCATTCCCTCCGTAGGTAGTGTATCCTTACATGCTTCCATCTCTCCATCCTCTCTCCGCCTTGCCATTCTTATAGCCGCGACGCAAAGCCAAAGTCGGCCTTGGTGGCCGTGAAGACTATCTTGGCATCTGAGCAGAACTTCTCTTCTTCCATGGCTTTTATGAAGGCTTGGCACTGCGGTGTCTCAATGTGCGCTTTCTGGGCATCTTCCGAGGCATATCTGGTCGGTCGTCAGCACACGGTTGATGTTAGCTATACCAGGTAGCACAGCGATAACTGACATTTCCCTGATAACTACAATATCTGCACCGCCGTTCTTCTCCGGCAGACCTCTATGCAGCTCATAACGTAGCACTCCTGGCTCATTGGCCTTGACGAACTTGGAGATACTCTCGAACTCATCCAAGAACTATGGATAGTAGCATTATAAGCATTATGCATATCAGACCTGTACGGTAGTGTACTTTGTCGTTCGGGGTACCAGGATACCAGGGCTACTTACTCGCTTCAACTTCCCGCGGTTCAGTGTCAAAACAGCCGTGAGGTCTACAATAGCCATGGCAACGCCTTGAGCCCTGCGAGGCTTCTTCTCGAGACAGATGAACTGACAGAGTACAAGGCAGTGAATGATTCAATTTTCACGACTTGGTTGAGCTTGCATGAAAAGACTATGCTTGTCGAAAGGCAGTTTTTAAAAGGAGCTCTCTTCCCTATGTGGCTGTCTGCGGAGTAACCGGAAAAGGTTTACCACAACCGAGATGGACGCCCGCACCCAGATGTCGACAATGGATGAATCTCATTAGAGTTACCTACCCAAAATGTCAGACAACTGGTGTTTGCAATACACAGGCCAATGCTGATGCATTTCCTTGGAATGATTTTGACGTCTCAAGCATGTCGTTTGGTGCCAGGGACCGACTGCCACATGTCCTGTATTTGTCCATCTTGATGGGCAATTCTGGGTCGGGTCTTGAGACGCGTGAGATAGGTTGGACATGTAAGTGGCAGACCTTCTAGATTCTAAGATAGGACTTGTGTCTTGTTTTCCCCAACATGCGTCCTTAGGGTAGCAAGGAGGCCACTGCTCCCATACACACACGGGCGATTATGCCTAAAAGATATATCTTGAAGTCATGAACTATAATTTCCACTATCCGGCTCTTGCCACCCTTCATACGATAGGTATATCTAGAAGTAAAACCATAAGCAACGCTTGAAATGATCAAGACAGACCTGACTACAGGCTATGCCCACGCACATCGTCCGGGTATCACCAATGCATACTCCTCTTCTTCTGAACCTTCCTCTTCTCTTTATCCTCCCGCCCGCCAGTAAAGAACCCACTACTGGCAGCAGCAGGGTTTAGTATTCCCAGTCCAGCTCCGCCACCACCCGATCCGCTCCTCTGCGTCCTCCCGCCCATCTGCTGTTGCGGCGGCGGCGGTCCAGCCGCCCCGGGGCCCCTCCACCACGAATTCAACGCACCACTAGCAAACGGCCCGGGCCCATGCTGGGGCAGAGGCCCGACACTAACCGGCCTCGGCGGCAGATGCGGTGGCGGCGCCCCCGGCCCGTACCAACCCCCGGCTCCTGGTGGCGGAGGATACAGCGCTCCAGCGGGGCTCTGTTGTGGCCGTCGCGGCGGTAACTGAGGAGTGGAGGAGGGCAGGTCCTGCCCCTGGACGCCATACAGCTTCTTCAGCCTCTCCGTCTCCTTGGCTACTTCGGCCTCGCGCCGTCGGCGCTCCTTCTCCTCCTCCTCGAGCATCTTCTTGATGCGCTTCTGCTCCGCCTTTTCGCGCTTTTCGCGCTCCCGCTCTTCCTGTGCGACCATGGCTTGCAAACGGCGAGTTTCGACGTCGATATCTGCGCCGGCGTTGGGTCCTGGCGACGGGCCTCCTGGCGGCGGTGGTCGGGCAGTATGTGCAGCTGTCCCATGTTGCGGAGGGATGGTGGCACTCCCCAATGCACCGGACATGGTCGCGGGCGGGGACGGACTCGGTCTCGAGTTCTTCCTCCTCCCTCCGTTCGCCGACCCGCCAGACACATTAAACACGTCCTGCCGTGGAACCAGGTACAAGTCCCTGATCACCTCCGCCCCGAGCAACAGCACAACCTCAAGTCCCTTGCGATCCTCGACCTCGACCCGTTGTAGATTCGGCTCGTAAATCGTGATAGCGCTGTCCTTCCCTGCCTTGAACAGCGCGACAGTGATGTCGGGCTCCTTGCTCTTCTTGCCGCCGCCCAGGTTCTTGCCGACCAGGTAGCACGTCATGTCCTTGCTCAGCCTCCCGTCGCGCTTCCACCTGAACACAATCCTCGGCACGACCAGGCTGGCGGCCACCGCGGCGGTCCCGTCCGGCGACGTGCGCGCGTCCTCCCTCTCGCGGTCCAGGGCGCTGGAGCTCGGCAGGCGGAAGCTCTGCGTCGGCATCTCGAACTCCCAGCTGTCGCTCTTGGTCCAGGTGCTCGTGAGCGTTTTGAACGTCACGGTCTGGTCCGGGTCGTACAGCTGCACGGCGAATGAGTCTGGCACGACTGGGACCGGGGCCGGCGTGGTGCCACCGGCATTGCGGATCTCGGCGGCCGAGAGGGAGGGCTGCGTCCATTCCGGCTCTACGACGACTTCGGCGTAGACGACGTCGGCGCCGGCGTAGGCGGAGCACAGGGCAGCCGCATACTTGTTTCTGCTGGCTGGTTGAGTGGTGGGATCGGCGCGGCGGAAGAGGTACTCTGGTGACGGGTCGGAGCCGTTCTGGGTCAGGAATAGGATCGAGGTGGAGGGGTCGTCGGACGAGGCTTTGAGGCGGAAGGTGGGTAGGTTCTCGTCGAGCATGTTTGATCTGCTGGTTGCTTGAAGTGAAATCGCTCAGACTACGCGCTACGTGGGAAAGAATCCAAATGAATGTGGGATCCTATTGCAGATGGACATGAGTGGAAAGGAGGCAAGGTCAGGGAAGGCTGCCATCTTTTGTGTAGATCATTCGAGTCGTGGTCTTTGATCCGAGCTGGCGGGCACAGCCGCTGCACGTTACGCAGCCAGATGACGCCGGGCGGGGCACAAGCCTTGAACGAATCTTAGTGCAGGGGGTACGTAGTATGTTAGCTGCAGTGGGTGGGCTGAGCAAGAATCACAGGGGGGTGAATCAGCCCTGTGATTCCCTGATTCAGTGTGCGTCGGTAAGACAGCATCGACTGGACGACAGCACCGTTAGCAGTCCGACTGTGCAACCGCGCAGCCCCTGTGCCCGGATACAAGACAGATAGATCAATTATAGTAGCTATAACACTCGATACACAAAGGGAGTTAGTATATCCCTTGATACCTGGTCTAGAATAACGCCGCCCATAATGCTTGACCCCCTAAACACCCTCACTACCTTTACATATTATGTTGACAGTGACACAAACTCAATCGAGTCGTCCTATGTGCAGTCGGTAACCAGAGAATACCCAAGTCCGACATAGCCCCCTCCTTTGATACCTGTCCCTATTACAGGTAAAGGCATGTATGGGCTTGCTAGAACGCTTCTGACTTCTAGACGGAGAATCCAATAATCTCTCGATCATCGTCGATGACCCGGCCGTATCTGTCATTCGCGTTAGTTGCCGTCACTCAGAAGACACCGGGAGCAGAGTGGGGGAATTGCGTACTCCAACAGCAGCCGAAAGAACCAAACCTCCAAGTCATCATTCCTCAAAACCTTGTTGGCCCATTCCCTCTCTTGCATCGCCAACCGTTGAGCCTCCCTCTTTCCCAGAGTGCCGTCCCCGAAGAAACGCACGGCCTCAAGCCACTCCTCGCCCTGGATGCTGAGCGGGATGTAGTGCGCCCACGGCTTGAGCCACTCCGAATGCCACTCCCGGAAGATGGCAAACTTGTACACCAGGCTCCTGCTCCTGAGGAATGCGTAGAACCGGCCCGAGAACGCGTTGCCGTCCATGTCGAGCAGATACTTGTACTTCCACGCGTCCTGCTGGCCGGCGGAGTCTGCGATGTCAAAGAACTCCTTCTGCGCATCACAGTCGCCCTCGTCGCACTGGCCGACGTGTGAAAAGTGCACGTCCATGATGCCCTTGAAGTCTCCCCTCGCGACCTCCTTGACGTCCCATTGCGGGTCCGTCTCCGTGCCGCGATTCACCAGGATTTTGGCCTGGTCGGCTGCATTTAGCTTGGCCACGAACCGCTGGCGGTGCTGTCTCCTCCAGCCTCCATTCCGACTGAATCCACCGGTAGTTGAACCCCTCCAGAAGAGCAGGTCCTGCTTCTGCTCCCACGGCATGTCTTTGCTCTCGTCGTATGGGACCTTCCCGTACCAGTACCACGGGCTGGGATACAAGATGTCCGAGTAACTCGATATCTTGCTCTGCGAAAAGATCGGGAACAGATCGTGCACGACCTTGTAGGCATTGGGCCGGTCGAAGAAGCCGTGCGACTCGGCTAGCGATGGCGTGAAGCAGATGTCCGACATGGCGGTCATGTTGTACACGAACCCCAGCTCGCCGAGCGCGTATTTTCCAAGATCATCTAGCCTCTCGTCCTCCTCGAGGGCGCGCGAGGGGCTGTCTGGCGGACAGCTCATCCTGCTATGTGTCCAGGTCGGCTGATGGGAGAACTCGTTGAACCGCGTCAGTTTCGTCTCGTCGAACCGGGCTCCTTCGTTGGAGCCCACGTTCTTCCCCCACGAGTTCCTCGGCGTCGGCACACCCATGGCAGCCGGCATGCTGACCGTCTTGGCCCGCTCGATCAACCTCGCCATGTCGTCGTGCGGAACGACAACCCTCGGCTCGTCGTGGATGTTGAATGCCAGATCCATGTCCGGCAACCACTGAATGAACTGTTCCATCATGCCCATCGTCGCGTTCTGCTGCCACTCCCCGGCTCCCTGTATATTGGTAACCTTTCCCTTTCTTATCTGCACACCCATCAGCGCATTGTCGTACCCCAACGCCTCCTTCGCCCGGTCGCGTATCGTCTTCGGCTTCAGTCCCCAGAACGGTGTGAGCAGTTCGAAGATGGTATCGAACTCGTCAATCAGTTGCACATCCCGCGTCTGCGCAAAGGCGAACCACTTGTCGAAGTTTGGCGGCGGCGAGACCTGGTAGCGCCGCCTGTACTCGGCCACCGCTTCGGGTAGAGTCTTGGACTGCCGCGCCTGCAGCGCCTGCAGGTCGCTCTCGGCGTTCTTGACGAGGTGCCATATCGGGTGCGAACCTCGCGGGAGGGCTTTCGGTTTGGGATAGAGCGGGGAGGTGGACTTTTCTAAGGAGGGATCATCGACGGGGCCTACCGGGGGTCTGGGTCTCGCTGCAGGAGCTGGCGGTATATATGTTGAGTGAAGAATGTAAAACGCCCAAAATAGTAAGAACACAACACCCCCGAGTGCTATCCTCTGTCGACCCCGTATCATGGTTGCTCGCGCTGGGAGTGCAAGTCGCGTCGCGCGACCTGCTCGTTGACCGTCTCCCTATACCTGACTACCGGTATGCCGTTTCCAAAACAAGATGGACTGGGTAAATGAAGCAAGAGATATGTGTAAAGTATGAGAGAAAAAAAAAGGCCGGCTCCACGATCCGTTGGTAGGTGCAGAACAAGAATGTAGCATACAAAGTCTACCTACCGTATAGGAGGCGTGCACGTTCTCAAAAGCTTGGCAATTGCGGAATTGAACCGATTGCAGGGTCTTGGACAGGTCGCCCCCACGTCCTATCAAAGATAACCCGGACACCGGGTATTACCGCGCGGGATCCCTCTGCGACTCAAGCTCTCCGTCGTCCGCACCAGCCTACCAGGCCGGTCTCTTTTTCATACAAGCACATTAAATCGAGTTACATGTTTGACGGCCGTTTGTATTATGACCATGTTCTTACGGCATTCTTGCGGTTCTGAAGAGAGGTTCAAGTGTATCGGGCGAGACACGTGATGGATTCTGAACATGGGTACAAAGTGAGGTAGGTTATCCCGGCGCAAGGCCAGTACAATGCCACATTTGTTCAGGGTATCTTCAGCAATAGGAGAAATATGCACTTTTGATCCATCGGCTGGATGTAGTATCCACCATGCCGTGATTTCCGCAACGCCGAGCAGGCCCCTTAACCAGAGATCCAAAGCCGCACCGTCCACCCCACCGGTCTCTAGTAGAAGAAGCCGATGATCTTGCCGGAGACGTGCTTCCGGCGAGCCTCCTCGTGGTCCATGATTCCGGCCGAGGTGGTCAAGATAACGTAGCCGAACTGACGGGCGGGAAGGAGTTTGACAACCCACTTCTCGAGCTCGTTGAGGCGGACGTTGTATCGGGGGGAGATGACACCGGTCTTGTTGAGGCGGCCGTTGAGCTGGACAACGATCTTGTTGGAGCGGTGGTCATCGACCTCCTCGAACTCGCCAATGTAGCCTGGAGACAGAACTTGTCAGTGAAATGTTGCGAGCGTTTAAACATTGTACATCATTGGGAGACTCCGAGAACGTGTAAGACCCTCGCTGTATCATCTATCGGCAACTTAAAAGACTAGGGTCGTTGGTTGTAGAGACCGTCGTCCAGTTATCATGCCGAATCCAAGTCTCACGTGGTACCAGAGTTCTCCCGACGTATGGGGGCAAAGATGTAAGCACATACCGTGGCGCTGCATGACCTGGAGGAACTTGGTGATGACCTTGGAGGCAGGGCGGATCATGACCTGGCGCTTGCCGGCCTTCTCGGCGTTGTTGATGTTCTTGAGAGCATCGTGGAGGACGGAAGTCTTGACCATTTTGGCGGTTGGGGGGGGAGATTCTCAAGTCGTGAGAGGAACTGAGGTATCTGCCAGATGAGTCCGTACGTTAGCCTTCCGAGGCCATGAGCGTGGAGAGTGCCCTCTTTGGAAGCTCAAAGAGGGTTCTGCCCGCCCAGTCATGGGGAGAAGCGTATCACGAGTATTGCATCCTCACTCCCGTGGATTGGAATTCGCGCCACCCGTGATTGCTCTCCCCAGCCATCGTGGAGGGCATTGCCTGTTTGATCTTCCTCAAGTCATCGTCCTGTGACTGGTTGTGTACATACCTCTGTCAGGTCGTTGGGGTTTCCGTTTGGCAGATGCAGGATAGGGAGGAAGCTTCGAAAGAAATCTCGACTCGAAATAATCGAGCAGGTGTGGGAAATTTCAGCAATTTTGCCCTAAGCCCGGGTGACCCACATTACAAAACTGTGGCACATCAGAAAAATTGTGGCCAATCATACCGCACAGACACACTCACGGAAGTGCGACTCCATAGTCCTCCACAAGATGCGGCTCGACTGCGCTGCTGCCAAAATTCTACTCTAGATACTTTACGCCAATCTTCAGTTCTCCAGATCCCCGTTCACCACTTACAACCAATTTTTTCTTTTCGAGGATCGACCGGCAAGTACTTGAACGTCAATCAACAGTCAAGATGGTAAGCTCCCTCCCTCTATCTGAGCCCGATATATGTTCCGGACTGCAGTTAGTCTACCAATGCCGTTACCGACGGCTGTCGCGCAAATACACCGCCTGGGCTTCAAATTGGGTTGGTCGGACACTCGCTGACATGCCCTTCCTCCATAGTCGGACGTAGAAGAGAACAACGCCCCCTCCGTCGCCGACGAGGTCGAGGTTTCCGCCGATGCCGCTTCCAAGGGCCAGATGTCCGTTCTCGACGCCCTCAAGGGTGTCCTGAAGCTGGCTCTCATGCACGATGGTCTTGCCCGCGGTCTCCGTGAGGCTTCCAAGGCCCTCGACCGCCGCCAGGCTCACATGTGTGTCCTGAACGAGTCCTGCGAGGAGGAGGCTTACAAGAAGCTGGTCATCGCCCTGTGCTCCGAGCACAAGATCCCCCTGATCAAGGTCCCCGATGGCAAGCAGCTCGGCGAGTGGGCCGGTCTCTGTGAGTACACCAGTGCTGGGTGGAAGGGGTGCTGTGTTTGCTGAACAGTCTACTAATGCCGTTTTGCCAGGCGTTCTCGACCGTGAGGGCAATGCGCGCAAGGTTGTCAACTGCTCCTGCGTCGTGGTTAAGGACTGGGGTGAGGAGTCGCAGGAGCGTTCCATCCTGCTCAACTACTTCCAGACCGAGCAATAAATGTCTTTCGGGCGGCATATCGGCGTTCTGATGGGGAAAGGGGATATCTATAGAGGATGAGGTTACCAGCAAGTCGCATCTCCGACTCCTCTGATGTACTCTAAGCTTCATTGGCTGGCATGGAAGCAGGGCATGGGACTGGTGGCTAGACTCTCCTGGTCGCCTTTGCATACGGCACGAGAAAAAGAAAAAAGTTCACAAAGGGACAGACACCCTTGTTCCTCTGCATCTCGTCAGCAACCATCGCCGCTTCTATTTCCTTCCCTCAACCATGATGATATGATACCCGAAACCCGTCTTCGCTTCGGCATACTTAGGATTTCCTGTTGTGCTCGCCTCCAGTCCAAATGCCACCGCTTCGAACTGAGGGTCTAGGCTGCCTTTGGTCTTCCAGCCGAGTGCGCCTCCTATAAACGTGTGAGCATCTGTATGGTGACGGGCGGAATATTGGAGTGACATTGTCTCGTTCTATCCGTACCTTGCCGAGCCTTATCTTCAGAAAACTCCCGAGCAACCTCGTCAAATTTTGCGCCGTCTCTCAGCTTTGCCAGGGCTTCCTCTTTCTTCGAGTGTTTCTCACACTATGAGCCATGTTAGACCGTAACGCAGCGGCTATGCAACAATGTCTCTTATGCATATGAAAATGAGGCAGGTAAGTTAGGGGACTCACCAAGATGTGGCGCACGTTGATGGATTGTGCTCCTTTACTGCTCTTGGTATCCTTCTCGTCGTCGGCTTTCCCCTTGCCCTTGCCACCTTTACCTCCTGAGCCCTTGTCCGCTGACTTGGTCTCTTGCTTATTTTTGCCCATCTTTATCCGTGAAGAGTGTTGGATGCTTCATTGAATTTCTGGAGACCCCTCCAATTGTGTATCCCACCAATTGATGTCCCCAGGGGTCATTGTGCACGGGCCACCACATATGCCAGGCCGCCCTAGAGCATCGATAGACCGAAAGGGAACAACTAACATACATCCCATCACCGTGTTGGAGTCCTTTAATGCTACATAAACATTAAGTTGGTTCGATTAACCCCATCATACGGCATCCATCATTGTCTTGGTCTCCCACGTCCCAGGGTAAATGTCGCCGTCCGACCGTGGACCGTCCTGGCTCGTATCTATTGCCGTCTGACTGGACTCCTTCGATCGTTTCCTCCCCGCTACAATCTCCTTGATAGACTCCTTCTTCTCTTGAATACGGGACGAGACCCTCGACCGGACGGTGTTGGGTTTTGCCGCCTTCGCGGCCAGCTCCAAGTCTCTCTGCCTGCGGTATTCGAGTCCCTCTCGAAACACGCGGAGTCTCTGCCATTGCTCTCGCGCCAGCGCCAGCCGCTCTCTTCTGTAATGCCAATACTTGTATTGATCCGCCGTTATTGCTTGGTGTTTCTTGAGTCTATCAATATCTTCAAATATACGGTAGTAGTCTACTATTGCCGGGGTTGGTATTGCTGCCAGTTCTCGAATTGGTCGCTCTGGGTTTATTCGTTCCAAAGTCAAGGTCAAGCGGCGTATCCCAGTGTCCTGGACGACGACGTGACCAGATCGTGCGACGAGCCACCTGGATACAATGTGCCTGTCAGAAAGTAGTACGTCTGCTTGGTCTGGATTCAGACTTACTCGCCGTCATATCTCACTCCGGCTGCGGGAGCCAATTCGCTCTGCAGCCCAGCTCCTCTCAACAACCTGACCTTCGATCCGATGAGGAATAGCATTGGGACGTCGCCCAAATTCGGTATTTTGCGCTCTTGTCTCTCCTCCAGGACGTATGTAACTCTGTTCTCTTGAATGTCTTCCTCCTTACCAGTCATGAGTGGTATGGCTTTATACTCGAACCTTCCTCCTGTCGGCTTGTTCATCTGCGTTCCGACGATGCCGTCCCGATGAGCAGCGGCCAGATTTACCTACCAAAGGCCTTCTTCGAACCCTCGATCCGCTTCGCGTTCTGACAACCAATTGACCTTCAGAGGTTTCCAGCCTAACGGTCTGGCAGGCTTTGGGAGCCTGAAATGCAGGTCTTCGAGCATCATTTCCATCACGAATCGCTGTCTATACCGGTCAATGGTGTAATACCGGCTTCCGAACCGATGCCTCCAGTACCTCAGAAGATCACTTGCTATCTCGATCATCTGAAGTTCCTTGAACGGCAAGGTAGCTGGTCTGGACTTGAACTCGACGATCTCCTCGATCATCTTATCCAGGTGCGCCTCCCGGACGAGCTCGAAATCGAGACGGTAGGGCCCTTTTGCTTCTAGCATCATGATGTTGAGCCATCTATTGAGCCTCTCTGTCTCTGCACCAAAAGTTCCGGTGCGAGTGATGCACCTGCGGACCGAGTTGCTGAAGTCCAGCGCCGCGTCCGTTTGCTCTATCGTGAACCAGAAGCCTGAGTAATTGATGGGGTCTAGCTGCTTCTTGAATCGTTGAATCACGCTGTTAACCTTCAAGGATTCTTTACTGATTTTAGGCGCGATGTCTTTCCCCTTCCCATAGGCCCGCGAATTCGAGGATGAGGGGTGCTTCTCGAAAGAGTGCATTGGCGGGATGTTCCTCCGGAAAGGGGCAGGCTCGTTGTATTTACTGTTCTTGTCTTGACGGAGGGAAGCGTATTCAGCCTGACGTGCCATTTCTATCTGTTGCAGGTGAAATGCTGGTGGTGCGTTCGCCCACAAGTCGAACTCGTCATTCTCATGATCCACCTCTTTGGGGTCCTGGTCCCGAAGCTTTCGTTTCTCAGCCATATCTTCCTCGTCTAGACTGCGAGACTGGCTTATCCGCCCCATCCGAGATGACTGACTGGACATAGATCGACTGTACCCGAACGACGAGCTTCGCAAGGAGGCATATTTTAACGAGATATGGTCCTTGGCAGGTGGCGAAGGTTCCGTGAACCAGTCGTCATCGGCAGAACTAGCAAGAGAATCTGACGAGTGTTCGTCGTCAAACTGGTAAGAGTCGATCGATCTACGGGTCGTATTACGATGCTGTTCCGTCAGAAACAAGTAGCGGAGACGAACATAACCACACAGGTGTTGGCAGCATACCTCTTTCTCCAAAGGGCTGAAGGGAACGTATGCACTTGAATCCTCCGTTTCTACCGTGCTGGCGACTGTCACCCTATCGGAGGACGTCTCCTCGAAGCACTGGCACATGAGCTTCTTCACGCTGTCCTTGGCCGTCCCCCGCGAATTGCCAGTAAGTGCGGAGTCTAGACTTGGACGCCTTGAGACGATGGGGAACCACATGCTTGTGATAGGATGACAATTAGCGCTGGGAGAATGAACGAGCTCTTAAAAGTGATATCTTGAATAAATTGCTCATTTGAAAGGCATTCGACAATTCGCTCTGAATCAAGGTGTCGGAAGCAGAGCTTACGGAAGTACAGCTCTATCCAAGGTGATGGGAGGTCAGGCACAGACAGCCCTCCTGGACTTGCCAGGGTAGCTTGCACATTTCTGTTTGCTCCTGCGAACCCTCCTGCCTATCGACCTGATGATATCGCAACTACCTTACCTTACTTATGTTGGGTAGCTAGGTACATCTCCAAGTAAGGACGACAAACGAAAGAAAACCGTGCGCCCCAACGCCGCACAGCCCCTTCTGCCTAGTACTCCAGAAGACGCCGTACGCAACCTGATCTGCCGTAGGAGGCTTCGCTCCTCATTCCCCTGTTTTACGCGGCATGAATAAAGAGAGGCTTCATGACCTAAGAGCTTCTTCGCAGAAAGTGATGGCTACTTCCTTCCCTGTCCCGTTTCTCCATCCCTTTTCCATCACTTAAGGTAGGTTCACGCCTCTTTGCAGAGGACGTAGCTCTATTCCCGAGTCATCAGACTTTCCTCTATTATAACGTGGTGTCTTGCCTCGCAGGACAGCGACCCGATTGAGTTTCCTCCCGTGGAAATTGTGGAGGAGCTCGAGTTGCAGGCAGGCGCAGACAGACTCCGTTAGGGGCTGCATCTCCCCTTTTCTTGTGAAGAATGACGCCTTCAATATGTAGTGCGAACAAATCCAGATGTCGCTCCACGGGTGGAGAGACTGTTTGGAGAGGTAATCTCGGTCGTCCTCCAGGAATAACCTCGCTTCACGAGATGCTGAAATGTCTGTCGAAGGGTGGTATCCCCCCCGGCAGGAGCTCTGTTATCCGAACTTGTCCGTGACATTTTTTACGGCAGGGTGCGATGCGAAGCCTGGGAGGTTGACTGGCTTCGCTACGCCAAGATTCCGCCGACAGGTCCATGATTATTACACACGGAAGCTGTGCACAAAAACCTCGAAACTCTGACCAGAGGCCGACATCTTGCGCCGTATATCCCGCGTAATATGATCGTGCGGCCCAGGTCCTCTAGAAGCGGCTTCAGTTTCTCTACTTCTGTTGCGGCTTTGAGTTGCGGATCTTGTGGTGTTCCCTGATTGACTTGGCCGCAGCGAGGAGCTCTTCCTTGCTCACTGCCTGCTGAATACTCTCCATCACGCTGTTCACCACAGTGATGTAGTTACCTTCGCTCTTGTCGTCGCGGAACCGATGGAGCCGCCAGCGCCCTTCGGAATCCACACCGCACTCGACGATGCGGTTGTCGATCGGGTCACCGAGGCTCTTGAGCGTCTCCCACTCGTCTTCGGTTAGGTAGAGCTTCGCAAAGAACTGGTACGGGTCTCGCACATTGCCGCGAAAGACTAGCAGATCTGCGTCGGGCACGGAGTCGTAGTCAACGTAAGGTTCGGTGATCCCCTCGGCGATGTCAACCTCGTCGGGCTCGACCGTGGGGAAGTGGAGGGCCAAGCGGAAGTCGACCGTGTTCTCCTCCTTGGGCTTCCACTTCAAAATATGTTCGTCCGTGCCGTGATGATACTCTGAAGTTCTGCAAGTGAAGACAAGGCCATCATTGCCGTGCTTCAGGTTGGGAAGGATATCTCGGAACATGGTCTCGATGGCGTAACTGAACTGCATTTGCTTCATTTCGATTTTGAAGGCGTGCCTCTCCATTTGGTGGGGATACTGTCGGAACAGCTTGGTGTAGGGCTTCATGATGTGCTCGTTGAAATATCCCAGGCGCTTGTCGAGAGGCCTGGACCGCAGATCAGCCTTGCCGTCGAGTACAATGCAGTCAAAGACAAGGAAGCGGGGTTCTCTGCGGCCGCCGCCCAGGTTGTCCATCACCAGCTCGCCGTCGACCAACGTGTTGACGTGGAAGCCGTCTGGGTTATGCGCCAGGGGAAAGTGTAGACGGCCGGTTGGGATCCACCAATAGTTGTTCTTGCGGTCGATCAGGTAATGCGATTCTCCGCCTTGCTCGTCGTGTGTCAGGTAGAGCAGGTAGCGGATGCCGTCGGATTTCTCGCAGACATAATAGCTACACGCTGTAGGTCAGCACTGTGGCGGCATTCGTGGAGAATGTTATCCATCAAAGAGGGTAAACCAACTCTTGCTGTTTCAGCTCTTCAAGGTGCCTTCGCACAAAGCTGACTGGCTGAGCACCGGGGAAGCCGCGATTGTTTCCTCTCCCCAGGAGATCAGCTACCTCTGTGCTCAAAGTTCTTTGAATTTTGTCATTAGCCAAGATACCTGGCTCGTCGATAGACTGGAGCGGCTCCAGCAGTCTCGGTGATGGGTCTGCCATCGCGGGCAATTGGGCTGCGTCGCGGCCGATTATCTTGACAATACGAATCTGAGCCCAGCTATGTCCTAGTAAGTATCAGGTCGACTTTGCGATAAAAGAAGGGCTAGAATCAAGGACGTACGTTGAAAAGCGGGATGACTTCGAGTTCAAAGGAACGCCAAGGCCCGCCGACCAGCATTAGGCTCCTCCCTACCTAAACATGCGGACAGGGTGTATGTATCCAAGCTCGAAGTGGGTCCATAGGTATGCTTAAATATGTGGGGTGCCATGTCCATCAATCTGGGTTCAAGTTGTCCGGGTTGTGCACTTCACTTCTCTTTCGGAGGAGCTCAAACATCAACTATCGTTTGCCAATAAATAAATACTGTACGTCGATTGAACCCGCAGGGACTCGTACTTTCATAGGGGTAACCGAGCTGCTTGCTCTTGCCTCGTCTTGATTACGTACCTATTGCTCGACTGTGGCTAAGTCAGATCACAGGTTATTACAAGAATAGGTAGGTATTACATCGAACTGGGTAGTTTACAATTAGCTTACCTTAATCAAAAGGTGCCAAACACACCGTGGTCTATCATCAAAGCAGGTAAATAGAGTTTGCACTTTGCAGTGTCTCTTCACAGCGACGCTGTCCAACGGCATATCGAACTTCTGCGTGTATCAGAAGTTAAGACGAATCTTAACTTAATTTGGACTGCCGATTGCGTGATTAAGCCACGGAAATCCCTTCAACCAATAGTGTATTGTACAATATCCCAGTGACCAAACACTATAACCACCCTGGTACAAGTGCTGTCACAGCAAATCGTCTACAAAACCCAGCACCTCCCTCTCCGCATCGCACACCCTCGCAAACTCCAGCAACACCCTCCAAGTATACAGCAGCATGTCCTCTCTCCTTAGTACCGAGCTCGCCCACCTCTGTCCCGTCTCGGCAATGAACCCAGCGGCCGCATCGCCCTTCTTGTCTCTGGTGAAATAATCCAGCAGGCCATACAGGTCCCTGTACGTGTTCTCCATCGGAGCAAAGTGCAGCCAGGGTTTCAGCCGGTCATCGTGCCACTCGGCGTAGACCGTCGCCTTGAGCGGCAACGACGTCGACATCAGCAGGCCCCTGAACCGCCCGCTGAAGCTGTTCCCGTCCGCGTCCGGCATGAACTTGAACGCGAACTGCTCCTTCATCTTCATCTCCTCCACCTCCCTGAAGTACGGCTCCACGTGCCCGCAGTCGCCGCCGCAGAGGAGGTTGTTGAAGCCCACGTCCGACTTCTCAGCGAGCCACTCTCCGATCCGGCCCTCGCGGCGCCGCGGGAAGTCGTACGCCCCCAGCGGCGGCAGGTCGAAGGTCGGCGGCGAGGTGCCGTTTCTCTCGGCGGCCGCGACCGTCGTGCCGTTGAGCATCTGGACGAGGCGGTGCCGCTGGAAGCCGCGCCACTTCTCGGGCGTAGGGCGGCCCCCGGACGCGACGCCCCGCCAGATGATGACGTCGGACTTGTTAAGCCACGGCGGGCCGTGGTCGTCGCCTCCGTAGTAGAACTCGTCCGTGGGCAGGTACATGGCCGCCGGGATCAGGATCTCGTTGTTGACCGGCAGCTTGCTGCCGCCGAAGAGTGGAATCAGCTCCGTCGCCGTCGACATGCTGATCGGGTCGATGAAGGTGCCGTGCAGGCCGCGCAAGTGCGGTTGCAGGCAAGGGTCTGACGCCGCGGTGAAGTTGCGGACGTAGCCGTCCTGCAGGTACGACGGCTGCCAGGGCTCCGCCGGGAAGGGTAGAGGTCCGGAGAAGTCGGTGATGGAGGAGTAGTTTTGCGCGGGCGAGTCGGGAGCGCAAGCACGCCGGGTGTAGTCCCAGTACTTGGTTGGGGCGTGAAACCACTCCGGGTCGTATGGTTTGGAGTCGTCCGTGTCGGCCCGAACTGGCGCGTCGTACGCTGTCTTCGTCATGTTGACCGGTGTGATGTGCCTCGTCCTCTCCGCCTCCTCCACTAGCCTGGTCACCTCCTCGAACGGCACGAGCAGCCGGGGTTCGTCCATGTAATTAATGGGCATGTCCAGGTCCGGCAGCCATTCTCCAGCCTCTTGTACAAGCTCTTTCCACAGCAATAGCCAGGGCACTCTACCCTCAACGTCGCCCTCCATAGTGGTATTACCGCTGCGAACGCGCACGCGGTGGTGCCAGGTGGCGGCACGCTCGGCCAGGACTGTGGCGTTGAGCGCCCAGAAGGGTCGGATGTCGTGCTCGATGCGGTCGAAGAAGTCCTCGACGATGATCGCGCTGTGGTTCTGCGTATATTCAAACCATTTATCGAAGCCGGGCGGCGGATGTCGGCCCCGGCGCAATCGATACCGTGCCGCAGCGTCGCCCAGCGTAGTCGAGCGGGACAGCAGGAGAGTGTTGAAGGTGGTGTTCGCCTCCGCTATGAGATGATCGATCGGATGCCATTTTGAGCGAGAGGGTTCGAGCAGGGAGGTATAATCGTTCGCTGTCGAAGGCCGGGTATAGTGGTTATACAAGACCTTGACGACCTCGAGATTCAGCGTGCCCGAGTAGATAAGAAAGCCCGTAGTCACAAGCAGCAAGACATAGATTCCAGCGGCTATTCGGTAGAAGCGAGGTCCCAGGGTGACACTTCCGACTGACACCATCCTTGAGCAATCGGAGTGGTTAAAGGCCGCTAGGAACGGCTTGATGGATAGTATCTCGTAGCTCAGCCCATTTTCCGTGACTTGTAATTGTCTCTGCGGTCGTCGACTGCCATGACGACCACTTCTTATTCTAATAATATACGATAGAGTGGAGAGTTATAATGCCTGTCTGCTGAGTCAGCATAGACATTTACTGTAATTGGTCACTTAGGTCGACCCTCCAGGCAGCCAGGTTACCGCATTTGGTACTTTCGGGATGTATCTCAGCCAGATCAGGTTTTATGGCCTGAACTGTCACCACTGAACACTTGTGCAAAGTCTCCGCTAATAATTGTCATATCTAATGCGACCACCAAGCTCGCTCGCTGTTCCAGGCTTGATACCAAGCCCAAGCTGGTTCATACACTTGCAGCCTCCAAAAAACAGCTTGCTCGCCCAACAACGCCTGGCGCCTCATCAACAACTTATTCGTCATCCAGGCAACAATACCCCGTCATCTCCTTGACATCCAACCCTCCGCGACCATCTTCGTCTGCCGGTCCGTCGCCTTTCCTCACCTCCACCCAGCCGGACTCGTCTGAGCTTTGGATGACTGATTGTTCGTGGGGCGTTGTGCTTTCCACCATGTTCCAGCTCTCCAACCGCTTGCGCTCGGGCTGGAGTCTAGCCTTGGGCTTTGCCTTCTTGGGGCCCTTCTGAGTGGCTCCAGCCGGTCCAGCCTCCTAGTATCTCTCGTCGATCTTGTCCACTTCGGCCTTGGCTTCTTCCCACGTCTCCTTGTTCTTCTTTGCCCATTCGATCTGGCTTTTGGCGTAGGCGAGCTGTGAAAACGTTAGTTCGAAATCGAGCACATACTAAAAAAAAAAAAAATATTTAGGAAAGCGATGAAAAGACATACCATGTACCGTTTCAGATCTTCCTCCTTCTCCCTCTGGAACCGCTTCAGATCCTTCAAAATGCTCGCACTGGCATCCTTGACATCCTGCGCCGCCGCGACCTGCGCCTGCTCGAGCTGTGCAATAGACTCCCTTGTCTTGCCGATCAGATCTCTCCGGGTCCTCTCCGGATCGACGTCAACCACTCCCTGTACGGCATGACGGATGGGGCCGAAGATCTTGTTCGTGATAGAATTACCACTGGCTGCCTTCTTATGACCGCCATATGAGTTCGACCGTTCCGGCGCCCCGATCTTAGCGGACGGTGCCGACGAGAGGTCTCCGTGGGTGGGGGGGAAGTCGGAGTCGATGGATGCCGTGTCTTCTGCGCTGCCTTCTCGGCGGTGCTGGTTCGACGATGCGGGTTCCTTTACACTCGCTGATCTTCGTGGTGCCGGTAGCTGTTGGCTGCCGCTCAGATACTGATCGATGCGCCTAGCCTCCGCCTCACTCCGCTCAAGTGACTCTAAGAGTGCTTTTTTCTTGTTCAGATCTTCCGTCGTCATTTCCTGCTGCACGCGCTTCAATACCCGATATCGAAGCACGCTGCGCACCACACCAGCGAATTGCGCGTTCTCTCGCATGGGCTCGGCAAAGCTAGCTCCAAGCGAGGCAGACAACTCCTCCGTTGCTATGTAAGACGAGTCCGCTGCTTGCCCGATCCTTTCGATCGCAGGCGCTAGGGACGGCGCTTGCTCAGAGAGTGCGAAAGCGTTGTATCTCGCCCCCAGTTCTGAGAGATCAGTAGCTAGTGATGACAGGTGGCTGAGGGTTCTGCGATTGACCTTCTCCATCGGCCCTGTGAGGAGCGCCTCAAGCTCCTTGATCGAAGCCTCGTACGCAGAGAAATAGGGATCTAGTTCTTGTTCGCTTAAAGAACTTCCTTCGGGGGGGAACCTGCTAAGCGCCTGAGGCCCACCGGCCCCTTGAGTCTCGTACCCGGTGTGTGGTGCCACAACAGCCGGTGTCTTCAACTTGGCCGAGTTCGCAGGTACTGGGAGGTAATTGTGGGCGGGTGTCGGATGACCAGGGTCCAGGGGAGGTGCCTTGAGGATAGATTTCGGTATCGAAGCCACCGGGTGGGAGTGCAAGACCTCGTTCTATTGTGCTGTCAGTAGGTGTCTTATAGTAACTGCCATGGTTGTCTGCCTACCCAGCTAGAGTTCGGATCGAGGAACCTCCACCAAACGCCGTCTGTCCGGACCTGCTCCATCCTCCGGCACCTATTCAGAAAGACTGCCAACATGCGCTTCCGCAAGTCAATGATCTGTTGGTCCTGCTTCGCGTTGGTCGGGTTGGCAGCGTAATCGGCCATGGTATGCTTCTCGGGTATTGGGGGAATGATGAGGGTCGGATGAAGACGAGTTAAGGCATCCCGTAACGAGGCAAACTCGGAGTAGCGTCGACGGACGACGAGTTCCTAGGAGCGGTCAGTACGACGGAATAGAGGGGTTAGATAACGGTAAAACGAACGGCCGTTTTGATGGTATAGACAATGTATCTACCACCGCTCTCTTGGCTCTTCCCTGCGTCCGTGATCAAGATGGGCAACTCTGGGTTCTCGTAGAGCATCTGCTCAATGCGACTGTCGTATCCACCGGGCTTTATCCGCGGTACCAGCTCGCCATGAGCATGCGCCTCGGCTTCCTCGTCGCTCTCTGCACCACTAGAACCCCTCGTCAGACTCGGCAGAGGCGGTGCTTCCTCGCTTGTCGAGGAAGGTGTGGCGGGCACATCGTAGCCTATGTCCTCCCAGTCAGAATCAGAGTCTGAAGAATCAAGTGAAATTGATTCCATCAACGTGGCGTCCTCCATTTTTCAGTCGGCAGGACCGCGGCGCAAAGAGTGAAGAAGTGACACGACAAGAACAGGGAAGGATAGGAGTTAAATAAGGCCAGCACTCACGCGGAGACGTTGCTTGTGCAGTCGACGACGCGAACGAGTCTCGGCGATCAAAGCTTCCGCCGTAAGGGTTATTATCTTCGTCGTTCCACATGATTGCAAGTGAACTAGGTTCAAAAGTCTAAAGTGTCTATAAATCGAGGCGCGATGACTCTCGATGTCGGATGCGCGAGCTTGATTCTCAACCTAAATTGTGAATCTGTCGACAAACGACGGCAGCCACCAGAGGGAGCGAGGGGCGCGACGGCAACGCTCGGGGTTTGCAGCTTGATATTGGTTGGAGGAGGAGTTGGATAATTCGAGTAAAGTCGAAGCTACTCCATCGTATGTTGTTTATGTTCTAATAACCTCGAGGTTGTGATGTCGACGAACTACTATTCAGTACGTGTTTGGAGGACGTGACGTTGAAGCTGACTGGAGCTTAAGTCGTCCGTCTTTGGAGGGGTGGGTCATCACTGCCCGCCAAAGCCATGACGACGCAAGCCTGGCGCACGGACCGAGTCTACTATCTAACCTTATCCGTACTAACGTGTTCCTCCCTCAACCTTGCCTTCTACGTAGTTTCTTAGAACCTGGTGAGGCAGCTTCCTTCCACGAGACATAGCAAGAAGGCGATTGTCAATTGAAAGTGCCGTTATCCCTCTCAACAAGGGAGCTTCCCAGACGTGCCGAGCGCGGCTACATTTGCATTGATCTGTTTGTTATACAATGCTAGCGAGCAGGTTCTTTCAGCTCCGGAGCAGTGCCTCGGCAGCATTTCAAAGTTGCAACTTTCTTTCGACTCGCTATACAAATGCTAACATCAGGCAGTGGCAGATACAACGAGTGCATTTCTATCATGTCCCGCTGTGGCCACGCGCAAGCAGCAGTCCAAAGGCAAATACAGTCTTAGGCTGCACATCTGGACTGGCCATTGTTCATGATATGGATACACAATCATATTTTTGCTTTTATCTAATACAGTGTCGCTCAAGCTTTCCTCTCGCTCAACATCCTCCATAAAGTTGTCCAGAGTACTGTAGACCTAGTCCCTGGAGCACTGTGCAAGAGCATCGCTGTTGCCTCTGGACGTGGATGTTGCTGCCCAAGGGTGTATGGTTCTGGTACACGTGAAGAACATTGATATCAGCCGTTGTTGTCAACATCAGCTGCTGCCCGAAATTGTGGATGCTCTCATTTTCGCTCTGCCTCCTCACGACGGTTTAACCGCTTTTCTCTCGTTGGGCGAATGTATTGGGGGGTTACGGCCTTGTTAGAATTATGGTCGCTGTTGGCGACGCAGCCGTCCCTAAATGCTGTTCCTGACCTTCCTAGCGAAGTCCATAGCGAAGCTGATTTTCCCAACACTGTTAAATAGATACACTGCCCAACATATGGTTAGCCCCTGTCCAACCTGGATCAGACGAGGAAAGATACTCACCGGCTGGCACCACAACCCACGCAGCGTTGAGTCCTAGGTAATAGACCCAGTAATACAGAAACTCGGGCCGACTATGCGAGATGCCTTTGTAGTGGTACTCGAAGAAGCAGGTGCCATAGTACAACGCCACCCCATACAAATGACCCACGCACATGATGACTTGAAGTGGATGCCGCATGCTGTGCTTGCGTACGATGCATATGATGATCAGAAGGCAGAGGGGAGCCCAGAGCAGCTACTATCCGTCAGTATGTTCCTCAATAAATTCGTCAAGGGGTCATGTTAGTGTCTGGCTAGCTTACCACCGTCAGAGTTTCGATACAGAGCATGAAAGGGTCGGAGGTCACGTATCTCGAGTCGGACAGGGCATATTCCTTCCATAGCTGAGCAAACAAGCCTTGAGATCCAGCAAGAGAGTCGTGGTACAGCACAAAGTATCCTTCGAAGAATGCGTGAAGGAAGAAGCCTAGATAATGACGGAGCAGGTTGTCAGTACACAAATCTTGTCCAAGCTGCTGCGGACTTACAGAGTAGATACCAGGCGATGGCCGCCAGGTCGTCGTCCCGAATGGCAGGGTTGATGTGTTCGGCCAAGTATACTCCGGAAGCGACGAATACAACAATCCACAACGCAAAGTCACGTAGAATAAGTTCCAGCGAGGTCGTGTTGGGCATGTAGTTCGTTATCATAGCATCCCTTGGGAAGTAGGGGTGGTTGGTGTCGGTAGCTGGTGGCATCTTGATGGACGAATTGCGCAATGGCAGATTTCTGGAGAGCATCGCAGCGACAGAGTTTCTAAGTCAGCCATCGGTGACAATATAGGAGTCCGTAAAATATTCTCTTTTTAAGAGACCTGGAGTTGACAAGCTGATGCAAGGTGTGGACTGTCTGTTAAGAAAACACTCACGAGCTCAACCGCTATATTCGTCCTCAGCAGTCCTACTCTTCCCAGGCAGTAAACAGATCTAACTGCGCCTTCCGTGTGTTTGAGATGAGCGTTGACCCTCGCCTTATATTGCGCCGTCCTCTCAATACATGCACAGTTGCTGTCACTAACACTTTGTATCCGTGGTTTCCCCTGTACGAAGAATTCGACCACAAGAAGGGTCAAATATCTCTTGTTTAGAAGAATTTTCGAGTCATCTACAAACTCAATGTCTCAATGCCCTGATCTGGTGCTGGATATGGTACCGCCATGCAGATTTCGACGCTCGCTATCAGTACTCCATGTACCATGGTCTCGAACCCGGCACGTATTGTGGTGGTGGAGATTGCAGTGTGCGTCTAATTAAGCATTTAGCTCCGGGAGTTTCCACTCCCGTCACATTGTAGCTCGAAACGCCGCCGAATCCCTCCTGTCATTAATACGCAGTAGATCGTCCAGTCCGCATCTAGGTATATGGCTCTCTATATTTCCCATTCTCTCTCCTTCCTCTTCTGTCAGTCTCGTAGTCTATTCTTCTTCATTTCTCTCGAACGCCAGTAGTTCGGTTCGCGCTATCCACTCCACTGCGACTTGATGACAGCAAGCATGCAATCCGTTCCCACAACTCCTTTGGTATCGTATGCGATGGGGAACCTACCTGTAGTTGAGGATAGTATGATTGGGTCTTGAGCAGCGTTCTTTACCCACAGTAGACCTAGTGCTCAGACCACGGGCCAGTCGAGACGGACTCACCGCAATTGCAGTCCGCTTCACTTATCGCAAGGTTGTGACGATCGGCCACCGTGTCGGTGCTGCCGCTTGCCGATCCGGCACCGACTGATACCGAGTTATCTACACAATAATAAGCCCGCCGATTTGCGTTTCTCGTTTCTTTACAGACATACACTCCTTTTTCAATCCTATCATCAGAGCAGTGAGTGACCATAGCCCAGGAGACTCCTGTCGAAGACCGGTACCACAGCGCCACCGCAATGACGGCCTACATAGAGGTGACCCTCTCATGGCTTTTCAAGAACCAAAAGGGCCGAGACGCCAAGAGCTTCTACACCAACCCGGCTTTTGCAAACCACAAGGAGCAGACAATTGACATTACTTCACCTGACTGCGGCCCTTCGCCCGCGGCCTTGTCGGTCGAGTACACCCACGACGGCGCAGGCAAGATCCCCAGCCTGGAGTGGAAAGCGCCCGCCAGTATCGCCGCCTCCGTAAAAGAGTGGCTCCTCGTGTCCGAGGACCCGGACGCGCCGTTGCCTACTCCGATTGCGCATGGGTGAGTTCCTGACAAATTGAACTGACAAGTTACGATGCACCTTGAGGCTGACTGTATTCGAAGGATCTACATGGGCATTCCTCCGGAGAAGACTAGAGTAGACAACTCGGACTTCGAGGTCCAAGATTCCAGTCAGTGCCTTGTCAAGGGTGGCTTCCACTACATGCCGCGAAGAGGCAAGGTGTACATCCCTCCTAGGCCGCTCATGAATCATGGACCGCATAGATGTAAGGCTTGGCTTCGACTGTTCCTGCCCAACTTACTTGACTAACCGGGAATTCGTAGACTTCTTCCAAATCGTAGCTCTTAGCGAGCCATTGGACAAGCAGCTGATCAAGTCACAGCCATCGAAGGAGCAGGTAGCGGAGGCGATCAAGGGCAAGGTGCTGGGTTGGGGGCTGTGGGTTGGAAGTTGTGAGCGCAAGTGGACTTGAAGTGTCAAAATGATATCCCTGTTTGTCTCCTGGGTTTATGTAGCTGGCGCACGGTCGTCTCGTATGTTCTTAATATCTAGGTAGTTGCCATACATATCGTCACCGCGCCGGATGTCTATCGAGGTCTGCTAACGATGGAGGAAAGTTCCACTCGAAGTCACCCATAAATGAGTCCCAGTCAATACCGCGGAACAGAGGATCGGACAAAGCAAGGTCTGTGTTCTGGTCAGGAGCAAGAGTAGTGCCACCTGATGATGGAGCCGGTTAGCTAGGGCTGACACGCAACAGCAAAATGTTTGGAGAGAGACAACTTACTCTTATACGGGTCTGACGGGCCTCCTGTAGGCGGCGGATCTCCCGCCGAAGCACGCGTCCACTCGAGGTCCTTCTTCCACCTCCCTAAGCAATCGTACACAATACTCGCCCCTAGTCGGTGCTTAAAGTTCGCGGTAGGCAGCTGACCCGTGTCCCACTGCGGGAGGCGATCCTTGACACTCCAATATGCCTCCAACACATTAGACCCGCGCAGGGGCAGATCGTCTGGTTGTACCGAGCAAGTTTTGAGGGCCAATATTGCGTTTTGCACTACTAGGTCTTCTCCTCCGACAGGGATCAAGGTCGAGCTCCGAAAGGGAGAGCGCATGTACGAAACGACTGTGCACGCTGCTAATAGTATCGATCGGAATACGTAGTGGGGTGCGTGTGAGAGGAAGCCGGACTTGCGCTCGAGGTCTAGGGCGAGCTTGATCAAAGCCTCGGATGTGCTGTAGGTTCTCATCAGATTTCTCTGCAGTGCTTCGTCACTGCGTCCGGGAAGGGGCATCCAGTAGAGTACTTGGACTTCAAGTAGTGTGGTGCGGAGCATGAAGTCGTCCATATCTTGGCCTTGTCAGTGAATACCTGGAGAGAATTCAGAACGCTCCATACCTGGAGTCCCGTCGTGTAACGATCTCTGAAGCTTCACGAAGTCTTCCTCCATTTGCTCCACGAGGTGGTATGAAATGCCAGGTCCGTCCTCTAGACCTGCCGCCATTGCTTTCAGTAGCCCATTCGAAAACTTGGCGGCGACAACGTTGATCGCGAAGCTTCGTGGTATGGAATAGGGGCTGGTGCCATCCATGACACCATGCAGAGCCCTGCCTGTGAAAGGAGCCATGGGTGGATAGCCTAGAAAAGAAGATGTGCTGCAGACGCGTCAGTCACCTTCCTGCGAATAGCGAAGGCTAAATCATATCCCATGACTGACCGTTGAGAGAGAATATTGCTGGCCACCCATGTGTATGTGGCTTCCTCATCCGTTGTCTTGACGTTCTCATATCTTGCACCAAACTCCAGATAGTTACCTTTACCCGTATGTAACCCCAAATATAGACACGAGTTCAGTGCTATTCCTGTGTACATATATGTTGGATCAGCCATGAAGCGGATGGTTGGCAAGGACCATGTTGACAGGATTAGGAGTGCGCTGATCACAGGCGGGGGGACTGGTACAGCGGCGACTGCGCTCCACACTTCCGAGGAGATGGCATTGACCAGGAACTGGAATGTACTCTCTCGCTTGGCATATCGGCGGCATGCAGTAACTATGATGGCCCAAAAGAGAACCGGTGCGGCCTTGTAGCATGCATCTGGGTTCCGGATTCGAACAATAGGCATAAACAGATGGAAATGCTCAAAGTATCTATCTTGTCGGTTAGTGCTGCGTGCCCGCCCTCCTGCCTCTGAATGGATTGGCTTACTTGTCGAAGTAATAGTCAATATCTTCCCCAGAGAACACACTTGACGCCAGAGCTCTTGGCTCGGCCGTCTGGCCCCCAGCTCGTGGCCGGGTGGTGAAGTTCGACAGGACCGGTGACTCCCGGGGCTCTGCAGATATTGGGCCGCCGCCAAAAGACGGATTGCTCGTGGGTGTATTTGCGTAGGTCAGTGGTACAGCCGCAGGGCTAGTATATGGCAGCTCACGGACAGCCGGGCTCTGCAGTTGGCTTGGACGTAGCGGCGGCGCCACGGCCGGCGAGATGGTAGAAGAAGGCCCAGATGCTACGACAGCCTCCTTGATATTGCGGACCTCCGCTGCAAGTTCCTCCAGTTTGCTGTAATCGACTTAGCTAACGAACATACTCTTCGGGGGGTCTAGGGCGTAATTAACCTTCTTCTGCTTGTTCTCTTGTGGCCCTTGTCCACAACGCAGTCCAAGTCCAGCTTGGAGCATCGCAAGCATGGCTGGGCTGGGTTGTGGCTTGCATTGCATTTTACCTGGAGGGGGGTCAATCAAGTACCGGGCAAGGGGAGAGTGCTCTACATCAAAGCAGGCTACCAATTGCTTGCTAAAAGTGACTCGAGGGCAGCTCTATGGATAGGCACTGACTGACCTTTGCGTCACGGCACCGAATACAGGCCGTGTTCCTCTTTATGCGTATCGGTGCCGACGTATCCGCCCCGTTAGCTGGCGCCACGGACGGGCTGCTGGCAGAAGCCATAACATTGGATTACCTAAGAGAGTGAAGAACTGAATCACTGCATCCCAGGGTATATCGCACACACCCAGAAGGGTAGGTTGTACGGCAAGTTCGCACGTAGCCAGCGGCTTAAAGCTGGTTCGTGTCCCCGTTGTTTTCTCTGGCCGATCCGGTAACTTGCAACGGCCAAATACCCGATCCTCTCCTCAGGCACGTGACTCTTCCTGCCGCTGAGTCATCCGACCTTGGGTGCCAAGGGTGCCTAGATTCTGTCAGGCGGTCATTTTAGTGACGAAAGCGCCGTAACAGGGCATCAATTTAGGCCTTTCTTCACTATGTCGCAGTTGTTTCGTCACCGTCGGCGTTTTGCGAGGGGCGAATTGTGTCTCACGCACATTGCCTAGCGGTACCTTATCTATCCTTTAAAGTCCAACAGCCTCACCGTCGTGAATCGTAAATCGAAAGTGCACGCCATGCACCGTTCTTCATAGCCACGGATTGACCTCTTCGCGGCATGCGAAGTCCTATGGACACATGGCCTCACCAGGTCCATCGTCCGCGAGGACCGAGTTCTTTCAGAAAGTTCGTGTCTCCCTTTCATATCCTGAAGCAGGATCAATGCGCTGATATTGGTCATAGCTCAAACCACTATGCATTCCTTTGAGCCAGTTGGCCATCCGTTCGGAGGATAAATCCTCACATGCAAGAGAAGTAGAGCTTATGCTGCAGTCGATCCTCTCAATATGGGAGGCACAAATCAGGGAAGATGCTGCAGTCCTCGACGACAAGCTGGCCGACTATGTCTTCTTCCCCGTGTCTCATGTCCTGCGGAGCCAGGACGCCTACCCCATGATCGTTATCGAGACCACTATCAAGTTGCTGCAAGTTTTGATCCAATACGGATGGAGATCAAGGATATCAAAGGATCTCTCGCAACAGCTGCTCATCTTCCTCACTTTCATTATGGGCGGCGTGCCTGGCCAGCCGAGGAAGAGAGCAGTGCCGGAGGAGACAATCCTGGAGGGATATCGCACTCTTGGTACTTTAATCGGCGGCACCGGCGCTGCTGTCAACGCTTTGATCGAGGATAAGATGGTCCCGACGCTGGGCCATGGTGTATCCGTTATCCTGGCCGGCGTCACTGATGGGACAACTCCAGAGATACAGCTAGCGGCACTTGATTGCCTCGATGCGCTCTTCAGGAGTATCAAAGACCACGAGCTTCTTGCGTCCTTCTTACCAGGGACAGTCTCGTCGCTCACTCGGGCTCTAGCTCCTCCGACCTCGATAAAGGCGCCAACGAGAGTGCTTATCAAGGCTGTCCGCTCGCTGAAGGATGTCTTGGTCTCTGTCTTGGGTGATATGAAGATGCGTAAGGTCCTCAAAGATGCTAAAGAGGCCCAATTAACGCACGACCCCGAGGATACCGTCACCGTTGAGCTGAATGAGACCGGGTTGGAAACGAATACTGCCAATAAGGTGCTGACCCCTGTATGGCTAAAAGCAACTGCCTCACAGATCAAGATCGCATTGGCATCCATTCTCAAGTTGCGTACTCACAGCTCGGAACATATACAACACGAGCTTTACAGGCTGTGTATTGGGCTTCTAGACGAATGCCATAATTCTCTTGCGAACTGCAAGACGATCTTGGTTGAAACAGCAATGATGACACAGCAGGATGAAGTTGGTGTCATCAACCAAGACACTACTCTCGATGATATGGCGAGCATCTACCCCGAGCTAGGAGACACCATCAGATCAGTCATGTATAACTGGGTTACGGGACTGCCTCGACTGATGCAGTCGAGCGAAGAGCGTGTCAAGCAGCAGGCCATCCGAAACTTTCTCAAGGGAAACAAGTTGATTGCAAGGCTTCAGCTAGATTCGTCAACGCTAGAAGACTCTGTCGCTGACGCTCTCAGGGACAGTGTCGTAGCGCTCATCAAGAACTCGAAACAGCCCAGTGTTATCAACGAGGAGACAGAAGAGAATCCGACGAAGGCTGTCGCAATGACGACATCAGATCTCACAACCCGAGACTACCGCCCGGTTGTCCTCACCCTGGACGGCCAGCGAAGCACGAGGAAGGAGGTCGAATCTCTGATCACCAGCATTGGATCTCCGGCGCAGCAGGTCAAGCTTGCATCTGAGATGCTTAGCAGCCTACGAGATTCTGATGGCGTAGACCAGATCGCCGCCTTTTGGCTGTCTTTCGAGCTCATGAAGGCCAGCTACACCACATTAGCCACAGATGAACTGGACAGCTTTCTAGATCTGAGCTCGACGACCGACTCCGCACAACAGGATGCCGTCTTTCACGAGCTGCATGACTTTTCCGCTGTCCTAATCGCCTCTCATTCTGATCTCGACGAGGTTGACTGGAGACTCGAGGCAATCGCCCTGGAAGTATCCGCCTTCGCGGTGTCACGCATGCAAAGGGACTTTCGGCCCGAGTTGATAGACGTGCTCTACCCGATCACGACATTTATGGGTTCGCAGAATGGTCAGCTGCGCAGCCACGCCATCACATCGCTCAACATCATTGCTGCCTCGTGCGGTTATACAGATGTTTCGGACCTGATCATCAGCAACGTCGACTACATGGTTAACTCAATCTCGTTGCGTCTAAACACCTTCGATATATCACCAGCCTCAATCAGAGTCCTCAATATGATGATTCGGCTAAGCGGACCGAAGCTCATACCCTTCTTAGACGATGTCGTAGCGTCCATATTCGCTGCGCTCGATAACTATCATGGCTACCCAGTCTTCGTGGAAAGCCTGTTTTCTGTGCTCTCGGAAGTGGTAGAGCAAGGCGCAAAGTCCGACCGTCTGCTCCTAGAAGGGGCTCCCATGACCAAGCTCGACCACAAGAAGAAGCCTCCGCAGTCGGAGGGCATAGAAGGGTTGATAACCTTCCTTGACAGACATCACGAGCGCAAGCGCAAAATTACCGACGAAGATGACTTACCAAAATCCCATCCACAGAGACCCTGGGGTCCTCCCAAGGACAGCAAACCCAAGTCCTTCCTTGAAACATTCGACGAAATACATCCGTCTGCATCAGATAATCCAGAGCCTACCCCAGAACAAGATCACCAAGTCGATGCCCCCAAACCGCCGCCGACGCCCACATACACCCTCCTCTCCCGCATAACAACTCTAACCCAGCACCATCTCACCTCGCCCTCCCCGACCCTCCGTCGTCGCCTACTGGCCCTCCTATCGCGGGCGGCACCCGCTCTGTCAGCAGACGAGGATTCCTTCCTCCCGCTCATCAACGCCGTCTTTCCCGTCGTGGTCACCCGACTGCGCGATGGAGAGCCCTTCGTCGTCATCGCCGCATGCGACACGCTAGCGAGCCTATGCGAGTGCGCGGGCGACTTTCTCGCCAGTCGGATCAAGACTGAGTGGGGCGAGTGGATGGGACGGTGGTGCGTCAGAGTCAAAAAGGAAGCCAAAGGTGAGGCGGCGGAGAAACGGAAGGCTCACGCCGGGAGTAGAGGCCAAGTTCCGGGGTCGCTCAGCCGCTCTTACGGGGTCAACGTTGGGAAAGTCACGGCTGGAGGGGGAGATATCCTTATCCCTCAGCGAGGGGGCATCACAGCCGCTCAACCAGCGACGCTCTCGTCTACTCCGATGACGGATCTGAAGCTGGTACAGCGTGGCGGAGACGGCGTCGCGGCCTCCCGGGGCATTGGCGATGTCTCGTCCGGCCTGGGCAGATTCTCGCAGGCTTCGCAGATCTGGAGTGCTGTCGTGCGACTGCTTACGGCTATCGTGTCGTACGTGCGGCTTGACGACGACATTTTTGACCAAATTCTGGAACTGTTGGTTGAGGTTGCGGTTCTAGACGCCGATGTTCGGCGAGCATTGGAGGATGTCAATGCCGATGCGGTCTGGTTTGCGCTCTACGAACGGGGCCGGATTGATGTGGGTGATGTCAGTGTCCCGGCTATGGAAGGGGCGCACTTCGTGCCGTTGGTTAGTGCTCGGTAGCGGTCGAACGGACGGCATCACATGCTGGCTTCTATGGATCCTTTGCGGTGCGGTAGTCGGTAAAAATGCCGCGCTTGTGTTGCTGCTAGCGGCTTTCCGTGCAACTGCAATCTTGTCCGCTGCAGTAGCCTTGATTTCACTACTGCAAGGGTGCTACGTGATACCACCTGGTTGGTGACCCGGCACATGCAATCCGTCTCGTCTCAACAGATGGTAACTGCTTTATGTATCCTGTTGCGCGAACCAAGATCTGTCTACGTTTTGTTAGCTAAGGTGACAACGTGACAATGGCAGCTGCAGATACCCAGGTAAAGTGACGGTCTTCCAATCCCACGTGACAGGACTTTCATGCCCCATGTTACAGACCATCACCAACCATCTATTCGTGCTTTGTATGTATTTCAGGTCAGTCATGCTGGTTCGGTGAGCTTGAGCAATCATATATTGTCGCTTTTACGTACACAATACAACACCCCAGAGATCTGAGATACATTACGTAGATATCACGGACAGGGACAATTGCTCCGCCCCCGCATCAGAAGTTCGACTGTTCGTTGTCGAGTTCCATTTCGATGTCCTGGGCTGCCTGGCTGTTTAGAGAAAGGGGTCGCCTGATCGCTCGCCATAACCGCTCACCGAGCTGTGGACTGCTCGAGACTACCAACCTTGAAGATTAAGTGGAGACACAGTATTACGTACATGGCGCAACCAGGGGCAGGGTCGAGATGTCGTGTGTGTGCGGGGAACGGGAAAGCTAGAATGTTTCCAGAAGGCTTCCATGTTGGGCGGCGCCCATCCACACGACGTATTATACCAAGGAAGATTTGTTATACGCAGTACGTACGCAGGATCGAAAGGATGGAAAGGCTCTGAAGGCGGCCAAGTGCATGCTAGGGAGCCACTCAAATTATCGGGAAGTGCTAACAATTGCCAAAATCGATTAATGCCCGACAATCGATGGAGGCACGGTGGTGATCCGAGCTGGATAGCTGATTTCTACTCTTAGAAGTTAGCTAAGGGTCGTATGAACCTTTAAGAGCCGCAAGGGCCACGATGGGGTCAGCTGTAAGTCTAGCTGCTAGGTATGTAGTAAACGATGAGGGCTTTGGGAGTTTGAGTGAACCTGGTTGAGGTCCGTAAGGTACATAACTATAGCACACGTGGCGCTGACTGGCTCCCGCCAACACAACGGCGCGGCTCGAGGGACAACACAATCGATAAGATCCCATCACTCTTTAGCATGCCTGCGTATGGATCGGGTACTCTCGATCAAGTGATACTGTAGAGATTGCGAGGACGAAGATTTATTAACATGTCTGTCAGTTCGGTTCGCATCGGCTCATGCAGTTGAGCTGCAATGCGCGAAGTCATCGCTCGTGGGTGAAGCTTTCGATCGGCAGAACCGTCTCCTGGTAACGCAGGGAATGGTGTCTCGCAATGAATCAATGGGCCAAGGCTTCGCGGAAATGGTGTCTTGAAGCGGAATCGCGGGACCCGCAGCAAATGCTAGGTAGCGTTTGGTCGTGCTTAGCTTGCCTCCGATAGGAAAGGGACGCAAGAACGAATGAACAGCCAGTATATCTTTCATTCGGCGTGGCCGAGTCAAGCACGAGATAACCAGCAGAAGCCTTGGACAATGAAGTCTGGCCAGAGGCAAAGAACAAATCCTGTTTGATTTCTTCGTGATGCTACTGATAAGCTGCACTGAAATTTCCGAGTTTCGTGACATTAATCAGGCGATGGCTCCGTTAGTTCCTTAACAGAGTGTGTTGTGAAGCCAACGAACAGGACGCCGAGGAATAGTTAGAGACAGATCTGACGTATGTACTGTATACGTACCATAGTATGATGTCTCCAAGGAGTTATGAAAAGTGTATCAGTAGCGCAGGGTGCTACCACTTGATACAAGTTGTCAAACCAGCGGCCATTACAATGCTCGAAGGTCGCCGATTTGCACGATCCAATGCTAATGTTGCAACTGTAACGGTTTCATCTTGGCAGGTTCCCGGTGATTCATCGAAACTACTTTAATTGATGACCAAAGTATTAATAGTCTTCTTTCGCATTGTCTTTGCATACCTGCGTGACGCGGTCATTGAGGCCGGCCAAAGAAGGGCTGCAGTTTGTGCGCAAGGGGGCATTCCTGGTCCTCCTGTCCCCTCAACAGGACGTCTACCGTGGTACACACTGAAGATGAATGGCTCCCCGTAGGGTGGTGTGGGGTCGCCTTAGCGTCTACAGTGCCGTGTTCCACCGAGCTTCTAGAAGAATGACAATCTTCTGGGAGACATGATGGTGGGCAGTTGCTGACGATAGTGGCGGTCGGTAAATGTTTGACGACGAGGATGATGCGTACCGTTCCGAACGAACAAATGTAAGGGAAAGCCCGTCACCAACGTGAGAATAGTAGTACTGTCCTCGCACTGTCGCGTACGGCTGTTGTACACTAACTGGTGACTACCTGAAGGACTTCCTTTTGTACTGCGCGAGGTATGATAAGGTGTAGTTTTGGGCATCGGTTCTTATTCACCTACCTACACGACGAATTGCTGTTACCACATCAAACAGACATCGGCTTGTAACAGCAAGTCCAGATATTGATGTACAGACGGGCTTTCCTTCCCTCTTTAGGCCGGTCCGTAACGAAGTCAATTTGGATGCCACTTCAAGGTTGCGCTTGGCACTCGGCCAATGAAGTGCTAGAGTAGCATTTACTCCGTGGCTCCTGCCCTGCCTACCTTATGCAATCGTACCTTATGCTCTATTAGGATCAAATACTCCATATACCCTTAGTCGACCACTTCGAAGCCTGGTACATGAATATTTCTGAAGCGGCATCGTTGAATTCGAACTGGGCTCACCGGGGAGCCGTGCCTCCCTCGCTGTCCACGATCAGTCTGCCAAGAGAAGAGGTCAAAACAGGCAATTACACTGTGCGAGAAGGGCGGCACTAAATTGACTGGGACCACTCCGGGATCTTGGCGAAGACCTCAGCCTCCGATAGTGCAGCCTGTCCTGCCTGTGCAGGCGTCGAATGGAGAGCCGCGGCATGCATTGACATGGGGGTTAGCGTGCTCAAGAATCGCCGAAGCCTCTCAGGACCCTAGCCCCCTCTGCAACTCCCGCTAGCCCCGCTAATGGCTGCAGTGCGGGAGAGCTCATTGACCAATCACGACTTGTTCGCAAATCAATGGCAGTGCCGTGCAGTAAATGGCCAAGTGAGCCTGGTGAGCTGGAGCGAGTCGTGAAACGTCGGTAAGAAGAGCTCACCTCGAGGCTCAGTGTCTATCTCGAGGTTCTACACCAACGAATGCATCGCGAACGAGGCGTCATGATCCCGATCGACCGGAATGCTGCCTTGCGAGCGGCGCTGATCAGCTCCAGGTCGCAACATTGAAGCTGGAAGCTTGCGTTATGCGGCTCATTCTCAAGATCCGAAAAGACTGGCCAGGCACAGAAGCCAAACGTAACTTGGCTTTCCTTGGGAGGTCTTGGATCCCGGCCCACAAGGCTTGTCCCGTCTTGTCGGCCAGCCACTGACGAGTCCTAAAAGCTTTCGTGGACGACGCCCGAGGCGCATTCTCTCCGGGCTAGATATTGCCCCCTTGTGTCCAAACGGAGCTAAGGCACTGCGCAAAAATAGCTTCTGAGATGGAAGCTCACGCGACCTTTGCCTGAATTGACCACCGAGGCTGCTCTTATCGACCTGTGGCATGATGTGGCAGCTGTGGCCTGTCGAAATGTCTCGAGGTCTCAAATCCCCCAAAGGTCGTCTCCATTCGTTGTGGACGCTTCCCGTACCAGAACGAGACTGGCGAGCATTATCTCGCCTCATATGTCTAGCCCATACAAGGTGACGCCGGGCTGCCACACCATCATCTCGGCTGGGATATCTGCGCCGAAGCAGCTCCCCCTTGTCATACATAGAGGCTATCTTGGTCTGGGTACCTGGCGCACTGCCTAGCCCAGTATGCAACCTCCCGAGCACACAGCAACAGGTCTTGGTGCCACCTTGTTTAACGTCCCTGTCTAGCGGGATTTCTGACCCCGGTATGTGCACTACAAAGTAGTATACCTTACCGTAGCAGATAGCTGTTCGTTCTTCTAGTTGCTCCCGTCTGACACCTTGAACGCCCCTATCAAGGCAGGTAGGTAAGAGACTGTTGCTATTGCCAGCCGATACTTAAGATACCCACCACCCCCGTCCTTTCCCACTTCCTCCTCCCTCCCGCTCTTATTCTTTCTCCTGTCCGTCTATTTCACGCCTGATATCGTGATCTGGTAGTTCGTTACCGAATACCGCCTCGACTTGGTCAGAGCTGGCAACAATGTCTACATCACCTTCCTTGGGGGAGAAGCAACATGGCACGGAGGTAGTCGAGACCCATGGCTACCTCGACGACCACCACGGCGGCGATGAGGAGGTCGGTATTGTCAACAAGGCCGCTCCTCTCTCCAGAGACTTGCAGGGTCGCCATATGCAGATGATTGCTATCGGTAAGTTCAAGCCATAGTCATCGCGTCGACTCTCTGCGCCCGCTTGTGAGCTGCCTGTCTGGTACTGACGACGGTTTTACGTAGGTGGATCTATCGGAGCTGGTCTCTTCGTCAGCTCGGGCAGCGCACTTCAGGGTGGTGGTCCCGCCTCGCTCATTATCTGTTATATTATCGTCGGAATCATGCTGCTGTTCACCTGCCAAGCCATGGCTGAGCTGGCTGTCCTCTACCCTGTCAACGGTGCCTTCTATACCTACGTCGTCCGCTTCGTCGATCCCTCTTGGGGTTTCGCCATGGGTTGGGACTATGCCCTGGCCTGGCTGACTGTCCTTCCCTTCGAACTCACTGCCGCCTCTATCACCATCCAGTTCTGGCGGGACGATATTAACGTCGGCGTCTGGATCACAGTCTTCCTTGTCGTCCTCGCTGTTATCCAAATCTTCGGTGTTCGTGGGTATGGCGAGGTCGAGTTCGTCCTGAGCATCATCAAGATCTTGGCCTGCATTGGTTTTATCATCGTTGGTATTGTTATCAACTGCGGTGGCACGTGGAGAACCGCCGTCAACGAGGACTACAAGCACTACGTCGGAGCCAAGTACTGGCATGACCCGGGCGCATTCCACAATGGCTTCAACGGCTTCTGCGGCGTTTTCGTTGTGGCTGCCTTCGCCTTCGGTGGTACCGAGCTTGTCGGTCTCGCCGCCGCCGAGTCTGCCAACCCTCGCAAGTCCATCCCTCTGGCAACGAAGCAAGTGTTCTGGCGTATCTGTTTCTTCTACGTCGTAAATTTGTTCATCCTGGGTCTTATTGTTCGCGCCGATGACGACCGTCTGCTCAACTCGCATGGCGCCAACACCAAGTACTCACCCTTTGTGATCGCCATCCAGGACGCCGGGATCAAGGTGCTGCCGTCAATCTTCAATGCGGTCATCACCATTGCTGTTATCAGCGTGGCCAACTCGTGCACGTTCGGCTCGACACGTACCATGCAAGCTCTCGCGGAGCGTGGTATGGGCCCCAAGTTCCTCGCCTACGTTGACAAGAATGGCCGCCCCCTGTGGTGCATCGTCATCCAGATTATGTTTGGCTTCCTCGCATTCATTGGAGAGGCTGCAAACTCGGGAACCATCTTCAACTGGCTCCTCGCGCTTTCCGGGCTGTCTTATTTCTTTGTTTGGGGCTCTATCTGCCTGTCACACATCCGTTTCCGTTCCGGCTGGAAGGCCCAGGGCTACAGTCTGGACCAGATTCCCTACAAGCCCACGCTTGGCGTGGTGGGAAGCTGGATCGGCTTCGTGCTCAACATTATCTGCCTGATTGCCACCTTCTACAATGCGCTCTATGTAAGTTTCCGCCGACTTATCTCCTCATCTTGGCGGTCTTGGAGGACTAACAATGTGTCTCTAGCCGAGCCCCGACGCAACCCCGGATGCCCAGGCGTTCTTCCAAGCATACCTGGCCGCGCCCGTGGTTCTCTTCCTCTACCTCCTCTGGAAGGCCATCTCTCGCGACTGGAGGCTCTATGTGCCGCTCCTCGAGATGGATCTCAAGACCGGATTGCGCAAGCTGGAGCAGCACGAGATCGACGCCATCCCCCCGAAAACCTTGAAGAGTCTGCCGATGCGCATCGTGCATGGTCTATTTTAAGCAGACACTGTCTCTGGCATTGCTGTACACCTCATGCCATAGGCTATGTACTGTCGTTAGGGAGTCCAGCTATGTTTTTTTTGTGTCGGGCCATATAGCTTCTCACTCTTATTGATACCATTTTATACATGTCCCATAAGAGACAGATTACACATGCGGAATAGACTTGCCAGTATATTTCTCAATTGCTGCCTCTGTAGAAACACATGAAGTTCGACAGCCAAACTCGACCACTGCCTGATGTTTTGTCCCAACGTGGGCATTCTTGGCTTTAACTGGTGCCGTTGTTACATACTACCGGTATATCTCACGAGGGCGAAGATGAAATATATCAATGCAGATATGAGGTTAACCGTTTCATTTAAATCAAGGTCCTAGTACGACAATGTACCTCTGCAGAGCTGACAGAGCCTGACGCAGCCTGGCCAGCTTCACCTTCAAAGATGATATCCATCTCGTCCCTGCTGCTCTCTGCGAGTGTGGCCATAGGGCAAGTTGAACGGTGTCTCACAGGCTCATGGCTGGGGAGATAGTGTTGGGCTGCTAGTGCCATCAAAGGTTCTATGCTCGGATATCGCTCATATTTCTTGGATATCTGGTTTCACTGCGTTAGGTTCCCGTTCATCTCAACTTGAAGTTTGCTCCTCAACTTCAACAGGGAAATTTCGACGGAAGAACGGAAGGTTGCAGCAACGAGCGTTGTCTTCCGGAGGTGTGAGTGCACTCGTGAATAAAGACAGTCAATCCCAATGTCGTGTATGGAAGCCGCACATCAAAACATATGGCACATGGAACGTCTGGGTAAGGTGCGCAAAGGGAGGTATAGATTGATCTAAATCATAGGAACACCGGCATCGGAAATAACACTTAGTCGATCGAGCTTTCTGTATGGATGAGTGCTACCTTACCTTACTATAGAAGCTCGCAGGAGTCCACGTTAAACCACTATGCTACATATCCACGCTCCCGAGCTTCGACATTTCGATAATAATAAGCTCACCATGAAATAAGGTAACACCAAAAAACTGAAGTTGAGCAATACGGTATCATGCATACCGTATTGCTGCAATGGCATTTGTGATGAAAGTGGAGCTGACAGGCGGCGGTATCCCTAATGTACTGGTCCAGTCAGTTTAACGAAGTCGAGCCAGCTGGCAACTGACCGTACCTGACCGTCAACTTCGAAACTCTGAACGACCGGGGGAAGTTGTAGCAGCCTAGGAGCAGGCCAGTGGTACATAGCAGTGCTTATTGCTCCACTGAAACCACGACAACCCCCATTGAACGTGGCCGTACCTGAAGGCTACCACGATTCATCAGAGCTGACAGCACCAAGTGTCTAGATTGACACATTGCAAATACAACTGTTTGTTATCTCGATGCCTTGATTTGAAAACGCTCGACGACTGCTGTGCACGGTTTTCGGTGCTCAGCGCAACCCTCCCTCCGCCTCCTTCCCCGACCCCATCATCCGAAACCGACCTCAACTGTGACCCCTACCTGTCCGGGTTGCAACACTACGATTCTCGACATTGCCTGCATCTAGCTCATACAAGAGTCGAGATGGCATCCTTCGGTCAGACCCTTCCGGTAGCCGGTACCCGTGTGTCCCATGCCTCAGTATATGGAGGCGGCGGTGTCCTGCCAGTCGCGCCAGCTGCACCAGCAGCTACTGCTCCCGCTGGCACGTTTGCGCCGGGCACCAAGATCCAGGTCGGTAGTCACCGGGTGATCATCCAGAAATACCTATCCGAAGGCGGCTTCGCCCACGTATACCTGGTCAAGATGCCGACGCCGGTGAACGGGACCGATCTGGCGGTGCTGAAACGTGTCGCCGTACCGGATAAGGAGTCCCTCCGTGGCATGCGGACCGAGGTCGAGACCATGAAGCGCCTCAAGGGTCACAAGGCCATTGTTACATACATCGACTCGCACGCGTCCGAGTTGCGTAACGGCAACGGCTACGAGGTCTTTCTGCTCATGGAGTATTGCAACGGCGGCGGCCTGATCGACTTCATGAACACCCGGCTGCAGCACCGGCTGACAGAGCCCGAGATCGTGAAAATATTTGCCGATGTCGCCGAGGGCGTGGCGTGTATGCACTACCTAAAGCCTCCCCTGCTGCACCGCGACCTTAAGGTCGAGAACGTGCTCATCACAACCACGGCCACGAGTAAGAAATTCAAGCTCTGCGACTTTGGCTCGGCAGCCCCGCCGCGACCGGCCCCGACGACGACTGTGGAATGTCGGTTGATGGACGAAGATGTCCAGAAACATACAACGATGCAATACCGGAGTCCGGAAATGATCGACGTGTACAGGAAACAGCCGATAGATGAGAAGTCGGATATTTGGGCGCTGGGAGTCCTACTGTACAAGCTGTGCTATTACACAACCCCATTTGAAGAGCAGGGACAGTTGGCTATACTCAACGCCAGCTACAAGTTTCCCAGCCACCCCGTATTCTCGGAGAGGTTGAAGAAACTGATAGGTATGTCAATACTGATCCGGCGTTTGCACGCGAAGGCTAACCTGCGCAGCTTCCATGTTGCGCGAAAATCCAAAAGCGAGGCCGAATATATACCAGGTCCTCAAAGAAGCTTGCGCTATGCAGGGGCGAGAAGTCCCGGTCAAAGATGTTTGTCAATCTCTCTAGCACTGGACCGACTACAAGGCGCTGACTGTAAACACAGATATACTCCGGCAAGACGCCTGCTGAATCTCACAGGACTGAGCTCGCAACTAAATCTGACCACAAAGCCGGCTCGGCACCAGTAGTAGGAGCTGTTTTCGCGCCTCCAGTTCAACAACAGACCGTCATTCCTGAAGTTGAGCGCATGAGGAGAGGCCGTCCGCCCCCGGCCTCGCAATCCGTGTCCGCACCGAAACCCAGTCGGTCACCTGCCAAGGTCACGAATGGCGATCCCTTTGCTGCGCTGGACTCCAAGTCCCCGCCAATAGTCCGGGATGAGCTGTCGTCTAAATTCCCGACATTGGACGAGTTTGCGCTGCTGGTCGAGTCTGACAGCAAGTTTGATTTTGAGAGACACACCCCGCCAGTACCGTCGAGTCAAAAGAACCTCGCTCAGAGGGTCACGGAGAGGCTGGCAGACGAGGCGTTTGCTGCCCCAGCCGCCAGCTCGAGCCAGAGGCCAACCACCGAATTGTCTAGGCCGAAGCCGACCGCTTCTACTTCTCCGGATAGACAGCTTAGCTCAGCTCCACTCAAGTCGGCTTCAGTTCCACCGAAGCCGACTGAGATGAGCAGAGCTTCGGCAATCATATCTAACACTCCAGAGCTCCAAGCACTATCATCTCAAAGTATACAGACTGTTTACCAGCCCACCCCAACTCGGCCTACCATGGTCTCTACAGGAACTAATACCACTCCACCTCCTGAAAGATCGACATCCACTCAGTACCCTTCCATCTACCGGTTTCCCCCAGAGGATCATCATCGGTCGTCCAGCGTACCGCGTCAACCAGACTCTGGAACAGCCGGTCTTCCACGGAGCGGCATAGCAAACGCCGCCAATGCTCGGCCGTCCGTTGGACCTAGACCTCCCTCGTTCCAGTCTTTGCCTACCCATGCCCGTCATACTTCCTCCTCCAGGCCCTCACTCGAAGGTGGGCGTCCTAGTATGGACTTCCTCGAACCCGTGACCAAGTCCAGGTCCACCAGTTCTGCCAAGCCTCGGCCTGCAAGTACTCACCTCGAATCAAACATCGACTACCTTCGCGAAAGAGAAGCTCTGGCGAACCACCGCGCACAAGCTCAACAGTCTCCACGCCTCATACCTGCACCAGAGCCGGAAGATGAAACAAACATCACCTCCAACGTCGACTTCCTTCGCTCCATGGAAGACAACGAGCCCAAGAAGAAAGACAAGTCTCGGCACTTCTCACACCACGCCAAGCGCTCCAGCCTTACCTCTCTCGGTGCCGGTACCAAGAACATATTAGCAGGCAAGTTCGGCGACGCTTTCAAGCGCTTCGAGACAAACTCCAGTGGCGGCGGCCCTCCACCACCGCCGCGTACCCCGTCGCCCCTCAGGGACCTCGACCGCCGCAACCTCACCCCAATCGCCGGGTCCGAGGCCACAGACGGTCGAAGCGACGACGGCAACGTCCTCGAGGAGACCGACGACATGTCCCCCGAGATGCGCCGTGAAATCGAGCGGCGACGACTCTCGATGGAGGAGAAGCGCGTCGCGGCCGCGGGGGCGGAGTACAGACAGCGCGTCGGGTCTCGGCTCAACCCGGGCGAGGCACCGATACCGCTGCCCAAGAGCATAGGCGGCGTATCGCGGGCCGTGAGCATCCAGAATAAAGTCCAGAGCTTGCTGGAGGAGAGCAACCGCTCTGCCAAGGAGGTGAGCAGGACGGCGCAGGGGTACGGGCCTTACGCTGACGCGCCGCCGCCCAAGAAAGACGACGGACGGCCGGTAGTTCCGCGTAAGATGGTGGGTGCTTCGTCGACCGGGACGAGGTCGCAGCCCTCGGCGGGCGACGGGATTCGGCGGAGCGCTACCACCGCTGCCGGCGGCCCGGACCAAGGAACGCCGAGAGGCGGCAGTGCAGCGCACCCCAAGCCCGCGGCGCCTCCCAAGCCGACACATTTGAATACCATCCCGGCGGTCCACAGCGGTGGTGCGGTCAGGCCGGCATCGCCGCCCAAGCCGAGAAGTAGCGTAAATGTTGCTAAAACCAGGAGGGACCACATGGTTGCTGTCGACCTGCCTGGCCAACCTGCGCTGGAGATGAGTGCTGCGGAGAAGGAGGACTACATCCGCGACTTCCAGAAGAGGTTTCCTAGCCTGACGTCTTTTGAGATGGTCGAGCCGGACTTGAGTGCTGGGGCTGCCGAGGCTGGGGGAGGTAGGGCACGGTAGCGGCGAGGCTGGTACCTTGGGCTTGCTCTGAGATGGCGGTCTATGATGTTGTTGAGTGTGCATAGTTTACGAACATCTTGCTTTTGGTTGCGAGCCCCTTTGAGTAAGGTACGCTTTTTTTAAAGACATCATGCATGATATACGCCTCGGGGCACACGGCAGCTCTTGAATAGGTAGCGTTGCCAAACTAAGCAGAGGTTCATATAAGCCACTACGTTCATCAACCGGTACTGGATACATTGTGAGAATATTCGGAGACATCAAGCAATGTGGTAAACTCCGTGGATGTTGGGAAGGGGTGAGACCGTCGAACTTTCTCCCTCCTTTTCAGCTTTGGGTGGGGTCATTCAGGTGATTGCTTCAACTTCATTCATCTCAGGAAATCCACACGGACTTCAACTTAGACATTCCAAAGACAACTCCCACACTCGATGGCAAGCAGTTGAAGGCCCGTCAGATACCGCCTGGCAGCCATGTCAATGCCCCTAGATATCTACCCCGTGCTGGTGCACGATTACGGCTCGAAGCTCGTCCCGCACGCCTGCATCTACGAGTTAGCCCCGCCAGGAGTGTCATGGAACACCTCAAGATCGATGTCCAATGCGCTTGTCTTCGTAGGAGGCTTGGGCGACGGCCCGCACACCGTGCCCGCCATCCGAGCAGTGGCAGATCGCCTGGCGCGCATGGGCGGGGGGCTGGAGGACTGGTCCGTCTTTGAGATTCGTCTGAACAGCTCGTTCGGGCAGTGGGGCTTCTCGAGCCTGAGGGAGGATGTGCGCGAGATTGCGGAGGTTGTCTCGTACTTGAGGGATAGGTTGGATAGGAGGAGGGTCGTGCTCATGGGACACAGTACGGGATGTCAGGTATGCTATGCTCTCGTTGTGGTTCTGAGAAAGTGACGGGGAGGTACTAATACTTGTGCAAGGACTGCATGGAATACGTCACCAAGAGCCAGCATGAGCTTCCTCTTGTCGACGGGATAATTCTCCAGGGCCCAGTGTCGGATAGGGAGGGCCTCAAGCCGCTCATGGAGAAAGACGGACGAAGTTTCGAAGAAAGCTTGGCGCACGCTACTCGCATGCTCGAGGAGGGACACGGTGAGGACTATATGCCCAAGAGCCTACTGCCAATTGGGTACGATAGTCCCATCACGGCTTACAGGTGGCACTCTCTCATCTCAGTTGGGTATGTACTTCTTCTGCTTCATTGTCCTTGCTCCTCACTGCGTAGTACAGAGGCTAACCACGGCCACGGGACGAAAAGTGGTGACGACGATTACTTCTCCTCAGACCTGCCGGAGGACAGAGTGGCCAGGATCTGGGGAGCCATCTCGTCGAGGGTACTGATCGTGCCATCAGGCAATGACGAGCATGTTCCGGCCGACATCGACGTTGCCGGTCTCGTGCGTAAGTGGACTTCCGCCTGTATGCCCGGTGTCGCCAGTGAACTGTCAGGTCTCATTCCCGGTGCGAACCATCGTGTGGAAGAGGCCGGGCCACAGCAATGGCTTGCCGAGAGAGTTGCCGGGTTCCTGAAGGAGGTTCTAGCCAAAGAAGTTTAAGGCCGACAGGGTTGATAGGCCGGTACGGCCCGGCCCATGTGTCTGGCATGTTGCCACGGGTTAGATGGATGGTATACATGGGTAAAGCATGCCGTCCATGGGCGAATTTGCTACTCCGAATCACTGTCGGTTGGGGCTTATATTCTACTATTTTCATTCACCATGTCATAGCACGTCTATCTTGTTACAGGGGAATTAAGTGCCGGATAGCATACCAGATACCGGACCTTACTTAGGGCTGGAATGTGCGTGGGTCATGCAGAGGACGGGAAGGGTGGAGGACTCGAGTCGCCGAAGCTTAAACCCCGCCAACTGTTTTGGTTCCCGCCGGTGACGACCGTTCTCGAGCAAGGTCGGCGATATAGTCATGAGAAACGTAAGGTGATTCGGCGACAAATCCAAACGTTTCCGGATTACTTGCTCACCATGAGACAAATGGGTATAAAGCACCGACATCCGGTGGATTGACACGAGGGGCCCAAATAAAATATTCACATTCTGCGAATACACTATACTATTTAGTAAAGTCATCAATAAACCAAGATCAACAGCCTTCAAAACCCAGACATCATGTGTTTCGGAGCCACCTGCGGTACCTGCTGTAGGTCGCGTCGGTTCGCGAATATGGTGTGAAAAGTACGCTGACCATTCCCCAGCGAAGAAGTCGTGGCGCGGATGCGGCCAGCACATCCCGCAAGCCCTCAGCGGTGTGCCGGAGTCAGAGTGGTGCACCTGTGAGCCTCGCGTCAACGTCAACGGCAAGGATTACCCGCCTGCTGCAAAGGCGGCTATGCCCGGTATTCCCAACATAATCAAGGGTTGGTTGGGTGGGAGCGAGAAGAAGGATGAGAAAAAGGATGGTGGAAAGGAGGAACTGTGAGGGGGGTCTGCCAATGTATAATACGTGCATGCGTGTAGTGGGAGGGAGTTAAGGGCAATGACTCGGACGAGGTAGACAAGATGCCTAAGTCGGAACGCGAGATGGATCTGGAAATGCACCTTGAAATGATACGATACCAACAATGTGGAAGGCCATATGCTTGCAGTGAGAGAGAGGAACCACCTTAAACTCCGCAGCGGTGGAAATCGGAGGGACTAGATTGTGTGGAGCTGCTGCAGTGACAACCTCCTTGAAGCTAGACGGCCTACTCCGCTACCTTATCGAGCATCATCACCTATCGATCTTTGACTCACATACACATCACGAGCTGTGTTTCCGAATCGAGCCAGCTTCTCTCATCATCGATGTTCCAGTTCCCCTGGCACATATCTAACTGCTCCTACCCATCTCTTGGTATATCTCCCTACACAGTGAAAGCCCTATCCTAGGTCCAACGAACGGCACGACATCGGCGTCTGATGTGCGAGCTGCCACAATGCTCTCACCACTTCTCGCTCTACTAACCTTCTCCGTGCTCTCTTGTGTGTACTTGATACGATGTCGCCTGTCATCTCTGAACAGAATCCCTGGGCCAGCACTTGCGCAGTACACTTCTTGGGTCCTCAAGTGGCATGAGTTGCACGCCAACAGGACGAGATACATTCACAATCTCCACCTCAAGTATGGCCCGGTGGTCCGGATAGCCCCAAACGAAGTGGCCTTCGCCTCGCAAGGGGCAGTAAAGGAAATCTACTGTTCAGCTGGCAGCGGTTATGACAAGACGGAGTTCTATGACCTGTTCATGGTCTATGGGCGGAGGTAAGCTCGCTCCAAGAAAGTGTGTCGTTGAAAGAGTCAGCGCTAATATGAGGTCCTGCGCAGAACCATGTTTACTACGTTGAACAAGGATGATGTCAGTGTTATTGCTTAGAGCCCGGGCTGTCAGCTCTTACTGATTCTATACCCTCAGCATGCAAAACGCAAGAGAATCCTCGCCGACAGATATGCAAACAGCAATGTTGTTCGTCAGCCCTCGCTCTCTGGTATCACCGAGCGAGCTGGCAGCTTCGCCCGCATATGCGGGCAGTCTGTCGGTGGAAGCCTCGATCTCTTTGTAAGTGTACCCCCCTGAGCGCGACTTAAAATACTGTCGTGCTGAGCAATCGCGTAGATATGTAAGAGACAAGCCCAGAAAGAGCCCCCTTACTAGACTCACATCTGACAGTACCGAGTCCTCCACTCATATGCTTTTGACTGTATTACTCACCATCTCTTCCACCCCTACGGAGCGAACTCTCTCCATTCCACCTCCGACGAGGAAATCATGAAGGAAGTCGCGTTTGACAGCAGCCTGCAGAGTAAGCTCGTCCCTCCCATACCTGTCAAAGCGCAGCCCTGATGAGACCATATAGACCGCTTGGTCCAACACTACAGCCCTACCGTGCACAAGGCGGTTGGCAAGCTCCTGTGTCTTTTCGCAAAGCCCCGCGAGACACCGCTAGCGGACCGCTTCGTGCTAGAAGCCAGCGCCAAACCAGACGTAGCTTCATTCACGCTTGTGAGCAGACTCCACGAGAAGTCATCCACACTAGACAGTCTGGATATTGCTGCCGAGTGCCTCGACCACATGGCCGCCGGGATCGACACGACAGGTGACGCCTTGTGCTTCCTGATGTGGGAGCTTTCACAGCCTCGCTCCTTCCGATTCCAGCAGCAGCTCCAGCAAGAGCTGGTCGAGGCTGGTCCAGAGACGCCGTTCGACAAATTGACTTTCCTCGACGCTGTGGTCATGGAGGGCCTGCGCTGCTTTCCCGCCATCCCGATGTCGCTGCCGCGGTACGTTCCGCAAGGCGGGCGGGAGATAGACGGTTTCTTCCTCCCCGAGCGGACCATTGTTAGCTGCCAGGCATATTCGGTACATAGAATAGACCAAGGTGTCTTCCCCCAGCCCGACTTGTTCAACCCAGACAGGTGGCTGGACAAGGACGGTGATGCGCAGCGGCGACGTTTGATGTTTGCATTTGCCAACGGTGGCAGAGGCTGTGTTGGCAAACAGTAAGTCTCATTCGATTTGTCTTTCACTCTGTGGATGGGCTGACATATTGTATAGTCTCGCTTTGGCAGAGATGAAACTTCTGCTCCGGGAGGTGTACTCGAGATTTATCACTCTTCCTGATCCATCTATGACAGAAAAGATGATGGAGATGTCCGACCAGCTGATATCTTCGAGGCCACTTGGTGCCAGGTGCTTGCTGAGGTTCTCGCCGATTACAAACATTGGGTAGGGTATGTGATTTGGAGTATGTAAGTATTGGGTAGGTATACAGTCAAAGACATGAAAGGTCTGATTTCTACCCATACCATGCACATCTTCCATGCACATCTTCCATGCACATCTTTTGGAAATAACAGTACGCCCCTATGTTACCAATCCTCGCACTCAGTACACACGCCAGTTTGATCTTGCTTCGTAAGAGAGAAGGTATCCCAACACCGTTCTGTTCTTATGACAGCACAGCAACTTGCGGGTGTGTACACATTACAGTTCGCCTCCGGGAACAAAGCAAACAAGGTACACAAGGGCAACTCTAGGGGATGACTTCGTATCACGCATGACTGCCCACTCGGAACCGTGCCAACAAGCTGATGCACAGCTCTTTCTTGGGAATGGAACACCGGGGCTACAATCGGGCACCAAATCCGGCCCATGCCTTCGAGCCCCATACCCAACAGCACTGTAGCAGACACTGCTACCACAAGAGACACGACACTCCAATAGCACCGTTTTACGTACCGCAGTAGGCAGATCCAACGAATCATCGCAACCAGAGCCAATTTGGCTCACGTTCGAGGACAAGCCGTGTGCTCTAAGAGACCAGACTAGACAGAGCATACAAATGGCCGCCTCGAGGCAAGCCGGATCTTGTTCGTCAAGATCATCAAAGACCGGTTTAAAACTTCCACTTCTCCAAAGCCTTGCATATCACCACCAGACTACAGCATACAACTACTTGGTTGGACAAGCATTAGACTTGCCGTTACTCGTCTGTGCTGTGGAGGTAACTGACTTGTGGACTTCCAAGTCTCCAATTTCCTTCTGACAACCGGAAGATTGAGGGTGAAGGAGCCTGCTTGTAACAAAGAACTCAAGGGTCAGACTGGAAGAGAACATACCTTGCGTATATACCTTTGTCCAGTTATGTTCAGGCGCAGCAAGGCTTTGGAAACAGTCGGTCCAGAATTGTCCCTCATCCGCCTAACAACCTGAGGGGTCGACACTGGAACGGCGTACTTCGCTTCAAGAATAACCTGCTGCACAACAGATAACGAAGTCTAAGTCTGTGCGACTTCACGCTTGTGCGGTGGGGAGTCGGCCTGCCAGCAGGATGATTATGTGCACATTGTACAGTACAAGCATGAGGACAGAACAACTACCGGGAGGTGGCCGGTCAGGAGGGCGCTCCCTTAATCAGACACCACGTGACCGGACGCGCTAGTCAGAAGTTGCGGCCTGGGCTTCGCCTCAGTGGGCGGCGTTGCCCCGATATTCTTCTTCGATCCATTCTTTCCGCATCCCACTCTTTTTCCTTCAAACAAAAACCTTCAACTCCTTCCTCCTCTTTCCCAAGGCAAACCCATCTTCCTTCTTCTTCCACCGTCGCTCGACGCTCTGGTTTACAAATCAGAGTCTCATCACATACTACAAGTCTTCATCTGCTCTGCTTTGCACCAGGAAACTTCGTCAGCTCATAAGAACCAAAACCGACGTCCGCGTCATCCCACCTCCGACAGTCCGTCTTGAATCTGATTCATCTCGGAAATACCTCTCGACAACATCACTCGGGCGAGCCTTGGACGCTTCCTCGACCACTATCCCCTTTTCAAGCCGTTACTCCCCGGCCCTGTGCAAAGGAAACGACACATATCTACTTGCTACGAGACAACCGAGTTGTTTATGTATCAGCACGACCAGGCCTCCGTCTTCAGACACTCCCCTCCTGTCAAGCTGCACCTCTTTCGCATACCGCGAAAACCCTGTAGTTCCGAAATTCGTTCAGACGGTTGAGCAGAATAGCAAGTCGTCTTCTGCGTTCATGCCTACCTTCGAACATCTGGTCTACCCTATGTCAATGTCAACTCCGAATTCAACCTATTAACCCCCCTTTCCTGGTTCGCTTCGACCACCTCATTCATCACCAAACCCGGACGTCTCCTTATGACCCTCCGGCATCGTCAGCATTTTAACTAGAACTCGCTTCCGTCTTCGATTCCGCTACACTCATTGTTGCCATCTCCCAGATAACCAGCCGCTCTCAAGAATACAGCTACTTGCAAAAGACACCGCCAATATGTCGGGACGACTTATCAATGTCCGTCGGGACAACCCCGACTCCTACTATCGTTACAAGATGGAGCCTCTTCAGACCAAGATCGAGGGCAAGGGTAACGGCATCAAGACCGTGGTTGTCAACCTCAGCAGCGTGGCCAACTCGCTTGCCCGCCCTGGATCTTACCTGATCAAGTACTTCGGCTTCGAGCTCGGTGCTCAGACCAACATCGACCCCGCTGATGATCGCTGGATCATCAACGGCGCCCACGACTCGGCCAAACTCCAGGACTATCTGGACGGTTTCATCAACAAGTTCGTCCTTTGCAAGAAGTGCAAGAACCCCGAGACCGATGTCCAGATCAAGGATGGTCATATCACGCTCGACTGCAAGGCCTGTGGCCAGCGTACCGACGTGGATCTGCGTCTGAAGCTCAGCGGCTTTATCTTGAAGAACCAGCCCAAGAAGGGCAAGAAGGACAAAGCCGAACGCAAGGCTGCCCGCAAGGCCAAGGCTAATGGTAACAAGGAGAACGGCGCTAGCGGCGACGACAACTCGGACCAAGCTTCTCCCAACGGAGACAACGTCAACAAGGAGCTCGAGTATGCCAGTGATGACGACGCGATGACCCGCAAAATCAAGACCGAGGCTCAGGGTCTGCGCGAAGACCGCGATGTCGAAGTCAATGACGATGATTGGGCCGTCGACATGAGTGAGGAGGCCGTCAAGGCCCGTCAGCAGTCCCTTCCAGGCGACTTCAAGGCGAAGCTCGTCCTGAATGGCGACGATGACGAGGATGAGGGCGAGGGCGGTGGCAACACCGTCTATGATCAGCTGGGTGAATGGATTCAGGAACAGGCCAAGGAGAAGGGCGGCGTTGACAACGTCGACGACATCGATGTCTACGTCAAAGCAAAGGAGCTCGGTATCGAGACCAAGCACCGCACAGTTCTCGTTCTCGTTCAGACTCTGTTCGATGAGAACGTCACCTCCCAAATCGGCAAGCGTGCTAGCATGCTGAAGCGGGTAAGTCTACACGCTGCTGATGTACTTGATGTACCTATTATCAAGGACAAATATGCTAACCTCGGCATGCAGATCATCAATGGTTCCGAGCGCCATGAGAAGGCCCTCCTCGGCGGCACCGAGCGCCTGCTCGGCTCTCTCGGCAAGGACCACTACGGCAAGATCGTCAAGATCCTCCAGCTGTACTACCACCACGAGCTCGCCTCCGAGGACGTAATCAAGAAGTGGGGCACCAAGGCCAGCAAGAAGTACGTCGACCTGGCTACTTCCAAGAAGGTCCGCCGCGCTGCCGAGCCCTTCCTCAAGTGGCTCGAGGAGGCCGAGGAGGAGGATGACGATGACTCCGAAGTCGACGAGTAAGCTGGACCTTGGGTGGTTTCTGCACAGACCTGGCGACTCTCGTTGTCAGTCTCGCGTGACGCTCCCCGTGAGCTGTGTCGACAAACTGTTCTTGCATGTTGTTTCGCTTCTTCCTTTTCTTTTTTTTGGGCTCACGAAATACATCGCCTCTCAGAAAAGGGTCTTGTCACTTTGCTCAAGCTCGGCAGCGCAATGACGCCGAATTATGTCTTGTGACAGAAGGAAAATCACCACTCCTGGAAGGCTTACACAAAATGGGCTTTTTCTGCATGTTCTAGTTCGTAGCATCATTCTTTGTCAGGCTTGCCTGATACAAGCTCTAGTCCACTCGCTGTAGTGTATTCAATGATTTACGATCATACTCGTCTCTGACACTTGTTCACAGTGAAAGTTTGCCGCTTGCCTAATGGTATAAAAAGTTACTGTGTGGCTAGCTCAATACAAGGGTAACACAGCGATGTTTCATTTGTAAGGGCCCTCTAGGACTCCTTTTTCCCCCTCACAGACCCATTTACAGGCCAGGAGCTTTGTTCTCTTTCCTGTTCCCCTGCTTTCCTGCCATCCGAACGCCCATCTGCAGCATCCGTTTCGCCATGATGCCAATCAGCAAGCAATGCTCCAACCCAAAACAGAGAAGGCAAAATACTCGTCAAACGTCAATCAAGCATCAGTCGTCCCAAACGGTACCAGTAGAACCCCAATAACACAGAACTCATCACCAACCTCCCATGGGCGCCGTACTTTGAGCAGCAGTCGGGTCACCCCACGCCAGACCACCACCAACACCTCCTCCACCTCCTCCGGCGCCCGAACCGGTGTTCCAGGTCCCCTCGAATCCGGCAAACGCGCCCGCACCGCCCTGTGGCGCGGCGTTGCTGACCGGTGGGCTCCCTCCAAACGCACTGCCTCCGCCGGGAGCGACGTTCCCGCCGTCAACGCCGCCGCCCCAGCCGGCCTGCGACCGACCGCGGCTTCGGTTGCTGCCGGAGCCACCCCGGCTGCGGCTGCCGGGGGTCCCTTGAGGCCCGGCGTTGTTGCTGGGCAGTGACTCCCACGAACCCGGCATGCGGGAGGAGCTCATGTGGTGGTGGCCTTTCCCGTCGTGGGGGGAGTGGTGGTTGCCGGAGCCCGAGCGATGACGTCCGCCAGAGGGTGGCGAGTTGCTATGACGGCCCGATCGATGGTTATTCCCACCACCGCCCCATCCGTCGTCGTTGTCGTTCTTGCCCCTGTTCGAGACACGAGGCGAAGTGTTGAAGGCGTTGTGGCCCCCGTTGTTGGAGTGCCGAGGAGAACCCCCACCCCATTTGCCATTGCCGCTCCCCTGTTTCTGCACGCTTGCGGTATCCCAGCCGCCACCCCAACCATCACCGCCAATGTTGGCTGCCGTCTGGTTGGCACTGTTGCGAGAGTGGTTGCTGCTCTTCTTCGAGCCGGAGCGCTGGCTGCCGCCGCCCCACCCATCGTTTGCGCCGTCGTTGTTGCCGCCTCCCCAGCCGTCGTTCTTGAGCGGCGTGTTGTGTCGGCTGCTATGGCGATGGTTGTTGGGCGAGCCGCCGTGGTTGCTACCTTCCCAGCCGTTGCCGTTGCCTCCCTTGTTAGCGTCCTTAATATTTTTGTTGGACATGCGAGGAGAGTTACCGGCAGGCGGACCAGAGCCCCATGGATTGTTGTTATTGGAAGCACGAGCTGAGCCTCCACCCCAGCCACCTCCCTTGCTACCACTATGGTGGGAGCCACTCTTGTGTGACGGAGATTTGGGAGCGACGTTGCTGGTCCATCCCTTATCCTTGTCTTTACCTTTACCAGCAGAGCTCGGAGCGGGCTTGTCGCTGAACTTGGCCGCGATGGCTCTGGGAGTCAAGAGACCAAACGGTGGCGGCGGTCGATCGTTCGGCTTCTGTGGCTCAGTCACGTCAGCTGGAGCAGGCTTCAACGGTTCCTCAGCTGGAGGGAAGGCTGGCGGGGGAGTTGGTGGGGGAGCACTAGGCAAAACCGGGGGTACTGCAGCTGAAGGCACAACTGGGGAAGATACCTTCTTGTGCCCCCGCTTGTGTCCCTCAGCTGGCACTTGATAGTTATACCAAGGCATGTGGGTAGGATAGGCCATCTCGGGCGGAGGTCCTAGCGGAGGTCCTGGAGGATAGCCCGCTGCCGGTGGAGGTGGCGGCACGTAACCTGTCCACGGTGGGAAGTGCGGCGGTGGAGGTTGACCGTGTCGTGCCATCTGATTCGGATCGAAGCCGTTGTAGTAGGGATTTTGCGTGGGATGAGGGACGCCGGCAGGCAGTGGCTGAAATGGCGGCGGGCCAGACAGACCACGACGTGGGTAAAGAGACCCGTAAGGGTTGCCGTAAGCAGGACCGTGGTATACGCGACAGATGCCGTGTTCATTGTCGACGAAGGCATTTGGGCGTGGATCTTCAGGGGTCTCGACCGCATGTTCAATCTGCAACACCTCAGCACGAGCTGGTACTATAAGATTTGGATTGCGAATCTCAGGCGAAGGATAGGCCTTGGGCACCCGCGCCTTCTTGCTGTTGCTCTTATGTGGGCTGCTGCTGACGGCGATCGATTGTGCCTTGTCGACATTCGCTTTGCCTGGGCTCGAGTCTTTAGCATTTGCCCCATCACTGTTCTTCTGAAGCTCATCAGTGACAATCGGAGCGGTCTCACCGATGGCGTTGGTGTTCCCGTCTCCTTTATTGTCACTGTCAGTAGGTGGTGCCGGGGCTGGTGCAGGAGACTCGGCCGGATTCGTCTCACCCTCAATCTCCGGCAATTCCTTTCTCTTCTTCTCTGCTTTCTTGAGCAACTTGCGGCCATATACGCACTTGGCGCAGGGGCATGACGGATGAGGGGTGATGTCTTCGTCATCGTCAGTGGCTTCAGAAGGTACAGGTAGTTCCTTCAAGCATATTGGTTCTTTTGGTGGTGAAGGCGGTGGCGAGACGTGTTTGGCTCGTTTCTTCCGCTTTATGACCTGGATAACCTCGGTAGACTCTTCCGAACCTGAGGTCTCGACTTCCAAGTCTGACTCTACTGGCTGTTCGACGGGTTGCTGGGTGCTCTTGTGTTTCACCAATGCCTGCTGGGAAGCATCGGTGAACTTGACCTGCTTAGGTGTCGACTTGCGAGGTGCTGCATTGTTGTAGCTTCCACTGCGCGGATAGGTCACGGCCAGTGTGTCGGTTTCGGCCTCGTCGTCAGTGTAGACCTGGAGTTTGAGGACTCCACGTGCCTGGGATGGCTTCCGCTGGCGAGGAGTGATGTTGCGGCCTGCCACCCACTCCAGCATGGAGTTGGGTTTCTGCCTCGCTGGCATCTCGTCGGTCGTGGATAGCGATGGTTTTCAGTTCGGAGCAATATCCAGAAACTGGACCATTTTGCTACCAACAAATGCTACCAACGGGCAGATGCGTCTGTGTCAAGGTGAGGACGGTGGGTGACGGGAGGTGGGTGACGCGAGGTGGGATGAAAAGGAGAGCTGAAGGATAGATGTGGCAGGAACACAGCTCTCGGATGAAATCGTCAAAAGTTAACATCCAAGGTAGGAGGATGTTGAAAATTAATTGACGGCAGTAGCCTGCAAACTCGATGTTGTTGCAAGGTGAGGTGGACAAAGACGAGATGTAAACAAACAAGAAGGAGGCAGGAGCCTTCTGCATTCGCGCCTGCCAGATCTGTCCGTACCTAGAAGTCACTCATTGACTCACCGCAAAACCTCTCTGGAAACGCCAGAGGCAGCCAGGCAATCGCAACTGGAACCATGCAAAAAGTCCTCCACGCTCAGATGCAATGCCCCATCAGAAACACCAACGGAGTGGGATTTCACCGCCGCCACCACCACGACCCTCACAGCTTCGCCTTCTCCCTCCTCTCCAGCTCCGCCCACTGCCTGTTTATCCTCCCGTTCCTCCAATACTCCCACAGCCCAGCCAACACGGCAAGCGGCGGACAGCCCAACAGCAACCAACTCCACCACCACGGCCTCTGCCCTCTAAGCGTCCCAATGACCCTCTGCACTTCGGCCTCCAGCTCTTCTCTCCCCGCGTCATTCCAGACCACCTCCCCCCTCCCGCGTCCCCTCGCCTCCGCCCGCCTCGCCTTGTCCCTCACGTCCCCCTGGCTCCTGACCCTGTCCTCCGCCTCCTCCGCGCTGAGGTGCGGATCCCTCCTCCGCAGCCTCTCCATCTGCACCTTGGGGTCCCTGACGGCCACCACCACCACGGCGCCGCACATCCTGTCCAGCCCCGCCTCGAACAGCAGCGGCACGTCCAGCACCACCGCCCAGCAGCCCCTCGCGTACGCGCGCAGTATCCCCCTGTACATCTCCCACCGCACCGCCGGGTGCACGATGCCGTTCAGCACTGCCCTGTCCTTCCTCCTCTGCTCGTCGGTGCCGAACACGCGCCGGCCCAGCGCGGCGCGGTTCAGTGGCCGCCCCTTCCCCGTAGGCCCGCGCTCCGGCATCTCGGCCGACGCGGGGACGAGGAGGTCCGGCGTCGAGGGGCCGAAGTAGGACACTATCGCCTTGTAGCCTGCGGTCCCCGGCTCGACGACCTGGCGCGCCAGGACGTCGGCATCGATGATGGGGAGGGAGTAGGGTGGGGAAGAGAGGATGGAGGACACGGTCGATTTGCCCGTCGCGATGGAGCCGGTTAGGCCAATGAGGAGCATTGTTGCGGTATTTTCCCTACTTCTTTGTGCGCTGAATTGGTGATCTGGTGGGAGATGCGACAATGTTTGTCCTGCAGAGGATTGGAAATGGGGTTTGTCGTTTGTAAATCTATAGCTATGTGCTGTAAGTATTAGAGCTCGCGCATTGAAGCTCTCTTTTGGTGGGGGAGGTGACGATGTGGCGTGAGCTTACATGCCGATTGCGACGACAACAGGGATCTGTTATCTTCAGCCGAGGTCCGGTTTGACCCTCACTGTCGAGGCTTGGCGATGACCCCTGCAAGTCCGGGGTAGCGTCCCCGTCCCATGTCTTGCATTTTGAGCCGCAACGCTACGTTCTTTGACCTCACATCAACTCATGACCTCAAGTGAAGCCACGAGTCTTGGATCCAAACACATCTTCACGGAATGCCAGCATGATTTTAATGATCTAGAGTTTCATTGCCTAGTAGCAGTAAACTCAAGGAGATACGCCGATCCCTGGTGATGAGCAGATTGTTTAAACCCTTGTCTCAAAACCCTCTTGTCCACCTTGCATGCAAGCCTTCCTCCAGGTTATGATCCTCATGGTTGTAACCCCTTTCTCTCAGTGACATACGCCGATGTCAATATTCCCTTGTTGCAAGCCTGCGACAATGATGTCCTTGGGAAAGAAAACAAAAACAACGCGAGTGCGAAAACGACCAGTGCCATAGTTCCGACCTGGGTGGGTATCATCCATTGCTGCCTTGGGAGCTGTTAGCCGTGACTTGATCAATGTCACGCGCGGGCAAATACTCACCAAAGAAGATTCCTATATCAAGTGGAGAACGACCTGATACCTAAGACTCGGGAACGCGGACGGCATAGAAGTAGCCCTGGTCGGCGAGGTACCAGCGGCAGTTGAGCGCGTCAATGGTGTAGCGGTTGCGCTGGGTCCAGTTGCCGTCGAGCTCGCGAACCATGTAGTAGCGGCTAGGGTCGTCGTCCTTGGGCTTAAAATCCTGCACCTCGAAAAGACCGTTCTCGTGAGCAAATCTCATCTGCTCGGCCATGATCTCGGCGCCGGTCTGACCAATGCCGAGGACCGGATCATTGTGGACCGGAGCCGGGAACATGCCTGGCTGGACTGGGAAGGGGGTGCCGTTACCTGCGACCACGTGCGGAACGCCATTCACCATAACAGGCTGCTGGACCATGTGCTGGGGCTGACCGGGCATCATCATCGACTGGCCCGCGGGCTGCTGGACGATGATCGGGTGGAAGCCAGCGGTAGCCGGAGCAGTCAGCACGGTGCCGCCTTGAACCTGGGTGGGAATGACTCCGCCGTGGGCCTGTGAGAGGTACGAGTTAGCCCAATGTCCACAATCTAGTTGATGGTTAAGTCAAGGCAAAGTTGTCTCGATTGAGTGATGAAATGCACATGATGCGTGTGGAGGCGACAAAGGAGAGGAATGCTTGAGACCGCTTGGTCGCGTAATCCTCCCAAAGGTGAGAGACAGGTAAAGAGCTGGCTCCACTTGCATAATAATGCATGGGCTGGCAGACAGCAGCTGGAACCGGGATCTGCATCTGGTAAACAACAGGCTGCTGGACGGCAATGGGCTGCTGGACGGCAATGGGCTGCTGGACCGTCACAGGCTGCTGGACGACGCGAGGATAGGGCAAGCAAACATTGGCACCCACCGCGGGCACATAGACAGTCTGAGGCTGCTGGTGCTGGTCATGGCGAGGAACGTAGGTGTGGACGTAAGGTCCGTTGGTGGTGTCGGGCACCTGAGGCTGGAAGTGGACGCCTGTGTTGGGCGGATTGACGTAGCCGGACATGGCGACGTAGCCTGGGATGAAGCTGTTTGGCAAGGTGATGAAGTTGGTCGGATGCGGACCGTAGTTGTTGGGTGGATTGCCGGTTCCAGTGTGATGTAAAAAAATTGGTTGACCAGCAGTGAGAATTGGCGCGGGATTGTTGTAAGGCACGACTCCAGGAACCGATGGGTTGTTGTTGGTCTGTGGGGCCGTGTTGTGCTGGCCCTGCTGACCAGAGGGTGAATTGTTGGTGCCGTTACCGTTATCGTCACCGTTTCCGTTACGCTTAGCGCGCGACCCCTTGGAACCGCCAGCCTCAACACCACCCTCACCCTCGGGCTCCATACGGGCGCGGCGCTTGAAGGCCTTGCGATCGTTGTCAGAGGGGCCAGCCATGTTGGATGATGTCTCTGAAGCAGTATCGGTCCAGTCTGATTCGTAAGAAGAAGGGGAATCACCACAGATGGGATCGTCCAGGCTAACAGTGACCGTTTCACAGGAAACGGTGTGCATGAGGTTGTCGAGGAGACTCGAGGCGTCGCACCTTTCAGGACTGTCGGCTTCTTCCTGGAGAGAAAAGAATCGGGAGTTCAAAGATAGGCAGAATGAAGAGGGAGAGAGTCAATGGGAAATAAAGAGACCAAGCCTGCAGGAGAGATGGTGATGTCCTCTTGCAAGACCGGGAGTGTGGTGATGGAGGTTGTGGTGTTGTGGAAGGAAAACGGTGCGCAGGCCGCGTTTTTATAGGCGCGTTTTGAAATTCACGTTCAGTTCACCGTTTTGTGGGAGCGCCCTGGGCTGGTTGACCGCAGGTAGTCTGCGTGGGTGCCTTAGGTACCGTTTAAGGTCAAGGGCAATGCGCCCAGATAGGGCAGATAACACCAATGGCAAGGATATGACAGTAGGAAAGAGTCTGAATACTCACACTGCGGCGACTACGGCTAGTGTAGGGCTTGAGAACCCAGTTCTGACCGTCCCAAACGTACTGGTAGGTCTCGCGGGCTGACTTTCGGGCGCGTGGCTCCTCCTCGAAGTCAACATCCGAGTACGGGAAGCAAGAAAGGCAGCACATCGTGAATGCTGTCTCTGTTGTCTTTGTTGCTTGATGTTGGCAAAGGGGAGATGGTGTTCTGAATGCGATGCAGGAAGGGCGAGAGGCGTTGGAAAGGGACGTTGGGTACTTAATGAAGAAAGAACATTGCAAAGAAGGACGTATCTAAGGTAACTCCCAGAGCAGCAAGATCTTACTAGCGCCCTTATCGCCTTTACAGAAAAACATTAACTCATGGCATGAAGAAACAAGAGATATCACAACCTAAGCGCCTACAGACTCCTCAGCTGACCAGCAACGTGACCCTGATATCTTCACCCAGTGCTGCAGCAGGGAACATCACAACAGCCACCCCTCAGCTCAGAACTCCCTCTCAACTCCTCCATCTCCTTCGAGACCGTCGTCAAACTCCCGCGGAGTCGCAAGGACACTGGCCAAGTTGGTGTCTCAAAAGGCATCAAAGCCCGTAGACGAGCTGCCACTCCCGTGGACAGGCCCTACCACTGCGTTGAGAGGCACGGCTGGCCTTCTATAGCGCACAACTAGTCTTCCATGGGCGCACACGTCTATCTGTATGACACTTGTTAGCACACATGTCAAACTGATGGACGCAATGATCATTCAAGCATGTCAGGTGTCACTAAGATCGAAGAGTACACACCTTATCCTCGAAGGTCATGGTCTCCATCTCCTCCTCGAACTTCAGATATGCGACGTAGTCCTCCCCTGTGATCTCTGCTTCCAGCAGCATGACCACCTGGTGCCTCAGCTCCTCGCAACCAAGAAGCCTTTTGGTTCTGGGCGCCAGGTCCGCCAGAGCCTCTTTCACCTGGTCGTTGGTGATGGCCCGCATGTAGAGATATCGTCCGTCCCCTTGGCGGACAAGGAGATGGCGTCGGGGGGAAGTATTGTCAGCTATGTGTTCGCCTCCTTCCCGAGTGAGGATTTGCCGGGTGATGGTCCGGGCTTCCATGATCTTGTTGAGGACCTCTTCCTTGACAAGGAAGGCGGCTGTAAGATTGGGTTGTACAGGTTCCATTGCGCTCCTCTGCTGTCGAGTCGCTTGCGAAATCGACCGTTTTCTGAGGCCATATTGCTCCGCCTTTTAACCTCCAATATATGCGACAATTCCACGTTCTTGATGCTATACTGATTAGTCGCGGAATACCATATCCACGCGAAGACGAAGGAAAGAATCAAATGCGCATATCAGGCGTGAGGGACGTGACAGCAAATGAGTACGCGGTGAGCATACAAACAAGACCATCAACTCAGTACGACCTTGTCCTCAGTCACCATCCCCTCAACTAGAGTATGAAAGTCTACTTGAGGGCCCAGCAAGCGCCAGAAGTAAACCCATAATGCCTAGTGCTTGATTCGCTTCAATTATTTCTCTGTGGTTGGAATGTAGAGGGCAAGCCTGCTGGCACAGTCATCAGGGGTACCAGCTCTTTGGAGCTGGGCACTCACTCCGGCCAGGCGCTCACTAGAGAAGACACTCATACTAAAGGCAACAGCAAAGTGGTAACATAGGAGAAGGCTATAACGCAAATGCATCCTAGCACGACCACACATGCCTTGTCCATGCAAACCACAATCTCAAGAATACCCTGCCCTGAAGTCATTACATTAGCAGCATCCCAAGCAAACATCTTCGTCATCGAGTCAATGGGAACCATGGGAGACACAAAGACACCGCCAAAGAGAGTTTGAATGAAGTCCAGTTTCATTGACGCCTTGTACATCTCCCCAGTGCCCACTGCCGTGGCAATCTATGACCATACACCTTTATTATACACATTTCCAGGGGGAGGAGAGATCATCCTGCGCTATGCATGCCGCCCAGCCGTCGGATTCGGCTTTATGTAGACAACCAAGTTCCCATATAAGAAAGAGGAAGGAGGGCAGCTGTTGAAAAAAGCGCAAATTGTGGTGCGAGGTATTCTAACCCGCACCGCGTATTAAGCAAGGTAGAAAAGCAAGGACTTTCGTCCTGCCAGGGTAACCGAGAGACGTCCGCGGTCCCAAGTTGATATGCTGCTGTTCCGATAGCTCGTAGTTTTGCTATGCAGTGTCCGTCAGCTACAGCCTGTGAGGTTGCTGCTCCGGGATGGGGAAGAAGGTTTGTCGCACAACCTGTCGAAACCAGTCAGCACAGCCATCTATAAGACCACACGGATTTCAGGTCATCGTCGGGAACTCACAGCCCAAACACCAGCAACAGAAGCTACCACTGCTCCAGAGATCATCATCGGCCGCAGACCCCTCGTGCTCTTGAAGAGCATACCGCTCAGCGCTCCGGCAGCGATGGTGTTGGCCGCGTCATGCTTCCCCCGCAGGTAGCCGATGCCAGAGTTGAAGCAGTTGTACACGATAGCCACCACACCGGCGGAGTTGCCGAGGAACGGCCCGCGCCTCGTCACGGCGTTGAGGACCGAGTTGAGCCTCAGTTTTGGCGGCTGGCCGGCAGACCTCCTGAGGCCCTCTTGCAGACCCCACGCACCTCCTAACGACAGAGCAGTGAGGTATGTGACGCCGGTGCCGTAGCAGAGGTCGTCTGTGAAGCCTCGCGAGGGGAGGACGGACTGGGCGCCGGGGAGGTCTGAGATTGCCGAGTCTTCGAGGGTGATGTAATCGAGCGTGTCCTTGTTGAGGCCGGCGAGGGGATGTAGTTGTGTAGGGTCGGCGAAGGTGGAGGCGTTAAGGAAGGAGTCGACGCCTTCTGTTGAGCTGTCGTATGGTGTGGAAGGGGAAATGGAGGTCTGGTGTGCCGTGGCTGATGGCGCATTTGACGGAGCGGTTTGTGAGGACTGGGACGACTTCTTGCCCGTCAGGGTATCCCAGAAAGACGACATCTTGTGTGATAAGCTCGACGGTTCCAGTAAGAAAAAGGAAAAGAAAGATGCAGTGCTGAGGCTATAGTGATGAGCCGGACGTCGAAAAGGAACACCCGAAGGGAAATGATAGACGTTGTCGGGTTCTGCTGGGAGCTGAATGGACCGGACCGGGGACAAGCGACTGGAAAAAAATTCCCAGGAGCCGCGATGACGGCTCACGCGCAATGTGGTCCGTGCACCGAGGCCGGAGCTACCCGGTGTCCGACACCGTCGGGTACCGCTAATGATACTGTACGCTTATTAGTGCCGCTAACCCGTGGTATCCCAGGTGCACGGTTACATTTTAGCCTGGGATCTGGACAACATTCCGTTTCAAGGAGATGCTGTCGCCAACGTAGACTTGAGAGTACAGGCTTCTCCTGGCTTACTCTCCATCTCCATCAATTGGTCTTGTCCACGCACAGAGGCAACAGATTTAGACTTCTTCCATCCAAATGTTATGAGGTGATGGCATGGACCGGCAGAGTTGTATGTCGGTAACCATTGCAAAACGCCGTCGCAATGAAGTTCCTACGGCTCGTCCTACTGTCTCTGTCGACGTCGGTCTCAGCATACACGGCGCTGTCCGATGACTTTCTCAGACTGGTCCCGTCAGGAGCTGACGACTTCGACATACACACCGGCAAACTCCTGGCGCCCATCTTGATCCCCCGAGTCTCTGGCACCGCGGGCTCCCAAAAGGTCCAAGAGCACTTTGTCAACTTCTTCCGACAGGAGCTGCCCAAATGGACCATCGAGTGGCACAACTCGACGTCCAAGACGCCGGCGACGGGAGATAGAGACGTTCCATTCGCCAACTTGATATTCAAGAGGGAGCCGCCGTGGGTGAAGCAAGGACAGTCGAATCTCTTGACCTTGGTTGCGCACTACGACAGCAAGTATACACCCAGTGGCTTCGTCGGCGCAACAGACAGCGCCGTGCCGTGCGCCATCTTGATGCACACTGCAAGGAGCCTCGACAAGTACCTGACGCAGATGCACGATGAGATGGCAGCGCTCGGCGAGGGCGGTACGGTCGAGATGGATATGGGCGTCCAGATCTTGCTGCTGGACGGCGAGGAGGCCTTTGTCCAATGGACCGATTCTGACTCTTTATACGGTGCCAGGTGAGTACATACAACAAATCTTCAGACCTCTCATGTACGGTTGGAACACGCAGTGACTGACCTCAACTACCAGGGCGCTGGCACAAACATGGGAGGAGACGCTCCACCCCTCTTTGTCGACCTACCGCAACCCCCTAGGCCAAATAAGCGCCTTCGTCCTCCTCGACCTCCTGGGAGCCCCGAACCCAAAGATCCCGTCCTTCTTCCAGACCACGCACTGGGCCTACAAGAACATGGCCACAATAGAGGACCGTATGCGCAAGCTCGGCCTCCTCGAAGCTACGCCCAACAACCCTTTCCTGCCCGAGTCGAGCAAGGAGGCCCATCAGTTCGGCAGGGGCCATGTCGAGGACGACCACATCCCGTTCATGAGACGCGGAGTGCCCATCCTGCACATCATACCTACGCCGTTCCCCAGAGTCTGGCATACGATGGATGACGATGGCGATCACCTGGACATGTCAACTGTCAGGGACTGGGCCAAGATTATTACCGCCTTCGCGCTCGAGTGGCTTGATATGATGGAGGTTGCGCCGCAGTCGGGGAAATAAGTGTATGCATATATCGACATGTATATGTCATGAGCAGCGAACGAGCAGCGAACAGGTGCTCAAGGGCAGGACACAAAGTAACCTGCTAGCTAGCTGGTGGGAAGAAAAGGTTCATATTCCTGCAGAAAGGAATGAAAGCCCACTCAGAGAGGCGATAAGAGTATATGAGAAACCATTTTGGTCCGTCGTAAACTACTCCCAGCTATTCATCTGGTATCAAACAATCTCCCGCTTTACTGACAGCATCCCAAGCCTATCAATAGTTGTTGTCATTGGACCTCTCGTCGCCGCCATACCCCTCGTCGTTCCCCCCTCCCCGCTTCTGCTGGCCCTTCTCCTGCAGCTTGTCGCTGCCGAACACGGCGCCGGCCTTCTCGATGAACTTGCCCACCTTGCTGTCGCCTCCGCTGCCGCCGTAGCTGCCCTCCTGCCTGCGGTCGTCGCCGCCGCTGCCGGACTCGAAGGCGTCGTTGCGGCGGTTGCCGCCCGAGGTGGTGCCGAAGCCGCCGGCGGACGAGTCTTGGTCGTCGTTGTTGCCGCGGCCCGAGGACCCGTAGCCGGAGGTGCCGGTGTTGGACGAGTCGCCGTAGGTGTTGCTGCTGGAGGTAGTGGTGTTGTTGCCGTCGTCCTCGCCGCGGGCGCCGCCGAAGGAGGAGGACTTGGTGCCTGAGCCGTAGGTGTCGCTGCTGTCGTTACCGGCACCGTAGGACGAGGTCTTGTTGCCGTAGGAGCTGCTGTTGTTGTCGTCGTCGCCGGTGTTGGTGCCGTAGGACTTGGTACCTACGCCACTCGTGTTTGAGGAGCCGTACGAGTCGTCGCCGCCCTGGCGTCCGCTTCCGGTGCTGCCGAATGTGTTTTCGTCTCCGCGAGTGTTGGAGCTGCTGTTGTTGTCATAGCTGCTGTCTTCCTGGCGCCCGGAGGAGCGGCCTGTGGAGCCCTGTTACGGAGAGTTAGCAGTGAGTCCAACGAAAGTATTGGGATAGGGGCGGCTTACATAGCTGTCATCACCACCGCCGTAGCTGTTGCTGTTGTCGTTGTCGTTGTAAGACATAATTGTGGCTTATGGAGTTCGAGTGAGGGATATTAGTCGTGTGTAGGACTGAATAGATGGACGAGGTTTGATGTTGTGAAGTAGTTGGATTGTTTATTGTACAAGAACGCTAGAAGAACTGTCTGAGGAAGGGCAGTACCGCCCCCTTTTATCCTACCATGGTGGCACACCCAACATCGTTGCTCCCCATTACAAGCTCGGGTGCTTCGACGAGGTCGAGCTACACTACGTCACATACGGATGGCGCCAGTTGTGCCTCAACCTCTGATATTGAGCAATTATATGCGAAAGAGTGGGAAGCCTGGAAAAGGGAGCAAGGCCTTGTTGGTCGGTACCTCTCCCGCTTGTCACTCGCGTGTATCAATCACGTATCGTCCCGCAGAGAACCGAGCTACCAGTACAGGCAATCTTGCACGGAGACTGACTCGATCGAGCAGATATGCCGCGTGTGCGGATGTAGGAGGTAAGGGACCCTCCTGTTATGACGAGACGAGTGACGAGACATCTGTGTACCATCCACACCCAGCACTGGTTTATGCCACAAGAAACCTGTGATATTGCACCGTGTCTCAAAGGAGCTGCCCCGGTGTAATAAGCAAGTTTTATGGCGCCATCAGCTCGAGCAAAGAGGCGGTGCAAGTGGCCGATAGTGAAGACGGGAAGATGTTGTTTGACTGGGACACAGGCGAGAGAGGGATCGCGAGTGATTTTTACCCCGCAGTAGCGCTTTCTCCAAAGTAATAAGACCCCTGTTTTGAGCTTCCCCAAATGCCAAGAAAACCTGTTCTGACGCCGCAGCTCCAAGACCTCGGACCGCAGTCCAGACGCTAGATCGCGTCATACGTACAACCAGCAAACAAACAGTTGCGTGATATCAGAGAAGTTCTGCCAGGAGGACTGAACACTCCTGCGTCTATCTGTTGGTCGACCACTCAATCGAGCGAATGGATGATGCTCGATCCTGTTGCATGCAATCTGCAGGATTTCGGGCACCTCGCACCTCGTCTTGTGCAGTAGTTCAAGATTCAGACCACTCGGAAGCCTATTAGCTGGCACATGGCTGCGGCGACTCGCGGCTTAAACATGTCCTCCCTCAGCTCTCCAAGGATACTTACATATGCACACCATTCCTTGTAGTGGGGTGTGACAGCTGCTGCTGGATGCTTCTCGGCTCCGCTATGGGAGACATCTGCCGGGAGTCAGGGATTCAACTGCCCATGGAAACCGAGGGCATCCGAAGTGCCATTTGCAAGCTGACCGTGTTCGTTCCACTGCTACATTCGCAAGGAGAAGAACTAGGGCCACTCATAGCTTGCTGCCCTCCTCCACAATCGCACCACTCATCATAAATTGCTGCTGGTCCGAAGTAACCGTCGGTCCGCCGAAGAGCACCAGCTCCCTGCCGCCCTTGGAACCCCACCACGCAACCCCGATGGCAGCCCGTTCGACATCCATCTCCCCACTGCCGAGAATCTCGACATATCGCCGCTTGGCCACCTCCCGCATTGCCGGGTCCAGTATCTCGTTCAGAGACTCGGCCGTCCACGTCATCCAGTCCTCGACCATATGTAACGGTAGGAACGGTAGCGAGTCGATGAGAGTCATGACCAGGGTGCTCTGTTCCGACACGGGTCCGGCCACGTCCTCTTTGCCTGCCGTGTCCGGGCTTGGTGGCAGGCGAACGGGATTGGCTGCCGTGATGCGGAAGCGGACCATTTCCAGCAGCGTCTCGGCGAAGCCAGGGTGAGTAGCTGATATGGGGAAAGGTGGCGATACGATCTGTATCATGGTCTTGAAGGCAAGGCGGAACTGCCTCGGGGAAATTTGTGTCGGGAATGACGTGAAGAGCGTCTCGGAGTAGAATGGCGCCAGCTTGATGATCAGGTCGCCGTTGTGCGGACATGACAGGACAGAGAGGATCGCGCTGTGGGCAGCTTCGAACAGCTCAACCATGCGGCCCGATATTGGCGCTGAATGGGTGAGGTAGGCCATTGCTGGTTGGACGATGAGAGCGTCGCACGCGTCAGGCGGTAGGTTTAGAGGGAAGTGTTCGGCAAAGGAGAGGTAACAGAGGTCGAGGGTTCGATCCAGGGGGTGGGCTGGTATGACGCCAGAGTCGGTGCGTTTGATGGATTGGAGCAACGTGGCGCATGCCTCTGGGTATGGCACCAGCGTGTCGATGGAGGCTAGGTATGTGAATTTGTAGATCTGGAACTCGCTGGCATGGGGCGACGAGATGAAGGAGAGGTTTCGGAAGATGTTCAGTGACTTGACGGCCAGTGGCACCGCTACGCTTGCATTCTTGAAGTAGATGTCCACCAGGCTCCTCTGAATGATTGCGTGTAGGACGGTAACCACGGCGAATGTTATTTTCTTCAGCAGCTGCCACAGGGCAGGCCAAGTCGTGCGTAGAGTCTCGGGTGTCAGGTACAATGACGCCTCGGACATTTCCAACTCGGACAGCTTGTTTGCCTGCCACTGCTGGAGAAGTCGCTGGGTAAAGGCAACAAGGTCGTCCTGCAGTTGCATGACCTTTAGTTGAGGGACATTCGTACGTCCAACGGCATACGCGAGCATCTTCACCAGAGCACCCATGTCGGAAATCAGCGGCCGCTGTGTAAGTTGGCGAAGGTGCATAAATGATGGAGAGTGCTCTGACCACGTGAACTGTTTATCGGTCTGCCGGACGTCGACATTAATAGCACCCAGGAATAAGCCCCCGTTCAACCCATACTCCCCCAGCAAAGCATTTATCGCAACAGGGATGAGCAAGTCGAAGTTGATCGAAGAGCGGAACGGCTCGGAGAGCATGTGGAACGTGTAAGTTAGGGACAGAGCCAGTGCTCCTGACGGAACCGGCCCGCCTTCTTGCGGGAGAGCCTCCAAAGCGAGGTTCGTCGCGGTGACAATGGCGCCCTCTAACAGGTGCTTGAGGCCTCGCGACAGCGTGTCTGCGCCGCTGGCCTCCATTCCGGTCAATATGCCTGCCAGGACCAGTACATGTTTCCACCGTGGCGAGCGATCGTCTGCGCCTTTGACCACGGCGCGAATCCAGGCCTCAATCCCTACTCCGCCTCCTGTTTGTGCAGCGGACTGCGAAGGTTCTCGCGTTCGGTCGAGCTCGTTCTTGTATACATGTCTTGTGGCCGTGTGGTATATGCTGATGATGCGATAGCATGTTGCCATGGGATCCGGACGATGCCATATTGCTGGTGCCGTAAGCAAGTTGGAAGTGAGCAGGGTGAGGTTTAAGGGATTGTTTAGATGCGTGAGGAGGGTGGTCGTCGTGTTGAAGATCTGCTGCGTCTTGACGTCGTTGTGGACATCGCGGTACAGTCCGAGGACCGTCGTCAGCAGTCTATCGACAGACATGGCAAGCAAGATTACTTTTCGGACATCGAGCGGCTTCCGTCGTCTCTGGGAAAGCGTTGAGTCTTGAAGCGAAGGTCGAAACCAAGAAGTGCGTGTCAAGCAGCTTGTCGGGATCATCAACGTGATTCCCGGAGCTGGTAGCTACCTACAGCTTGCCGAGGTAGTGCACTAAAGCAGTATATGTGTTAACCGAGCTGAATTTACCTTGGCTTATTCAGTTACACCATACATGTGAACCTCGATGGATTGATTGTGAAGGTCCAATCTACAATAATCTCACAACAAAAACGTCGCTCATCTTCGCACAGCCAGCCAGAGCGACCCTGTATCAGCTAATTCCTCAATCATGGAGATCAGGCTGCCAGGACTGGCTCGTCGCGATGATTTCCAGATCCCGGCCAATTACACGGTTCCGCGCTTCCCATCTCTCTTCTGGCCGCCCCAGGACTTCCCCTACACGCTACAGTACATTGGAGACATCTGGAGGTTCACGTTCTTATGGACAATCATCATCTATGCTATCTTCCACCTCGGTGCTACTGGCATCGCGCTGGTGATGCAGGTCGGCAAGACGAGGTCTAACTGGAAGTACATGTGGGTCGTGCCCATCGTCTACGGCGTGGTCGCTGGCTTCCAGGCCATGTTTGCGGGCAGTGTCGTAGGCCTTGTGTAAGACGCCTTAACGAGATATTCTGAAAAAGAGCCTTGCTGACTGATCATGGCAGTATCGGTGCCCTGTACATTGGCGGTCATGTCACAATGTCTACCTGGATCCCATTTATCTTGGGATGGATCAACCTCTTAATCATCATCATATCGTCCTTCTCCATGCAAGGCGGTCTATGAAGCACCAGCTTTATGTACAGTTCCGTTAGCCAAGGCAGAACTCCCTTCGTGGTTTACTGCAATCTTCTTCAGGATCCGCGCCGGATTGCCGACCACAACAACAAAGTCAGGCACATCCTTGGTTACAACGCTTCCTGCGCCAATCGTGACACCTCTCCCGATGGTTACGCCGGGAAGAACCATGCAGTTGCCGCCAAACCAGCAGTCTTCTCCGACCTTGATCGGCTTTCCCGACTCCGGCCCGTTGGTGCCGTTACGCAGGAAGGGGTCGAGAGGATGTGTACCGCTGTAAAACGAGCAGTTGGGACCGATCAGAGTACGTGCTCCGATCTCGATGATGCAGGTGTCAATCCACGTGCTGCCAGAGTTGATATAGACGCCTTTTCCTATTCTATTACAGACAAATAAGTCAAGAATGGTCACTAACGGTTGAGCGGCAGGGATGCAGTACTTCACATTGTATCCATAGTCGAACTTCGTTATCGGCCCATCTACCCAGGGCCAACTGCTCAACAAGGCCTCGTCCTCGTCGGGGGATGGAGCCTCAGCTGGCAGTGCAGAGGTATCATTGATGATGCTAGCTTGAAATCAGAAACGAGCCACAAATCAAGCCATAGGTTCAGGGAAGTCCAGGCTGGATCTCACTCTTTCCACAGCTCAACGAGGCGCCTTCGCGGGAGGTCTGGGCTCGCATTGTTGAAGCGCTGAGTGGCCGCCGCGCACCGCTTACGATCCGCTATCAGATCCGGGCTGAAGGCAAAGTAAAGCTCGCCTGCCTCCATGCGGCGGCGGTTTTCTTTGGGGTCGACTGAGCTCATCTTGGAATCCAAGTCCGGTAAAGCTGTATGTAATTACTCTGATGTATCAATCAGCAAACAACAACCAATTCAGCGTTGGTGTTACGGAATAGGTATTGTGCAATCGCTAGGCAACAATGCCGACAACGGTAGCTTGGACCTGTGCCAAGTGCCAAGTGCCTATCCCCTGTTTGGCAGATGTCAGCAAGCAGGGCAAGGTACCCCCATGCTTCCCTCTACTGCAGCGCTATGTGCGTCATTGGCGGGCGCTGGAGATCACTGTGTCTTAGCATTGTTTCGATGTTTGCATGTTTCAATTTAGCTGCGCCAACAGTTGTCGAAATCTCAAAATATTGTTCCTCCATTCCTCTTTTGTTCAAATAATCTTGAGACTTCGTGTTCTCAAATAAATGTACATGGCCATGGCCTGAGGCCTGGGCAATATTTCTCATCATCTCACTGCGTGTCTTGGTTTCGTTCCTTCTCCGAGTGTAACACAAGGCAACATGGCGAACCGCAACAGCGACGACCTAGACGCTCGTGTCTTGCACAACCGGCGGCAGGATCATGGCAGGTAAGAGCATACCCATCCCCCCCCCCCTCTTCCCTTCTTCCGCCTTGCCCTTCTCCCGCCGAGTCGTATGCCAACTCACCGGTCTCCAGCCGCCACACCGAGTCCTCCTCCGAATCACCTCCCCGTCTCTCGCCCTACGCCCCCCACCGACCAAAGTCCCTATCAGGCATAGCCCTCCGCGCCTTCTGCCTCGGGTTCGCCCTCGCGACCGGCGCCATCTCGACCGTGCTCATCCTCGTCTATACCTCCTCCCCGCTCTGGCGCCTCCCCTTCTTCCTCTCCGCCCTGTCCACCTTCCACTTCCTCGAATTCTGGACGACGGCAGCCTACAACACGCCCCAAGCCGACGTCAAGTCCTTCCTCCTGACCGCCAACTGGCCCGCCTACGCCGTCGCCCACGCCGCCGCCTTCCTCGAGTGTCTGCTCAGCAACCTCCTGTTTCCGGCCCGCGCCTGGGCGCCCCTGCATAGCGGGCCCGTCCTCCTCCTCCTCGGCCTCGTGGCCACGGCGGTGGGCCAGGCGGTTCGCTCCGCGGCCATGGCCAAGGCCGGGCAGAGCTTCAACCACGTCGTGCAGCAGAAGCGCGGCAGGGAGCACGTGCTGGTCACTAGCGGCGTGTACGCGGCCCTGCGGCACCCGAGCTACTTTGGCTTCTTCTGGTGGGCGTTGGGCACGCAGCTGGTCATGGGAAACGCGGTCTGCTTCTGCGCGTATGCGGTCATGCTGTGGACTTTCTTCAATAGGAGGATAAAGCATGAGGAGGAGCTGCTCGTCAGCTTTTTTGGGGAGGATTATGTGGATTATCGGAAACGGGTTGGCACGCGGATTCCGTTCATTCCGTAGGCGGAGGTATACCACTGAAGCAACCTGGCTTATATTTAGGGACGTGGCTATGTGACCAACACCTCTATCTAGTTCGGACGGGATCAGGTGTGTCTGTAGTGGTTAAATAGTGTGCGGTCACTGATCAGCATGAAGTCATGTTTTACGAGAAAAGAAGATGCCTTTCGTGAGATCACTATCTACATTGGACAATGTCCTGTTGACTTCTCCCGAGTATCCAATATTTCCCCAACTCAATTGATCCTGGGACACGTTCCGCTCTCGTCCAGCCGCATCTGCTTACTCGTACTCCCGTATTTTGCCTGCCAGGCGTAGAAGTACATGAGCGCCGCAAACGGCTGTCCGAGAATGGTAAAGGAAACCCAGAATATGCAGTTACCAATCATCCTGCCCGTGTTGGTCTTCATCTTCTCCAAGGGCCGCGTGATGGCGATCAGCGGCAGCTGCATGAACATGCCTAGGAAAGCAACACCTGGGATCCTGGTTAGCTGGATCATTGCAGCCCGGAAGGCAAACAAAGGGCCACATACCGATAATATTGTGCGTCGGCACCCCGACAAGGATCTCGTGCAACACGGCCGAGACAAAGAAGACGGCGAAACTCGCCGCCTGCTGGCTCCACCCGCGCCCGACCATGGGCGAAAATACGTGTCTCCTGAAGTACTGGTAGACGGGCTTGTTCCACGTCCGCCAGTACGTCCCCAGACTGTCGCTGTTCCACCAGTCGTCGTAGAACGAGCGGTCGCCGAACCGCATCACCTCGGCCAGCGCGTTGAGGAAGGACTGGAAGAGGGCGAAGAAGCCGGCCAGCCAGATGACGAGGGAGATGGTGGACAGCTTCAACAGCCGCTCGAGGATGGACATGAAGTCCAGCGAGGCGATCTTGTCGAGCGAGTTCTGCAGGACGGGAGCCGCGTACTGCGCGCTCAGGACCCAGATGAAGACGCTGAGGCAGATGACCTCCGCCAGGCGCTTGGCGACAAAAGTCCAGCGGATGGTCGGGGTGCGGGGGTAGACGGGCTGGTATACGAGGGTGGGCGCCCACCAGAAGTAGATCAGGTTCTTCATTGTGATGTTCTGTGGGTAGGGGCACTGCGCGTAGATTTCCGGGAGGGCGTCGAGTTCCCCCTTGACCGGGTGCAGGTAGGCGTGGCGGAGATCCCGGTTGGTGAAGGCATAGGAGGCGGTTTTGAGCCAGACGATGATGGTGTGCATCTCGGTCAAAGTCCCGATCAGGGGATGGTGGATGTCAAAGTAGACGACGAGTGTGGTGACGACCAGTGCGAGGGTGACGTTGACGGCGTGGGCCAGCCAGATGAGACGCCAGGTCGACTGAAACTTCTTGTACTCATCCACCGTTGGGCTCGACGTGCCGTCGCGCTTCTGAGACCTGATGTGTTGGCGCTTTGCCTGCTGGGCGGCAGCCAGCTCGATGAGATAGGCTGCGAGCAGATGGCAGGGGATGAGGAAATACAGCAGTAATCCCAGGTACAGGTCATGTTTGCGAAAGTCGTGACACTTGATGCAGATCAAGACGCCGTACTGTCACAACGGAGTTAGATGACCATACAGAGAAGTTTCTTCGATATTCTCTTCTCTTTGCAATCTCACCTTCTGTATATTCTCAATGACGAGACGCAGATTACCAACAACTATCCATGAAACGATCAGCAGAGTTCTCCACGTATTTTGCGGAATATCGTGACAAGTCCAGAGAGATGCTCACCCAGCATTATCACCATGAGGTTACGGAACCCCAAGAAGCTAGGAGTGGCAGGGGCATCGTGGCTGAGAGTTGATGGCCGCGTCTGCGAGTGGACGGCAGCGACATGACGGTATTTCTTTATGAAGGATTTTCTCAACTGAGTCGTTGCTTCATCGACGGTCTTCCCATTGCCTTGCGTGGTCGCAGCGCTGGACCTATGCACCACGCCGTTGTTGCTGGTGCTGGGGTTGCCGTTGGTGTGGCTGATGATGTCAGTCTGGACGCCCGTCACCGTGGCCGTGTTCTCCATCTCGGTGGCATCAGCTGAATACCGCGGTATATATATAGGACGAGGACAATGTGCTTTTTGATCTGAACGATGATGGCACGGATAGGCAGATGACTACCCAAGCAAAACCATAATCTCAGAATTTCTTCAGTATGAGATGGCCGCCGTCGTATTGTAGGTGCGGGCCAAGATCAATACGCCACCCCAGAATGCTTGGTACGGTACGTATTCAGCAGGTTTGGCGAGCGTTTGTTAGCCTCGGATCGGATCGGCCGAGCTACAGTACTGTGCCTGTGCCTGTGCCTGTGCCTTGGCCGGATTCCACAATTAACACGAGCCTTCGAGTCTGACCTTCTTATATAGGGAAGCCTGAGAAAGGGCGAGCACGGCAGCGTGACAGTAATCAAAGTTCTAGAGGGTGGGAAACGCCAGCGATCATTGACATCTCAATGGCATGGCAAGACATGGATGCATCATATGAAAGCCTGGTGTGCCAAACAAACTGAACCCCCGTCCAACACCCAGAGTTAGGGATTACAGGGGACCAGAGTCGCCAGACATATCGTATATTCGTAGATAATCTCAATTGACTGATAAAGAATTCCACAAACCTCCCTGCTCGCCATGCAATGGAATGAGTACGAATATTTGAGCGTTGGATGCTGGTTGGAGAGGCTTATGAACGGTGCGACATGGCAGCAAGCCACCATGCCGAGTCTCATGCAAGCAATATCAGCACCCAATGGCTGCGACGTTTCAAGTCCACGGTGCCCAAGCAGGCGCAAGGCCGGACTGCACTCCGCTCCTGAGGGAACCTTGAGCCGGGAAAAGCCGTTGGAGGGCCTAAAGACTAAAGACCCCAAGTATTTGGCTGACACTGGCAGGGCAGATCTCGCAGCTGGCGGAACCCGCCTTTGACGCTTGGGCCATCATCAGATTCACTTCGCTTTGTCCTTGCGTATCGCGAACTCAGGCGCGACTGAATGAATATAAATACTTAACAAACTGAAGAAAAGTCCGCGTTATCTCATCAAACAGGCAGGCTAGTATCAATCAACAGTCATAGGCAACACTTGATAAGTCAGCTATACGTCTGAGTATAACTCTCGACTCATGCCGGCGACTTGCCGGCAATAACTGTGATGGCGTACGATGGTGGCCGAGACAAAGGCTTCGACGGAGGAGGCGGTGGCCATGGATATGATGGTCCTCCTCGGGCAAGAGGGAGACGTGAGAAAATGCCTCGCAATTCATACTCTGGTGATCGCGGCTGACCGGACCCATTTCTGTAGGCCCTGTGACGGACTATGGCTCAACTGTTGCCCATTGGATGCTGCATCGCGAGCCGAGATATAAAGGCTCGTTCAAGGGAGAGGTCGAACGACCCAGCCCGAGCTACATAGTTGATGTCGGTACTTTCTTCTGGGATGATGGCTGCACCGGTACTGACAGGTGACCAGATGCTTCCGCCACACGCGCGAGTTACCAGCCCGGCAGATTCTGTGCCTTCGCGTCACCTGCATTCATCATTAAACAAGATCAAGCATCCCATCAATGTGGTTAAATGGACGCCAGAAGGCCGCAGGCTCCTAACCGCCTCTAGCAGCGGTGAGTTCACCCTGTGGAACGGCACCGGATTCAACTTCGAGACCATTATGCAGGCTCACGATGCCGCAATCCGTGCCCTCGCCTACTCTCACAGCGACGACTGGCTGGTTTCGGCAGATCATGACGGCATCATCAAATACTGGCAGCCAAATTTCAATAATGTTGAAAGTATCAGGGGTCATAACGATCCAATTCGCGACCTCGCTTTCAGCCCAACCGACTCCAAGTTTGTTACCGCCTCCGATGACTCAACCCTGAAGATCTTTGACTTTGCCGGTGGAAATGCAGAGACCACACTCACCGGTCATGGCTGGGACGCCAAAAGCTGCGATTGGCACCCAACAAAGGGTCTCATAGTTTCGGGGTCGAAGGACCACCTCGTCAAACTGTGGGACCCACGGACCGGGCGGTGTCTGACGACTCTGCACGGGCATAAGAACACCATCACCAAGACACTGTTTGAACGTGTCCGTGGTATGTGCCTTGCGACGTCAGCAAGGGATCAGACGGCCCGAGTATTCGACCTGCGGATGATGAAGGACATATGTTTACTCAGGGGCCATGAGAAAGACATTTCCACACTATCTTGGCACCCAGTGCACTCGAACCTTTTGAGCACTGGAGGCTCCGAAGGTTCTCTTTTCCACTACCTTCTGGATGAACCAAACACGCCTGCAGGTCACGCGGCCACAATTGCGCCATACGACAGCCCCGACCCATCCAACACTCCCGCACAGCCGATATACCCGGCTCACAAGGTCCCTTATGCCCACGATTTTGCCATCTGGTCCTTGGATTGGCATCCGCTAGGCCACATCCTAGCATCGGGCTCCAACGACCGCATCACACGGTTCTGGGCCAGATCAAGACCCGGCGAGGCCGACGGTGGCTTCAACGACAGATACCACATCGGCGAGGCGGAGGCTGAAGCGAAGGGCACATGGGACCGCCGCGGCGGCCGCAGGCAGCGGCAGGAAGAAGAAGAGCAGGAGATGGAGGACGAGATGGACGGCCTCGTCGACCAGAAGATGCCTCTCAAACAGCCTGGTTCCGGTTTCGCCGCTATTCCCGGCCTGCCCCTCCAGCAGGAACATCGGCCAGGCGCCGTTCCTCCTCCGCCACTCATCCCGGGGGTCGGTGGTGCGCCGCTCCCACCGCTGCCCTTCCCCCTACCCGGGCTCAACGGAGCCCCGCCGCCGTTCGATCCGAACAACCCGCCGGATCTGGCTGCAATCGCCGAGATGATGAAGAAGGTGGGCCTGCCGCCTCCGCCACCGCCGGGTTCGCTGCCGCCGGGAATGCTGCCTCCGGGGCTTGTCCCACCGCCAAACTTCGCTTTGCCTCCTGGCTTCCCTCCTCCGCCCGTGCCTCCGCCTGGTTACGAGGATCAGTCTGGCGCCGGTGGCAGGAGGCGGGCTCCTCTACCTAGTCAGGAGGAGAGCCTAAGGGCTGAGATAAAGCACGGCCGATATGACCGAGTTCGCTAGGAGGGGAGAGGTGGAGGGGGAGGGGACGGGGAACCGCCTTGAGGCTGGAATCGGTCCTCAAATTGGCATTGAACTGGACTGGGTGGTCAATGCTCCACTGCAGTCTGTACAGACATGGAAGTGGTGCTTGGCTTGCAGGAACTGTGTTTTAACGCAAATGGTTCGGCTTGCTTGAAGATATCAATTATGCAACATTGGAAAGGGCTCAGCATGGAGGCGTTTCACTATAGGTGGCTCCGAAAAGGGCGTTTGGGGCGACACATAGGAATCAAGGTGTAGTGTTGCGATGCCTAAATATAGGAACCCTTTCATCAAGCACGGTTTAACATCCACGCATCCGTTACATGCCTTGATTTCTGCTCTTCTTATATAACGATACCCGAGTATCAAGAAATCGCCGTAGCTCGCGATGTTAGGCAGACATGATCTTTCTACCATGGGAACTTACTTTAGCGGCGGCTGAAACGCTGGTGAGCTACCCTTTGAGCACCTCTTGTAGATCCAGCTGTTGAGCACCGAGCGTTCTTTCATCGGTAGGGCCAAGCAATACAACTAGAAGCAAGCACGACATTATTCTTAGAAGGGTGAACTATGTTCGCTCCCCCTCCTCAGTCTCCGTTGTCCTGGCCCCCATGTTCACATTCACGAGGTTACGCTGGTTGTGCTTGTGTCGCTCCTCTCCTTGCCCCTGCGTCCATGCCACTCCAAGCCCAGCTATTACCTTGCCGTGCGGTTGCCCCAACTCCATTTGCACGTCGTATCCACGGGCCGTGTAGTCGTCCACCGATATCCCGGACTCTCCACGGATATCTGGAATATGAGTAGTCATGACTCGCGCAAAGCAGAGCATCGTCTCCGCTCCACCTCTTCCGCCACCGTTCCTTCTGAACCGTCTTGACGGCTCGGGTACCCACGGGGACCATGGCGCAGTTGGCTAGCGCGCAGGTCTCATACTACGTATGATCGAGCCGAGATAACGGTCCGAGTAATCCTGAGGTCGGGAGTTCGAGCCTCCCTGGTCCCATTATTTTTTGCCCTGTAGCTTCCTTATTGATGTACTCTTTTTGCGCTTTCTCACTCCTTGCCCTGGTCTGGGCTCGTACATGTCGGAACATATCTTAAATTTTCATTCCCGTGGTGTTTTCCGTGTGATCTGACAGCTGGCACTGCTGGGTTGGTGTGGAGGCGCGGGCACCACCACACTGCAAGACGCAGAATTGGCGTGGCGAGTCATGTCAACAAGCAAGCCCGTTTGGCGCAGTGGTAGTCGCGTGTCACTTGTATCAACCCTCGTGCAAGATCATGACAAGGTCGTTCGTTCAATCCGGGCAACGGGCAGGTGTTTCCTTTTTGATTCCACCACCTCAACTCTTGTCGAGGACGGCCGGTCGTCAGATTGATGCAGTTAGGTTGGAGTTGATTGACTCAACCCAATCTGGTGGCAGTGAAAAATACCATGCAGGCCAAGGAATTGCATGCAGGTCAGCGGCTGTCGAGCTGGAGTGTTGTTTTGGCACATGTAGAAGACAAATTCATTCCTCACTAACAGGCGACTCATACAGAGATAATGCATTGTAGGGGTCTAAGGTTTGACCCCATGTGGTAACCAATACTCGTAAGGACAACGAAGGAGGCTGCTCTCCGAAACTGTCATCTTCTGTTTAGTCTGTTAACGATATGAAATGTTGCGCAATCAGCTTGAAGTTTCGGGTTATTGCCGAGCGTGAAGGGATTAAGTTCTGCTGTGTCACCTGGGTTGCCATGGGGAGCAAGTTTTTGACGATGACACGTCTTTTGAGGACGCGAACAGCAAGAGTTACTGGAGAACCGATGGGAGGAGTTAACAGACGAAAGACAACATGTCGTGGACCAAGCCAATCAACTTACCAGTGCCGCCATGCTGAAGTTCCTCCCTGATCACACACTTGACGGTCTCCTTTGAAGTCCTTTTATGGCGAGCATGCCCTGGGTAAAAGACTGGTAGCATAGATAGGCGACCACAGACCAGGAATGGTATCCAGTGTATAAGCATACCGAGATATTTGAGGTCTTGTCCACGCTGAACGACTTGTATTTCGTGCTTCGGCTCGAAAAGGCAATGTTCAAGAGCCATGTCTGCTCTTTGCGAGTCGCATCTGATGCCTTCAGAGAGTTCATGGCAGACAAGTGGTAGCACTTGACTCTTGATACTTCCTGAGCTACCTAGTGAGCCTGTGGTAGAGTGGGCCCGGGCGAGGAGGTTGCTCCCTCCCAAGTTATCGAGATAACTTTTCAACAGCCGCATAATCCTTCTTTGTTGTGGATTCCTCTTTCCCTTCTATAAACTCTTGATAGTCATCGGCTTGTGGGCAGACTTGAGATACTGCTGTACCTCACTTCCGGGTTGGGCTTCGCCAAGAAACAGGTCTCTGAGATGCCATCGTCAGATCTGGTGGCTGGTCCGTACTCTGTTCTTAGGTCTGTTGAAGAATTACTCTTGACTACAGACTTCTCAAACCACTGTGTGCTTACATATAGGTCAAAGTTTGATGTAACATAAGCAGTGACCCTATCCAACGACTCTTCGTTCACAGTATCGTACTTTGCCAGATTCAGTTGGAGCTATTGGGTCCCGCCGCACATTCTTTTCTACGTGCCATGAAGATAGGGGCAACCATAGAGGACCAACACATATCTCGAAGATTGGATGCATATGTATGCAACTTGCCTCGTGGAACAAGGTGAGCACCCGTCAAACTAAATCGAAGCTGTAGGAGCCCAGCATACAGTGTTTGGTTCAAAAACAATACAATAAGACTTGCATATGCACAGGTATACATGCCTGAGGTGGTCACACGGGTGTCGAGAAGGGGACCGTAGGTGGTGCCGATAATATGCCAAAAGAGATATCCCCGTTTTTATATTGAGCGTCCTCCTTTACTCACGATAATGGGCAGATATTGTGTCATCACCTAAGCAGGTCCTACGAGAACGAATTGCTCTGATGATAGCGATTCGGTACGGACAACACAGAAACGAGCAGGAATTAAGCTTCCCTGTGTCGAACAAGACGAGATCAACTATCACTACCCCTAGGACTCAACAAAGAGTACCAAATCTACCTTCATCCTGGAATCTTCCTGAAGCCTCTTCTCATCAATGACTTACACATACCACAGGTGATGCAATATATTTTCAGCAACCAGTCTCCAGCATCAGCATCTCCAGAATCACAGTCAATAAAGCACGAAAGTCAACGTCCCCTGGCGGCTAACATGGTCTTGCACCAGCATCACCCCAAGCCAATACCAAATATGAAGAGATACATACAACTCCTCCTCATGCTGCTGATCGCCGCCATCTTTGTCTACGCCAGAGACTCGACCATAACCTGCAACGACTGCCAGATCAAGACAGACGTCAAGTGGTGCTAGCGTTGTTACACAGCCCACCCACTGTACAGTACCATCGAGTTCTCTCTCTCGTGTAACGCCACGGTAGACGAGGTCTGTGCCGGCGCCTTGGACAGCTGTATCCATTACCCGGCTGCTCTATGAGTACGGGGGGGGGGGGTATTAAGGGAGGAGAGATGGGGTGTCGATATCTCAGGAAAGCTGCTCTTACCGGCATACTGATCTCTTCCAATGGTCGCGGGGAAGTATGGAGCCAGGTGCGCAAAGCATTCGTGACACCTCCCTCTCCCATATATCATAAGATGACGTGGGGTATGCCGAGCTCGGCGTCATGAGTTGATCACGAACTTTTGGAACTATAGTAGGCATCAGTATCAGCTGATAGTATATGCTTCTAAATCATGTCTATTGAAATATAGAGGAATGGCATTAACGTGTCGTACTAGACGAACCGTGAAAAGCAGCGCCTTCTACCCTTCTACGCTCAGTCGCAACTAGTGAGAGGAGTTGGTATATCATCGCTCATGCAGTACCGCCGCCCTTCTCGCCTCCGGTAAAGAAACCGCACATCCGTCCAATATTGCCCCGGGGTCATACGTGTACTTGACTCCGGCCACTCTATGCTTTGATCACAAGTTAGACCCAGCTATACCCAGAAGAACACCCCTTTTGTGAGCCCCAAGTCTTGCCTACCTGCCCGCATTAACATTTGGAAAACAGAACGAGGAATGGAGAGTGCCACACTGTGATCCGTTAACCTCCGCATTAGTCTAGTCGTCCATCCAAAAGGTGCCCTCGGACAAAAGTTGCAGAAATATGAGAGCACATAACTCCACCAGATGCCGTAACTCCCATCGATGCCAACGAACATATCCCATCCACCAACGCACAAGTCGATCGATCGGAACGCTCATCAATCCACCTAAACCGCCCACTTAGCGCCAAAAGGAGCCGCCACCCACGCCCGCAGAAAAGCCATTGCTCGCCCAGCAACGCCTCAGTCAGCACGATCCTCCATGTCGATGTCCGTATCCCGGGTCGTCGTCATCCTCGACTCTTCCCGGCACCGTTGGCACATGCACCAACCACCCAGGGCGCCCGCTGCCCACTCGCGGCGCTCCTGCACTGGAAGTTCGATGTCACAATAGTGGTTGAGTATTTCCTCGCCAGCTTTGATCCCACCAGGTGCGTCGTCTACGATTCTCTTCTCTCGTGCCCACATCTTCATGCGGCCGCTCCACTCCCACGAGACATTGGGATTGCAGTCGTGGTTCGCTAGGCACCAGAAGGGGTGCACGGCGGCCACGTCGGGCCTGCCGTCGCGCGGGTTCTGGCGCGAAGACGCCGTGCCGCGGAATTTGGCGTAGGCGGTATTGAAGACCCAGACGTCGTGTCTTGAGAGGGTGGCGTAGATGTCTATGTCCATCTTCTCGAGAATATGCAGCGGCATCTCTATGTTATACCGGAAAGAAAATGGGAGGGTCCATTCCGGCGGCGGTCCGGCGTTGGGAGAGGGGTCGATCTCGTTGGCTCGCGACGGGATAAAATCGCCCCATATATATTTGACGTGATCAACATCCAGTGGATGTACGTCCTGGTGGCCTGCCATGGCGAGTAGACGAGCAAGGAGGAGGACATAGAGGGACTCATCGATCTCGTTCCGATCTGGATCCCTGGCAATGGAGTCGATGTCCTTGTCGCATACCGCCGGGTGGTAGAATTCCATCGCTTGCGAGTAGCAGTACTGATCGCAGAAGACGGTATCGTGGCACTCCTCGCAGGAGACAGCCGTTGACCCTGGCACCAAGGGCGGAAGCTCAGATCCGCATGCGTCGCAAGTCGATTCCTTGTGGCGGTTGTTGGCGGTCAGAAGAGAGTACTCATTCAGGACCATCTCGCCGGGAGCAATGTCTTCCTTTGCAAATAGCCCGAGCTGGTTGCATGTCGGTATGATATCGTACTCGTCGGTCACGCTTTCTGTCTCGAGCAGCACCGGGAGAGCAGCCACACGGACCTCGCATTTCGGCGCGACATCTTGAAGCTGCCGGTTGAGCAGTGATAGGGAGTCGGGAGAGAAGCGGTCAGGGTCATGGGTGTTCCAGGGATAAACTTCTCGGCGTACTTTGCCACGATCCGGGAGGTCGACGATGTTTATTTCGGCGTCTTCAGCCTTGCCAAGCCGTCGCCTGGCTATCTTTTCGATATATCCCTTGGTCTCCAACAGGTCTTTGTTTTCAGGAACCGCTGCGAGTCCTCTGTCACAAAAGTTATAGGCACTGCGCAGGCACCCGACCAGCAGAAGACTCAAAGAGAGAATCTGGTAGCAACGATTGGAAGCGAGGGCGAGGAGCTCAGGTATTGGCAGGGGGTCCAAAGGCTCAGAGCCATTGACATCCGTCGTTGAGCCATTGGACAGACTTTTATAACGGAGCGCACCTGGCGGCGGTGAAGAGGTATATCTCTCAAGGGCATCGCTAGCTTGATGGTGATACTCAAAGTCCTCGTCACGAACCTCATCCGTGAGCAGGAGAGCGCGGTAGGCATCTCCAGCAGCAAGGTCTGGGTAGCCGAGGTCCGAGTAAACGAGAGCCCGTTCCAGGTAGAGGATGAGGTCGTAGGGTGACTCAGCCAGCGCATCGGTTAGCTGTTGGCGGGTGTCGAGTAATAGGAGGGTGCGATGGTCGCTTCCTTCCGAAGTGGAAGCGTATTCCATCGCTGACAGAGAAGAGGAGGTCATGGACATGGACCAATGCGGGGGATTGGCAGGAATGAGTGGAACACGGAGGGCTGGAAGATCTGCCGCAGCTGGATCTCGATCGACAGCAGTATCATCGCCCAGTATACACTACACGGTAGAATAGGACCGGTCTAGACAGCTAGCCTGCCCTGGCGGGTGCAGTCAAGGGCGGCTGCATATATATCTGGGAGATTCGGGCGTTGCGGGCTTGTTTGCGGCGGCTTGTGGCTTCAATGCTGTGGGTTGGTCCAGGGTACCAGTACCTGTATATATGTTCCAAGGCAGGGTACCTTAGGCACGTGTGCTTGACAGGACCTTGGTGGATCCTGCTATGTCGGTGATGCTGGTGGTCGAGGAACAAAACGTATGTTTATAGTATACGCCCGTAAAAGCCCAGGGCAGCGATGGTAACTCCTGTTGCTCTCGAGCGTTATCTGTTTCAGACACGCTGTCCCCAAGGTAGAAGAAGCGTTAAGAGGGAGCTCTGTTGCTTCTCTCCGAAGATGTGTGTGTGACTCTGTGTGGCCTGTTGCAGTAGTCGGACCCTTGAAGACGGGTTTGGATCTGTGGCGGGATGAACGGAGAAAAAGCCACAGGAACCCTGAAAAGCGATGAAAAGACCCTGATTTCCTGCTGCCCCGTTTGCGTTACACTAGAGCAAAGCCGGGTTAGGGATGTGCGTGGTTGAATCGTCTTTGAAAAATATGCATGAGCCGGGCAGGACGCCTATGAAGACGTAGAAACGACGTCCACATTCTCGTAGCAAATGCTCCGGGCTGCATACTAGTTGTGAACTCTAATTGGGTGGGCGAAGGCCCTGGAATATTACAACCATGTCGATTCTTCTCCATGTACCTGCTAGGGTCTTCTGGAGCTGTCCTCAAGATTACCGTACCTTAGCTAAGGCCAGTGCTTGTACCATCTAGCGAGTTCCACCAGGAGAAAGACGGGTCCTGGGTCCTTACTTCATCCACCATGAGACGCCGGACTTCATGATGGATCTATCAAAGTAACCGTTTGGCTACCTTATGACCCGGAATCCCGGATGTCTGAGCTGCTTCGATCTCGACATGCCAAGTAAAGTGACGACACGCCGTTATTCCCGTAGATGAGTCCAGCTTCGACGTCTCAGACCGAATTATCAGGCAATTGGGGACGATCTTTGGAGAGAATCTGACCAACAGATGGACGTGTACACGGCGGTACACCAAGATACACTACGTATGTGGCAAGGGGACCCTTGATTCCAAGGTTGTGTCATCCGGCAGTGGTGGGACATCATCCTGACATCCTGTTGGTATCGAGAACCGATATCTTCCCGTTCCGCAGCATGGAATTTTCAATTGTCATTGACCATCTGAGCGATCATCTGCAGATCAACGTTGGATGCCTATGCTTCGTTTCCTGCACAAGAGCATCTATCAGACCATAAGGTTTGTAGATATTCACGAACAACACGAGGAGGGAAAGGTAAACCAGATCAGACTCTTCGCTACCTTCCTATGAGATCAGTCCCAGTCCGGACGCTAGACAAAACTCTAAGTAAGTCCGAACCTAAACAGCCGCTGGGACAAAAGGAAAAAAAAAATCGGTTGGTGTGCAATTTTCACCACAAGCCGTGACAGATGTTAATGACCTAACGGTACGCGAGAATGACAAGATGTATCCCCGATACTCCACCATGGACCCCTAAAGTTGACCCCGGCGAGACCCTGTTTCCTTTTTTAAAAGCTGTCCACCAATCCTGTGAATCCGATGATCCGGTACCTGTCTCCTGTCTCCCTCCCAATGTGCCCGCTTTTGGGAGCTTGGCGGGGTTCGATTCTAGAAAAGTCGCCTTAGGTCCCTTACACAGTAAAACCATGGATGGCATACGTCATCTACCTTGGTTACAGTTCCCTTCGAAGCCCGGGTGTTCGAGATAGATACCAGATAGATGCCTCTAACTAAAGATGCTCTCGGGTAACTACAATATCCACGAGCCGCGCGGTTCTTGCCTTTTGGTCCACGCTTTGCGTCAGTATAGTGGCTTCGGAGCCTCGGGACGCTCGCTGTTGATCTCCATTACTGGAGGGTCACATGGCAGGCTGCATTGCATGCAGACGCAATGTTTTTGCCTCAGAAGGCAGAGCTGAAAGTACTAGTGGCATCTTCGATGCGTGGTCCGGCACGATGTCGCTCGCGTGTCCTCGAAGCCTCAGGTCATTAACGTTGATCGACGGGTCTGGGGGCAGTCTTAGCTGAGTCGGTCGCCCCACCACACCCAGAATATTCACACGTCCCGGACGTCGAATGAGGTGGCAACGATGGTCAGGACCCTGAGTACCTATCTCGGGGTGGGGCCGTGTCGCCGTAACGGTCGGCACAGCCAGACTGATCAGTGTCGATGTACAAGCGTGCTGTCGTAAATGCAGAATGTTCTATACATATTCTATTTCGCGCTTATCGAGTATTCGTCGGGAAGTCAACTTAGTCGCGCCGATCTCTTGACTGTAAATCTACTTTCCGGCGAACCCAACTCCACGAAGGTCACTCAGTTTGTCAACGTAGAACGCTGGCACTGCCACGGCATCCTCCGACTCCCAGTCGGACTTTTTGCTGACGCCCGTCAGGACGGCCAAGGTCCCCCCGAGTTTGCCTTCGATCCCGAACTTGATGTCCGTGTTGAGCCGGTCCCCTATCATGCAAGTTCGTGCTCGATCCAAGTGGAACTTTCCCTCGATGGCGTCCATCATCGCTTGGCTGGGCTTGCCGAACGACAACGGCTCCTGGCCCGTCATATGCGTAAGTGGTATGATAATCGAGCCGGCTCCCGGAAAGAAGTTATGGTTCATGGGAAAGGTCGAGTCCACGTTGGTGGCCAGAAAGACGGCGCCACGCCGGAGGTACTGATGAGCCATGGATAGCTTGAGGTAGTTCACGTGGAAGTCCAAGCCGGCTAGAACACAGCCCACATCTGGATCGAGCATGGAGCCGTCGGCGATACCCTGCCAGTCCTCAGGAGTCATGTCCCTCCGAAGATTCGGGTCTGTTCCTCCGATGAAGGGCACGTTTTCCTCGCGCAACTCGTTCTCGATGCCGGCCTCGCCTAGAACAAACACCTTGTTCTTGGGAGCCTGGAGCTTCAGGATGCGGGAGATATAGATGGCCGACGAATAGGCGGAGCCAAATATCTCCTCAACATCGCCTGGGATGCCAAGACCTGTCAACTTCTTCAGGTACTCGGGCCGAGATTTGGTGGAGTTGTTGGTCACGAAGACGGTTTTCTTCCCTAGTATGGTCCGTGAGCGACACGACGCCCAGAAGGGGGTAACATAAAAGAAAATAAAAAAAATGAAAGGGACGCCAAACCTTTCGACCTGAGCATCTCCAGTGTTTCCACAACGCCTTCATACAAATGGTCTCCGGACCACAGTACTCCTGTTCAACCAGGGGCCGACGTCAGCGCGATAGCCCCTGGACTTGGGGCATATATTTTCTCGGTCGCGTATTACCATCACAGTCTATCAAGAACACCTAAGTCGATAAGAGTAAGTGTCTGGAGGATAGAATATGTCGTCAGACGGCAGCCGAAGCTAGCCTTCAAAATCACGCACATCGAATCTGTCAATGAAGTCATTGATGCCGGAAGCGTCTCCCGTGAGATATTTGGGGGCCTGCGCCATGATGCCCGGCCTCTGGTTCCACTAGATCTGACACAATACTCGTGCAGATCCAAGGATCTATAAGGGCACGATTTACTTCGCGACGCCAAAAAAATAAGGGTGGTGGAGGATGTAGGACATGGCTCGGAGCCTGGTCGACCCTCTGATGCATCGCCAAAAGGAACGCCGACGGGTACCTTAGCTAATCCAGGGGTGGAGATCCTGCCGCGCCTCATGGTTGGCTGCTGGAGACGAATCGCGGGAAACATGCATGGACGCCCAGGATTCTAGATTTTCGTGCATCTTCTCGATCCGATGACGCACTGCGTGCGTACTAGTCAGCCAGGGCTACCAAAATCAAAATCAAGCGGGTATCACATGGCAAAATCTAGCAAGCCGTCTTTGTAAAATGCTTGTCAGCATCGTACGATACCGACCTCATCACCGCCGGCGCCTATATACTGCATAGCTGTAGGAGAACGAAGGCACCCTTATGGTCAGGCCCCTCCAAGACACAGAGTGTCTCACAGAGTATCGAGTCATGCACTACATCTACTACCTACGCAGAGAGATTTCCGTCTAAGTCAGGTACCAACCTCTGCTCAGCCAGGCATCAAATCTCCCACTAGCGTGCTGTGATACCCTGATAACGATCTTGGATGCGATTGTGAAATTTCCCATGCCTTGGGCCAGTTTCAAGGCTACCTTAGTGCCTTACTTTAGGTATACCTTGGGAGAACGACCCATCCCTCGGAGCGATACATCAGATCATTGAGATCGTTCCTTCAGACTTTTGTGGATATACTCCAGTAGACAATCTGCCGGCCGAAGATCCCCGTTACCAGCCTTGAGCTAACCTACGGCTCCTTGATCAACACCGAAGCATTGTCTCTCCCATATCTCCATGCTTGCCGCATGAGTGACATTGACCGAAGGTGTATCCATTGTATTCCAGAGACGATTTGGCAGCTGGCGTCTACATGCCGCAAAGTCCCTGTCTAAGGCATCTTAAAGTGTGAAAGTGAAGACATCTGAAACGAAGTCAGGATGTGATCTGGGTTCAGCGATGCTGGAGCAGATCGTGGTCTGTTTCTATACCACAGTAGAGGTGTGTGCTCCTCAGATAAACAAATTCAGGGGATAACATCGCGATCATTCAGAGGCAGGAGACAGGGAGTGAATGGCAGTCTTATCGATAAGGAATTAGCGAACCCCACCTTGGCACCAATCCTCCGAGCTGGAGAGCTGGGCTCTACCCCCCCCTCTGCCCCTCCATCCAAGACTTCCAGGTTGTGTCAGCCACAAAATAGCGCGCAGAAGCCTCAAGTTTCGCCTGTGGATACGACGATAAACTCGCCGCAGGTTGCAACATTTCGGGGTTCCGTCATGAAATTAAGACCACATCATTGCACTCTTCCTTCACCGCTATCTTCAACTCACCTCGGTTGATGCTAGAGCTTCCATTTGACGCCGTGTCTCCTCATCATCAGCATACCCCACGAGTCGAATAGTCATCTCCGATTGTGCCCTTTGTCCCTGCCCAAATCAAGCGACCTAAGCGCAGAAGGCGCCAGCCATATCATCAACTAGACGTCACTTATCGTCGGAGAGTTCCATTTGCCGCCAAATTCAAGCTTTTAGCTTCTCCTTCACTTCGCCGCCGTTAAGCGCACCTCGTTTCTCCCATCCGGGTTCGACCTTTCCGATCGTCATTCAAGCTTCACCTACAAAAATGGCCAAGCAAGCCAACCTTTACGCTTTCCCCGACGCCGCCAGTCTGGCGCCTGCGCTCCGCTCGTACGTTCTCCAGTGTCAAGAGGCCGGCCTCGCACGGCATGGAGCCTTCAAAGTAGGCGTGTCTGGAGGATCCCTGCCTAAGATCCTGGCGCAAGCTCTGCTGGCGCCCTCATCGGGCCCGAACGACGAGGTCAAGTGGGATAAGTGGGAGATATTCTTCGCCGACGAGCGGGCGGTACCCTTGGACCACGAGGATTCCAACTACAAGCTCCTGAAAGACGAGCTGCTCGATAAAATCCCCCAAGATCAACCCAAGCCGCTCGTGCACACAATCGACACCACCTACCTCGACGACACGCAGGAGCTGGCCGATCAATATGAGCAGGTCCTCGTGAGGTCTTTTGCCAGCCGCGACAGCGTCAAGCTACCGATATTCGATCTGCTTCTCCTCGGATGTGGCCCAGATGGCCACACCTGCTCTCTGTTCCCCGGTCACGAATTGCTGCGCGAGACCAACGCTTGGGTAGCTCCCATCGAGGACAGCCCAAAGCCGCCTGCCAAACGCATCACCCTCACGCTCCCTGTGGTCAACCACGCCGTGCGCGTCGCCTTCGTAGCCACCGGAAGCGGGAAGAAGGGTATCTTGAAGGAGATATTCGAGGAGGGCAAGGGTCTGCCGTGCGCCTTGGTCAACGAAGGAACCGGCGACCGGTGCAGCTGGTTTGTCGACAACGCCGCCGTCGAGGGTGTGAGCTACCAACGGAGACCATTCAGTCTCTAGATAAGTAGTGGGAGGCCCGTCTCTTGTTCCTCGATAGCCCATCGTTTTCCTCTCAGTCAAAAAGTGGGAATGACGTCCAGCAGCTGCAGCTCCCAGCTCCCCCGTTCTTGAGCACGTCATCTACTTGGGATTCTTGTCCACGCCGGCCTCCTGTTATGCTGTCAGCTGCCGCTGTAACATTCTCCAGATTGTCGCTTAGCAAGAGCTGGCTATTGCACTGCGTTTTGGGTGATGTACCGGAAAAGTCTACACGGTCACGGAGGCAGCGTTTGTTTTCCGCATCATCGTTTCTCTTTTGAGTGCTTGATATCCCCGTTTGGAACAGAAGCTGGGAAAGTATGGATAGACGATTGGCTTCTTGAGCTGGCGAGCAGATGTGAAGGACGTTTACTAGCCAATGTCCCTAGAGCATAGGATCTCAATGCCGCAGTCTGTTGTGGACAGCTGCCCCTTTTCTAATACCTTCTTATTTCAGGGGGGGGGCGGTGGCCCCCGGCCCCATTTATAAAACCATCTTTTTTAATTCCCCCCCCCCCCCCCCCCTTTTTTTTTTTTCTTTTTTTTTTTTTTAGAGGCCATAGAATGCGTGACTTCCTTCCCTTTGCCTCTGCTCAGCGGTCTAAATCGCCGCCTTGTGACGTGGAACTGGTATCGTTGACATCACTGAGGCACTATATCCGATATGAAGCTGGCAGATGCACGACCTGAAGAGTGAGATCCGAAAGGGATATAGAGTATAGCCTCGTCCTCCAGTAGAGTTAGGCATAGGCATGGAGTTGAGCTGCTTGGCTCGGAGTCCCATACCCTTCTACTCCCACAGCGAAGCATCGATGCTAAGATCCTCCAGAAGATTACATTACTCGACCGGGGGGTTCTATTCCTAGCGAACACACACTTCCTACATGCCTGCCTTGGATACCTATCAGCCAGATCACCCTCACGCCCGCTTGTCCATAGCAGCAATCATCAAGCTCGCAGCACTCGCCTGCGTCGCGACCGTAGCATTATCAAAAGGCCCATTCCATCTCACGCCGAAGAAGTTAGTCCCGTTGCGGTCCCCTTGCCAAGTACTCTCCGCATTACTCCGGATAAACGCCGTGTACGGATCCGACCCGCCCAGCGTCTCATCGAGGAGTCCCAGATAGCGCATAAATATCCCCTTGAAAGCCTGTTGGTTGAAATCACAGTCCCCGGTCACCTCGCAAGATTCTCGCAGCACGCCGTCCACCACCAGGGTCCCGCTAGCAACGACGGCGTCCGCGATCCGCTTCGCTGTGGCGAGGTAGCTGGTGTTGGTGGTCGCGCAATACAGCTCGACCAGGCCGCCGAGCACGACTCCCTGGTTGTACGTCCATGTCGTCGCGTTGTTGTTGACGCACGAGTCCGTCAGCCCGTCGTTGACCAGGTTTCCGGGGTTGATCATGCCGCTGGCGTTGAACCAGGTCCACGCCTCGAGCGAGCGGTTGAGGTAGGCCTCGTCGCCCGGTATGCGGTTGTGCAGCGCCGCCGCGAGCGTGAAGTACAGCCCGTTGCTGATGGCGTTCTTGTACTCCATCTGCGGGATGTTCCAGATGATGCCGCCGCCGCACTCGTCGCTCCAGTAGTCGCGCATGTACTCCTCGTCCAGCTTGGCGTAGTCGAGATACGTCGCGTTTCCGGTGACGTCGAACATGCGCACCATGGCCAGCGCCCACCAGCCCGTGTCGTCGGTCGAGTCGGCGCGAAAGTAGCCCCCGCCCTCGGGCCACCACTCCAGGGGCTCCTTCTGGGTGTCGATCGTGTGAAAGACCTGCGGCATGTACGAGAGGTCGCCGGTCTTGTACATGTAGTCTAGCAGTGCCTGTAGCGCGTTACCCGACAGCCACCAGGCAATTTCGGGCTGCCAGCGGCCGGCCGTCTCGTTGTAGAAGCCCATCATGGCGTCGATGGCTCCTTTGGCCTGCACGTCGCCTGTTCCCCACGTGTCCTGCCGCGGGATGGGGACGACATGGCTACAAACGAGCTGGATGAGGAGATAAGTAATAAACGAGCGGCTTAGACCCCTCATGGCTGTCGGATATCGCGAGAATCAGGATGATCGGAACACAACGGACATAAACGGATGAGATTTTCTAGCGAAGGCCGTCTGAAGGCACGACTTGGCGACTCATATTGAACTCTGAGGACACTAAATCTTCGCCACCTCAAGGGCGAGTTAACTGCGTTTCAAAGTCCTTGGTCACCACCAGAATCAGATTGAGAAACTCTAATAAACAAGTAACGTTGACTCGGAGGTGATTGCCTTGCATGACCATCCGAAGTCATCGCGAGGCTTGGACAGATAAACGAGCGCCGTATGCCGCGTGCCAAGCTTCAAGGAGATCGGCGTCATGTGTCAATGCGAACCTAAAGAATGGACACGGCGTTCGAAAACAGTAGGTCCAGACACTTAACCGCCTAGAGTTGAGATAAAGACCGTGCCGGCATGATCACATTGCCATCGACAAATCTGTAGACGGTAGCAATTGCGACGGCGCGGGACCAGAGCACGACCACATGGGATCCTCCTCCGTGACCCCCTGGGCTGCCACCGGACACTCGCAGACTCGACCGAACCGAACCCGCCGACAATTAAAACGCCACATCTCGATCGCGCAAGTGCACGCGCCCGGCCTGAGTTGGGACGTGTTGATTAGCAAGTGATGTACCACAGTAATATAAATAACGCGGTGCGGTTTCGGGATGCGACGGTTCCATGCAAGGTACCAACGAAGCGTGGCATTCGGTGTGGATCCGGGTTAATATAGCGTAGAAAAAGAAAATAAAAGAGGGATAAGTGGTCAGCAACTCCCTCAGGATCTTGTGAGCCTCGAAACGAGCGGTTCTCAGAGGTTCCAAGTTGTTTGTGAGAGCGTTGCACTCGGGCTAGCAAATAAGGTAATTCCAGTCCCAGTGTGACCAAGCAGTTCTGCTGCTTGCTGCTGGATTTTGCAGACATCCATCCACCAGTCTCATCGGCATCGCCTCTCATATCCTCCCGCATTCCGCCATGACATGGAAGTGGATAATACCCGGCAGTGAGAGCTGAAAGACGCGCTTGTCGTTGATAAGAGTTCTGTTCCCAGACGGGACGAAAACGAGCAGTTCCATGCGACCAATGGAGGAAGTCTCCGTGCATACCGACATTAGTGGGGGTACGCACTTCCTGTGGTACAGTATAAAATAGCAGCTGTCTCGAAGCATCAGATCGTCGCAGGGAAGCACAGAGTTTGGGGCGAAGCTGGCTGGTGTGCCTGGTTTCCTTCGGACGTCGTGTCTCACTCTTGATGTCGTCTCCTGGATTTGGGAACCCATCCTTGAGATCATCAATCAATAGCTCACAGCTCTGCTGGATAGCAATTCCCAGACTACGTAATCTGCCACTGCATTTTTGGGATGAAGCTGTAGTAGCAATGGAGCTCCCGGACGATCCGGCCGACATTGACAAATGACAGGAGCGGCAGAGCAAAAAAGAACTGGAGTTCTGGAGGAAGAGAATATTCTTCAACCGTCCAACCAGTTGCTGACCAGGCGGTGCTTGTAATGCTTGGCGCTGGCTGACTGCCGCTGCTCTTTCCAAGATCATGCACGACCAGCACATACCTATTTCCCAAAACTTGGAAGTCCTCGAGCTAAGGTACGGAGCCCCAGCCGAGGAGATCTACGGCTTACGGACAGGATGTCTCTGCTCTCCAACCGAGTTGCAACAACAAATGGGGGGCACGGCAACGCTAGAATGGTCGGAATAGAAAATTCGAAATAGGAGAATCGGATCTGCCCTTGTCTGTGAACGTGGAAATGCAGCTCGGATGCACGATCGTTTGTAGTTGTCCACACGTCCCAACTGAAGGTCAGGCTACCGCGACGGGTGATGCATAAGATGTACTTTAAAGTTTCGTTTAGCCATGCAGATGCTCCCGGAGGTGGTCAGCGAAGACGAAGAGTAGCACAAAACACACGATTGATACGAAGCTGTTCGTTGTCTACCGTGCGCCTCGGGCTGCTGGATTACCTCCTTGGCTCCCGAGAGGTCGTGTCAGGATCGCGTCTATACCGTTGTATACAGGAAGGTATTTCTCCAGCCACGACGAGATCGCTATGGAGCTGCCGGTATGGCACTTGCATGGGGGCGCTGCTCCTTGCCATATTTTGGAAGTGGGCGCTGTTCTCCTTTTAACCAAGTGGCTGTTTCAGACCAAGGAGAGCAAGGATACATACTTTAGAGAGACGAGGGTCCGGAAGTGCTACGTACTGTACTATGGTAAGGTCCGATTTGAGCTGCCGTGGCTGCACGCAGCGGTCTTGAAGTGCAGGAGATCGTCAATCCACACACGTCCACTCTTCATCCACCCTTTTCGAGCTACTCGCGCACCTTAGGCTGGCAGGCTGGCTTCCAAGGATCCAGGTTCTCTTTCCCAAAATCTTGCACATTTCGTCCTGCCTCACTCGTCGTGGCTTTTCTTCCCATCGTTTTTTCCCCTCACCAAATCCCGAAATGCTGTGCTTTTGATCTCTGTTGCTCTTGCTTTTGCGTCCATCTTTGTATCTGGCTGTGTCAGACTTCTCACCTCACCGTGTCAGGAAGGCGCCGGCTGCCCACATTCGTTTTTTTCCCCTTCCCATCTCATTGTCTCGCGACCCGAATATATTGGCAACACCGAGTGCGGGTCTCTGTCGTCCTCTTGGGAAAAAAGGAGGATTCACGGCGTAACGGCCTTACCTTGTTGGCCCCCCATCGCGTTCCGAACTATATCGTCCAAGCTTCTCGTTCATTCAGCCGGGAAAGAACAGATAATAACGAACCAGTAATAAGCTTGGTCGAATCTTCGAGGGATCCCCTTCGCAGCTTTCGCCAGACATCTCCGTCATCCTAGCCTCTGCCTCAGAAGCCACAACGTCCCACACGGAGGCGCAGGGACTCGGAACCAGAATCACACCTTAGCTAGAACCTTGAACCTCCACTGCACGATGGAGACGGCGACCCTTCCGTCCCCCAAGACGGGGAAGTCGCGTTTCTCAAAAGCACTACCGGCGCCTCCTGCCTTTCTGAAAGCCTTTAGGGGACTTCCTTCCTCACCTCAACCGTCCAAGTCGCACCTTCCTCCAGCTCGGAAGCCACTTCCAACACTTGCCTCGGGTCCTCCAAGCCTTCCCCCGAAGGAGAACTTGCCGAGTCCCCTCTCGCCGTCAAATACCATGGCGAAGCCCTTGGACTCGCCCTTGCCGCCGGTTCCCGTCAACAGCGCCAAGCCTAGTGCGCCTCCGCCCACGATCCAGCGCCGTCCCGTGGCAGCCGGAAGTCCCGGCCTCCCGTCGCCGGACGACTCACCCCTGTCTAGTCTGCTCTCGGCCTACACTGACTCCAACCGGTCCTCCGATTCGACTCACATCTCTTCAAACGGCGGGGTTACTCGCGCGAGCAGTGCCCAAGAGTCATACCAACCCTCCCTAAAACACGACAGCAGTCCGTTCGCTACAGCAAGCAGTCCGAAGCTTGACGAGCTGTTCTTCACGCCTTTGTCCGTCCAGTCAGGGGAGAATAATGGGAATCAGAACCAAGAGCGAGGTGAAAAGACGCAACAGACTGCGGAGAGTAGCAAAAAACAACTTCCGCTGCCTCCCTTCAAGGACTTTGACGTTGGGACGCACAAGCAGCCAACCGGGGGGCATCCATTCTCTGCTGGTCAATCACACTCCACGCATCCTACACCTGAGTCTTCACCAGAAGCGACAAACACTCAGTCTCCCCAGTCACAACCTCAAATTTGGCGGAGAAGATCTCTCAAAGCTGAGAAGAATCTGGCTGTAGCCGAACTCAAGTTGATTTCTAGTAACGGTTCAACTATCTCCTCATCGTTCGTACCTGCACCGGAACCGCCGCCCAAGGAGCCATCACCAACACTGCATCAACCCCAAAACTCAACGTCGGCACCTGGCGCTGCTGCACCAACCCGAAGCCCACTACCGCTTAATCCCAATGCGGCATTCCCGGGAAGAAATATCCGTCCTGTGGCATCCCGGCAACAACTGGTCGAAAACGGCAACGCCGGCATGGGCCAAGAAGTGTCGCGTGTCAAGAACACGCTGAAGAAGGCGGGCCGAGGCGAAGACGCGGGTGTAGCCCAGCAAACGAGCCCACCATCGCCGCCGCACCGCGAAAGCCCGCCCAGTGCGGCCAATCATTCCAAAAATGCATCAATACCGTCACCGCTTCGGTTACCAACACCCGAGTACGACACAGATGACTTTAAAGGTCCAATTGTGGGAACCATCGTGTCGCCGGTCTCCCCAGCCTCGTCACCGGAACTGCTGAGCGAACCGAGGGCAAGACAGCAACGACCTGTGCAAGAGACCAATGACCTTGGGCCGGTCAAGGACAATGGCTCATTCTCAACGCCCAGCCAGATCACAGGCAACCAAGAAAGCTCACACACTTTGGCCCCCAAACCGTCGCTGCAGGGATTTGGTGCAAGATCACCGGTCGGTCTGCCGTCGAGTCCTGCATCTAGCCGGAATGGGGCCGCCCAGACAAGCAGCCCGTTCCCGGCGCGGACAACGTCCAAGGCAGCGACGAGTCCCGTGGGGGCGTCGGATCTGAAGACAGAAAACGTCAAGCCAGCGCCAATCTCGACGTCGATGCAAAAAGCCCGGACAGTTTCTGAGGTCGGTTCTATCGAGACCATCAAGGCTGCCCAACAGGAGCAATTCTCGCCAGCACCGGCGACTAGGTTGCTGAAAGAGGAACCCCGTGAAGACGACACTGACACTACTTCACACCCTGGAGCTGAACGGTTTCCGCGTGGCTGGGAAAGAGAAATACCGAAAGACACTATCTTCCAACCAGTGCCCATCTCGGAGAAGCATCACCGGTGCATGAGCAAGCATCAGATCATGCACCAAGTCCGGAACACGTACTACCCTCTCGCCTGCCAGGCTTGCAGTCTGAAGGATGTCTCGTGGCGTTACGTGTGCGCCAGCTGTAACCTCCGCATCTGCAAGAGCTGCCGGATGAGTCTGCGCAAGGTCAACGGTGACCTGCGTGCTCTGAGGCAGCACAACGACACGGTCATTGTGGAGCAGTCGACCGAGTTAGAATATGACCACGAGGAGGCGGTGATACAGAGCGACAAAGCGTCGGCTGCACAACGCAAAGCTTCTTCGCAAACCGCACAGGCTAGATAGGCTTGTGTGTCAATATCTCTGTTCGCCCATATCAGTGTTTTGCATGATTTTTACTTCTCTCTATACAAGACGATCTTGACTTGGGAGAAGGCGCGGCCAGAGTCTGGCGAGCATGACAGGAATCATCTGTTGTTGGTTCGATGAGTGGAAGGCGTTTTCAGGTCACTGATACCAAGGGGGGTCGTGTTGTCGCTTTGTTTCGTGCGAGTGTGACTGGATAAACATAGAGATTGGGTTTTGTCTATATGACAGTGGCGGTGCAAGATCAGGCACCGTCTTCTAATGGTAGATAATACCTGCAACAGGAGGCTTCAGGGCCTGGAGGCTCCAAAAGGCCGGGACCGGGATGTGTTTTTTGTTCTTGCATCCAGGCGTATATAGTTGGACAGATAGACTGTCCATGATTTCTTCCAAATGCAAAAATTCCTTTTATTATAACATGTATTTACACTTTTCTGATGGCTGCTGGTGAATTTCGTAAACAACACACCAACCCCCTCCCCCTTCTCCCAAATGTTACCCCCCAGGCACAGATAACGCTTGGGTCCGGCGCCAATGCAGCCCTAACACCTCGATCAAGTCCCCGGGAGCCTTCCCCTTCCCGAGCTCTAAGCACGGTTCACCTGGTGCACAGTTGGTTACCTTGGCGGCCGACTCGAACCGCCATCAAACAATCAACAACGCCAGAGAAAACTACCACAACCGCACTCCGACATAGAGCTGCGTCGCCATGTCCTCGTTACTATCCCGATCGCGATCCCTACGGAAGCCAGCAGGCGGGGAATTGAGACAGAACAAAGACGCACAGCCAAGTACAGACGACCAGAGCAATGCGCGCAACGTCTCCCCCAGCAGACTGCCCCTCAAGGGCCTCTCGTCCACCACGTCCACCTCGTCCACCTCCCGCCTGGCGCGCGCAGCCTCGGTTGCCGTGAGCAAGAGCGAAGACAGTGGCGTACCTACATCACGGAGCAGACCCATCTCCGGCGGCTTCGGACTCGGCAGGTCAGCCTCCGTCCGCCAACCGGCCCAGAGCACGACAACGAGTGCCTCAACTACGACCACCTCTCGGCCGCCCATAACCACAAGAAACAGACCCCACGCCCGTGCGAACTCAGTCACTGGTCCGGCCCCCACAAGCTCGCGACCAACCTCATCCTCCGGCCTCCCCTCAGCAGCAGCACCCGCGCCGCGCGGCCACGCCCGCACAAGATCCTCCGCTACAACGCTCACCGGCTCCACGATCCTCCGTCCCCCATCCCAGACCTCGACAGCGTCCTCCCAGGGCCCGTCTCAGCCCACAAACCGACCACCAACGTCCTCCCGCCCCCTCCACACCCGACACCAGTCCACATCTTCCACCCTCACCAGCAGCAGCAGCACGTCGAACACCGCGGCTGCTCCTCCCAACCCGGCACTCCGAAAACCGGCCTTCACCACACTGCAGCAGCACTTCAGCCCGGCCAAGAACCTGGCGCCCAAGCCCCTGACGTCAACCTTCCTCGCGCCGCCGTCCCCCTCAAAGCTCCCCACCAACGTGGCCGCCGGCGCCGAGACGGCGAGGCTGCAGACCGAGCTGCTGCAGCTGCACCTGCTGCACCGAGACGCGGAGACCGCCGCGCGGCGGTGGGAGGCCAGCGCGAGGCGCGAGCTGGGGCGCAAGTTCGCCCGCGCCGCGGCGGAGGAGGAGATGGTCCGCGAGGCGGAGGGGCGGGTCGCGGAGAAGGCGAACGCGGCGGCGCTGAGGGCCTGGGCTGGGGAAAGTGGGAAGGGGAGGGGGAGGAGAGAAGAAGAAGGGCTGGAGGAGAAGGTCCGGCTGCTCGACGGCGGGGTGCCGGCCGCCGGGGGGGGGGGGGCGAGGGGCGGCCGGTACGCCAGGGTGGTGAGGAGGTTCGAGCGCTGGGCCGAGGGCGTGCGAGACGTGGTGCTGGCTAGGTCGCAGGTGGAAGATCCCGCGTTCGCTGGGGAGGTGGTGTTTGTCAGCGACCTCGACGCGAGCTGGAAGGGGGATTGTACGAGTTTGGCCAGGAAACTTTCGGAGTGTAGGGATACGCTCGGGTTTCTCGGACGGGCCGACGGTGATGGTGCGGTGGTGGAGGGTGGAGAGAGCAGTCTGGGTAGGATACTGGATGGGGTGAAGACTCTGGTGGATGATATGCTGGCCGAGCTGGAGTTGATGCTGGACATCGAGAGGGAGGCGGTCAGAGGGGAGATTGAGTGGGTAAGGACAGTGAATAGAAGTGGCGGCGAGGATGATACCCCAAGGGCTGGAGCTATTTGGAGGGCGTTTTGATGGCTGGCGGACTCAGTGGGCAGTCTCGGATATGAGTGTTTTTGTATTCCAGGACGGCGTAGCATGAGCATGAATGAATGATGATGATTACATGCCTGTCTCTTTCTTTCTAGGAGCGAGGATGATAACGAAAGCCGCATTCAGCGACTGCTGCGCAGCATACAGTCAAGAGCATCCGCATCACATACGATTAATCACGAGGCAACAGCAACGGTCATAATGTCATCTTTTTTTCCCCATTGGATAGCATAACGCGTACCATCTTTCCAAAAATCCCGCCCGCTTCGGACGACGCAGAAGTTGAACGCAAATAACAGTCGTTGATCCATCCATCGTCAACGTCGCAATAACACGGAGACCGTACAGTGATAGCCAGGAAAATCCTCCACTCCAAGTCCCTCCGCTCCAAGTCGGCGCTGGGAAAGAAATACAATGTATGCACAGTACTTCAAACAACCGAAAAAAGAAAACCAAGGAGCCTCGTCCTACTTTCCAAAAAATACAAGATAAAAAGAGAAAAAGGGGGGCACACTTAACAGTCTATCTCCCCTGGAGTTGCGAAAAACAGAACCTAAGCGATGCGGGGAAGCGAAGGATAAAGGGGCTTCTCAACCTTCATGGCGGGACCAGAGGCCTCCCGCTCACGTTGACGCTCGGAGTCGACAATCATGGGGTCGATGCGCTGCTCCTCGTCTCGAGCATCCTCATACACCTTGGCATCGAGTCTTTCGCGGACGTACTGCCGCAGCCTCTCGATGAGGCGGATGTTCATGATCCAGTCCTCGTAGGTCTCGGGCTCGCTACCGTCTGACTCGTTGGGAGAACTGACAGAGGTAGAGGCAGTCTCGCTGGCGCGGGGCGTCGTGGCACCGCCCTCAGGCTCGTCAGGCGAGCGGCGGGCGCCGTTGGCGCTCTGGAGGTAGCCGCCCGAGTGCCGGCGCGTGACGGGGTCGAAGCTTGAGCCTAGCGTGGACGAGGCTTGCTGGCCTGGGTAGGCGGAGCCCGGGAGACTGGGGTACTGGACCGACGCGGAGCTGTGTCGCGAGGTGGGCGACATGCCGGAGGAGGAGGCGCTGGGCGAGTGTCCCGAGGTATAAGAGAGCGTGGCCGAGGGCGGCGTGACGGCTGGGGTACCAGAAGAGCTGGGCGCTGCGAGGGGAGACGGGACCTGGTGAGGAGGGGGGACGCCATACCGGTCGGTGGAGGGGCGCTGCTGCTGCGCGTAGTGAGCCGAGTTGCGCATGTCCACGGCGTGGGCGTACTGCTGCTGCTGCTGCTGCTGCTGCTGAGCGGTGCTCTCGTATATGGTCGACTGCATCTGCTCCAGGATCTGGTCGATCTGCTGGAGGTCGTCCTTGGTGCGGAGGTTCGGCATGGGCGGCAGGTAGTAATGCTGCGTCAGGGGTCCCGGTCCGTGAGCTATGCCAGCTCCGAGGCCGAGGCTCGGTGGGTGGGTGGCGATGAGCTGCTCTGTCGCCATCGGCCCGCTCAGAGGGGCGTTCAGGGAAGCATGGATGGGCATCAAGGACCGGCCAACCTCGGTGTAAGACGTGGGATCGACCTGACGGCTCTTGATAATACCAAAGAAGTCGTTGAGCTCACTGAGCGAACGCTTGGGGCGGCCATCGAAGGATACGGCCGCCTGGTGGCCCATCTCGTAGCCGCGCGGGTTCATGGGCGGCGGCTGGTGGTAGTAAAGGGGCTGGTAGGCCTGGGGTTGGTGGTGCGTGTAGTAGCTACCGTGACCGTTCTGATGCGGCTGGCCAAAGTTTGCCGAGTTAGTGCGGATGGCGCCGTTATGGTCATAGTAGCTTGAAGGGGCTGGAGGCGCATTAGCCTCATGCCGAGGGACAGGAGAGAAACAGGAATCACAGAGCAGCAGCCTCGTTCAGCCAAAAGTCAGAGTGGACATACCTTTGCCTTGGGGATGGCCGCGATAAGCGGAGCCCATGCCCTGGTTCGGGTCCTGTGGCGCGGCACGGCCGACAAGGACGGAGTCGTCCGCATGGGTCTTGACATGCTTCTTCAGGTCTTGGGGACGCTTGAAGGACTTGCCGCAAAAGTCGCACTTATGCGGCTTGAGAGGGACATGAACGCGGACGTGCGAAGTGATGTGATCACGCTTGACCGTCGTGGTGCGGCAAGTACCCCACTGGCACGTCAGGTTGAGGTTATTTGTACTTTTGCGACCAACATGACGTTCGCAGATGTGATCCTGCCGAGTTGTTAGGACTTAATGGATCTTGGAGATACGTTGAAAGACGTTTCTTCGAGGGCCACTCACATATAAGATCTCAGGGCTAGTGAATCGCTCGCCGCACGAGTTCCAGCGGCAGACGAGAGAGTCGTCAGCGGCCGATGCTGCAGCAACATTCGACCCATTGGAACCGTTGGAAGCTGTGGTGGCAGTAGTTGACGGCGCTGGGGTATTGCCGTTTGAGTTGGAGGAACTCGATGACTGCGCGCCCGTGTCCTGAGCGGTGCCGCTGTTGGAAGCCATCTTCAAAAGTCGAGGAGGCACGTGATAAAAGAGTTGTGAGGTCGCGGATTGGTTGATGAGAATTGGTCCAAGCGCCTTGCTTGCTCTTGGCGGCTGGGCAAGAAGCTTGGAAGAGCTCAGTCACGTGGATTGCTTGGGATTCTTAAGAGGCAGATAAAGAATGACTCCACCGTGGCCGGGTTAGGTGAATCAGTGGTTTTCTTGTCGCAACAGAAAAAAAGTCGACAATAGGATGTTTCAAGCTGGCGTCAAAAGTTCATCTCAACCACAGTCCAAAGATTTATGAAGGAGAACGACAGGAACTCTCGACAGTGCGACCCATTTTGTCTTTATTACGGGCTTCGCGGTCGTCTCTGATTCTGGCAGGAGTCTTGGCGAGGCTTGGCAAACTCTCTTGGCAGTCTGGGCCTTCCGATGTGATACACATACGATTGGCTGGCGAAGGTGCGATTGACCAGCTCTAGTAGCTCCTGCTAAGGAAGACTCCTCTGCTCAATGGCGGTCACCACCAAATCTCACACATTCCGATAACAGAACTACCGCAAGCGCCAAGACACGCCAAGACAATGCCAAGGCTTGGCATTTGCGCAGGTGCTTGGCTTTGCCCAGCACGCCCCTCAGTTTTCGCCGCTTGTGCGCCCGTCCACATCCGTACCGTTTTAGGCCGCCATATTCTGGCATGTGTCGGCCCGCGGGTTCTCGCTTCAAGAGCTGCGCAGCCATCGTGGCCGGCATTCAAGGATTTCATGTTGGCAGCGATTGCGCATCTGCTTGTCCCCAAACCATCCATGGGCGTTGTCACTGGCTGTAAGACTATCGAAATATCCACGGTACTCAGTAAAACGTATCTGGTGTGGTTGCTGCTTGGCGTCGAGTACCGTAATCCAAAGTCTATGGCCAAGCTTTCCTCCGTACAGGCTCAACGTTCTCCATTTGCCAAGGTGCTTGGCCGAGAGACCATCACCTGACTTTCCGCGCGATTGACCCAGCTGCACACCACTACGCATCACTCAACTTTACTGTGTAGGTAGGTACCAACCTTAGGTAGGGTAAGGTAGTCAGGGAAGTCTAACACAGCCGCCTTTCCAGCCTTTCTTCCTGAGCTACGGTAACTTCCAAGTCTTGTGAGACTTGCGAGCAGTTGGAATTGAATGACGAGCTATCAGGTTCTTACCTAAGGCAACGGGTGCCACCTGACCCTGAGCATACCAAGGCCCACGTCGAGAAGATCCAGAAGTTGATGATAATGATGCTCTTTCACTCTTGTTATTCGTGGCTGTGTGTGGTGCTTGTTGACACATTTACGTGTTCCATAGCCTTGTATGTGGATTGCCATTTCCCTTCTACGTCTAACGTGCTCGTGCGCCGGCGAGGAGCTCCGTCTTGGCCGTTTGCACTGCGTACCAAGTCCTCGCCTTCTTGGCCTTCACCTTCGTTTCCTCTTGTCCGCCTCCTCAAAGTCCCAAGAACGCCCAGAGGCGGGATTTCTTGGCGACCTTGTTGACGGAAGAGCCACGTGGGTTGAGTTAACATGTAAGCCGGAGTGTGTCGCTTGTCGATCGATGTAGAGATCTGGCACCAGGAGTCAGTTAGCAAGGACATAGCATCTACCCTTGTATGAGGATTACGACGTGTTAGCTCAACGACAATCCATCTGATCAGTATGGGTGAGAGCCAAGTCGGACATTCTCTCCCAGAGTCTTGAGAGTATCGTGGCGATCGTGGCTAGGTGGTTACATCATCGCAAGAACAGCTTTCTTTCATAGTACGCGCGCTGAGGTATCAACCTAACATGCGTAGTCCTCAGCAGTTGCTGCCTTGTGGCACGGTCGTTTCGTTTGGAATGCTACTAGCATAACGACAGCTCTCGGTGGAACGTCATGGTTTGGGAAGAAAGATCACGATTCCATTTCTTGTCTTGAGCAATAGGTAACCCAAATGATAGGAAGCTAATCCGGAATCAACCATCCCAAAAAGAAAAAAAGAAAAAAAAGTTAAGTCTTTTTATTCTTGAGCCTTCACCCTGCTTCGCCATTGTCCATCACAAATCGGGCATTGCCCAGCCCATCCATGCAACTAAGATCCACGCAGGCTTCGGTTGAAGGAGCTATGTCCATGGTCAAACGACTAGCCTTGGACTGTTTCCGTTCCCGATTCGTAGGCACTCCTCGCCCTCCCCGGTGTAGCGAATGTTGCTCTTGGTGATGTGTCTCTTCGAGAGCGCATGTGTCGTCCACTTGTCCCTGTAGGACCAGTCTAAATGTTATTGAAAGAAAAAGTAATATGAAGGCATAGAGCAGCTATCCAAGCTTCGATGTTGTTCGTCAAGATCTGCTATTGCTCGCTCGCCCACTGTAGTTAAGGGTGTGTTTCCTCCACCAGGCTGTTGAAGTGGTGGTTGGATTTGCCAGTTGATGCCACTGGCGGAGCGTATGTGCAAGGGGTATAAGAAGGAAAAGGGGGGAGAAAAGAAGGTAAGGTAAGAGCATCCTCCAGGGGTAACCCGTACACCAATGAACATAACAAGATCTCCATGTCTTCTGAAGCTCATGACAAGCCCAGGGGCGACGTTGCTCCTGAGAGCCTCAGCAGAACATGCCTATTGACGACGCATCGCGCGACTGCATGCTTGTCTCTGAGACGTCGTACAGAGGCCAAAGGTCGGAATTTCCCGAGTTGCCGGAGGAAGGATATTTGTTTCCAGATAAAAGATAACCAAAGACGCCCCATGCTCGAACCAAGCGTGCACGTCCGGGTACCGAGAGACGTCGTGATCGAAAGGTCGCCGCCTCGATCAAGGTATGTAGTAGAGTAGAGTGCGATAGGCATCACCCAGACCCAAACCTGGTTGCCCTCATAGTTCCGACCGACCCAAAAGAAAGAAACCAACCCGGACGGCCCACGACAGCCGATATGCCTGCTTCCCTGCCATAGTGTTGAACGCCGATCCAAAATGCGTCGAAGTGGTAGTATTACATCGACCCCAGTCGAAGAAGAGCCTCGATGGCCTCGCGTTCCTGTGCGTCAGAGGCACCCGCCAACGCCGATCCCGAAAAGTCAAAAGTGCCCAGTTGTGGCGGGCGAGCCATGCCGCCAGTGGCCGAGAAGGACCGCAGCCCACCGCCGGAGGTATATACACGTGAAGAAAGAGCGGCTTGCTCGGTCCGGCCTTGAGCCGAAGTCGAATAAGATGTCGCGCGAAGGGCAGCAGCGCCGACGGCGGCCCAGTCCTCGTCGTCCGTGACGTCTTCGGGGTCGTCGTTCATAACCACGTCATCGTCCGGAGCCTCGGAGCAAGAGGCGGATCCCGAGCCATCCATGGACATCCGGTCGGCGTCATGCTCTAGCATGCAGATGTCGCGGTCGTCGTGCGAAAAGGCCACGGCCGAATCACCGTCTCCGTTGCTCGAGCCGTATGGCGCCAGTCTCGACCGATCCGCTTTCCAGCCGGAGCCCTTCGAAATAGGGATAGCTCCATCCTCGTACTGAGCGCCGGCTGTAGGAGACGCGCGGCGAGCCCGTGAAGGTTGTCCTCGCCGCCGCGCGTCCCATCGTCCCCAGCCAACCTTCTCAAACTCCACGTCACCATCCAGTCCACCACCCTCGCCTCCGCTTCCTCGTCCTTCCAACGCGCTAACGACGAGCCGTCTCGCCTTCGCCGGCGGGATTCCGGCAAATCCGGGAACAGAAGTGGTTAGGTAGCCCATGACGTGGCGGATTGCCAGCGGGCCGTGGTTCAGCAGGATCTCGGGCAGATGGAACTTTGCCAGCATGGTCGGCGTGATAGTACCGGCAGAATCGTAGGGAGGCGAGCCGAGTGCGTAACGACCGCCGGCGTGGAGGTCCTGGTGGTCGTCCTGCAGGTCCAGGTCCGAATCCATGGGCTCGAGCCTCGCCTTCTGCAGCTGGGCCTTGAGGCCGTGGGCAGGCAGCGTGGGAGATATGGAGTTGGGAGGAGTCGGAAGGGGGAGGGGGTGAGAGTGAAGTCGTGTCACAGGGACACTCCGAGCCGCTACAGCAGTTAAGTTGTCTCGGCCGGAGGTCGTTAGGATATCGCGAGCAGCAGATGCCATGGTTGCCATATTGACAGTTTAGGTAGTGATAAGTCGCTTCGAGACCAAACTCTGGACGAGGGCGCAATCGCGAGTTAGCAGGCGTTGCACTTTGGTCAGGAAGCGGACACTGAAGTTGTGGGATGTGGCAGGGCGAAATGGCGAATGCGACGCGCCGCGATATCGCTATCGTGTTTAGGGTAGGGTCTGAGTCACTCACAGTAGTCCTGAAGCGGTTTATAAGAGGATTTGGCTGGCAAGCTTTCGTACCGGTCGGGTAGACGGACAAAAGACAGGATGGACAAATGGCAGAGCTGACGCGATTATCTTACTGTGACAAGAGATGACTCTCGATTCAAAAGTCGATGGGTTTCAAAATAGTGTTGTTGTTGCTTTGAAGGAGAGAAGAGAGGAAGGGGAGGCTAGGGAGAGTTGGTCATGGCCAACCTAATAAGACCTCTGTGCGTGTGACTGCGCGGCGTATGTCCCGGCGTCCCTTCGCCTGCTGCCAGTGCCAGGGAACGAATGTGTGACGCTGCTAATAAGGGACAGGCCTTGGCCAACACCCTGCTTGTCCTTTGTGTGCCCTGCTCACACCCTCTCAATGCAGTCCGCACAAGTCACAAATGGTAGGAGGGCAGAAGGGAACCCGGGGGGGCGTTGGGGCGTTACAGCCACCCCTGCCCCATGACTACTGAAGTGTGTGTGCGCCTGTCCAGTGCTCTCATTGGTCGATTTGCAGTGGTGTGGGTGGAGGAAGGTGCTGGCAGGTCGAATAAGTCCAGCTGTGTGTTGCATGCTCAGCGATGGCTGTTCTGCTGCTCTACCAGTTCTACTTCCTCCTATTGTCGCGTGTGATATGAGATGAGATTGCAGAATTTTCAAAGCTTTGGCCATAGGCAAGCATAGACTATTTGCGCATTTCAGACCCTGTGTTTTTCCGGGACGAGCGGGACAACAGAACTCTCAGCTGGAAGGAAACAGAGGCTATCCGAGAACGCTGTATTTCGGCCAGCCCATGGAGTCAGCGAGCGACTCATCCACGATGCTGCTGCAGCGGGAGGATGCGGAGACATTCGGGCTAATAACACCTGGGAGACTTAGCAGCTGAATCTGGGGGCCCTGGGGGCGTATCCGTATTATGCGGGAGTTGTGCTTGCCACATTGTGGAATGTGTGCAGCGCCAAGTCCATATTCAGACAGAGCCCCGAACCTTTGACATCCTCAGATAACGCCGTCCAGCAGTCCGTATCTAGCATGTCGCTTCCCTATCTCTTTATCACGCGTCTCAGTAGTCAGGCACACTACATAAGCCATCTATCAGTTGAAGATTCCCATGATCACAGACGCGTCACTAGTGGACTTGCTAGAAATCAGATAGCCCCGTTGACGGTTGAACTAGGGCAGGTCGTATTCCCCGTTTCCCCGATCCAATGCCTCATGATCTAATGCCGGTGGTTGTCAATTGTCAATTGTGTCGATGTTCTTAGTACAGGCTAAGGTAGATGTAACCCTTTTGGCTTTCCCCGAATATCGCGCAAGTCATAGGAATCTCCATTCCTGGAGATATTGTCGTGTTAACTGCCACAGGCGGAAGAAGGCCCAGTGCCCACCCGATCCAACACATCCGTCCACGTTTCTTCATGCTGGATAAGATCATTCGTGATTGGTCCGCGACATGTTTCCCAACTTCTGGATCAGCCGGCCAACAGCAACCTCAGATCGTGGAACGGGTGTACAGCCCGCTATGGAGCCGACACTATACCTGCTAGTATCACGATCAGAGTGAGACCTGACGTTTGGCATTGTTGCTGCAGTCGTGGTCCAAACCTGTTGACCTATCTCTCATCCCACGTTGGGCAATTGGCGAGGAGAAGTCGTGGCAGCCGAGCTGGACCAACTTAGCCGTTGGACCGAAACAATACCCAACACAACGCAACGCAGCTCCACAACACATCGTCCGTATAACGACAGAGACACATCATACGTGTATTGCTTCACACAGCGGGGGCGTGCTTCCTTTGAGATCAAGGTTCCGAATGGCCCCAGTGCCAGCAGGAAGTATTTGTTGGACGCAGAAATGTAACGAGCCATCGCGAGCCTTGATTGACTGGCCGTGCCAGTTGCATGCTGCAGCCGAATTCGGAATCATCTTACATGTCTCAGGTGTCAGTTCACATCGCCATATTCGCTTGCCTCAATTCGCAGGAAGGCATAGTCGTATGTATATAGATGCCAAACAGTCCAATAGCAAGGGAAGCGACATATTCCGTATGCCAACAGTGGCCGAAGGACGGACGTATAAGTGCTTACTGTGGCTGCTCTTGGCCGAAGACCCTGCAGCTGTTCTGAGCTTGATAGGAAGCTCCACGCACCATGTTTGAAAAGGGTGTGCAGCTCCCCCGCCAAGTGAGGACTTATTCAGTTACGGTCCGCAAAGACATACTGCCTGCAAGCCTATAGGTTATTAGACTTGGTCAGCTCTCGTCGCAAACTATTCACGCAAGGGGAGCGTCTTCTTACGGCTTTGAGAACGCCGAGCTGCTCCTGCGATTGGTCATAAACCTGCCGGTACTGAGCCAAGCTCTCTCGCAGAACTACCTGCTTCGTCGTGCGCCCGTTGCAGATCGCCTTCATGTTCAGCTCCATCTCCTTCCGAAGGAATGGCTTGCCGAGACTGGTCTCGAAGTTCATCCGGTCGAAGCCCTCTATGAGCGCACAGCCGAGAGCGCTGGGAATGAATTCCTTGAGCCCTCTTGCGCCTCCACGCTGGTGAGTAAAGGCGTATTGCCTATCCAGGATCTTCTTGATATGTTCCGCCATAGTCGCGTCGGTGCCGATGCCGTTGGCATCCATGAGAGCAAGGAGGTCTGCTTCTGTGAGGTAGCTCGGCGGCGACGTTTTCCCTTCCGTCATCATTGCTTCTGTGGGCTCAAATTGCTCACCAAGTGTGAATTTGGGAAGCATTGCTGTGCCGGTCCATTTGTCGTATGGGTACACGTCCAGGTAATTGCGCTCCAGGACTATGACGCCATGTGCACTGAAGACCTCGTCACCGTACGTGATCTCGATATCCGTCGCCATGCCTTTGGCATCTTCCGAGCAGCAGGCCAGGAACCGGCGGGCAACAAACTCATATACGCGTTTCTCGTTGGGATTTAGGACGCTTGGGGACGCGAAAGTGACCGGGTGTATCGGCGGATGCGCTTTATCATCATGTCGTCCTTCACGTGGCTGCTGAAAGGCTCCGCTGACCAAATTCTGCGCGAACTGGCCCCATCGAGTATCTGCGGTTTGCTTCTCACACAGAGCCCGCAGGTTTATGCCCTTGTCAAATCGATCTGTTTCGGTCCTGGGGTAGCTGATGAACCCCTTTTGGTACAGTCCCTCGGCAACGCTCATCGCCTCTGCACCACTCATGCTGAGGAACCTCGTTGCGCTCTTCTGGAACTCGAGCGTCGTAAGTGGAAGAGGTTTCCATTTACTCGTCGGCTTCTCCTGGACCTTCGTGACCTTCGCCGTCTTGGCCATCAGACACCTCTCGAAGAGGATGATGACTGATGCACGGTCAAATAAGTGACCTCTCGCCCACGAAAACGTAACCTTGTTATCCTCTCGCTCGTGCATCACCCTGATAGCCCAGAAGGGTTCCGGAACGAAGTTCTTTACCCGAAAGTAACGGTCTACCACGAAGCCCAGCGTAGGAAACTGGCAAGAGCCTATAGAGTCAGTGAAATCCATAAATGGCGATAAAAGTATGCATACCGTAGCTCAGCACCATTTTAGCCAATGGCCCTCCAAGGGGGCGTAGATTGTTTGTGAGAAAGCGCGTGAAGGCAAATCCTATCCTCAAGTCGAGCTCCAGACGCGCATTAACAGCTTCTACTTGCTTATCATCCAGCGCTGTCGGGCGTCGTGCAGCACTAAGGATGTGACTTCAGTCTGATCAGCACGGGTCATTCTATGTCCAAGCCCGCCGAACTCCGACTCACGCTTTTTCGATGTTGCTGAACCTGGCTCTCTTAACCTCGATGCGGCTATTTGCCTTCCTGGCGACCTCTCGTATCTCACTACCAATATGCTCTCCTTCGAGATCGCAGTCAGTCCATATGAACAAGGCCTGGGCGTGTCTGGCCTCCTGTTCTATGTTGCTCGCTATCGTTCGGTTGCCCTGCCGCCCATCTCAGCAGCCATTACCTCAAACGACAATAGCAGATAGACGTACCTCGGGAATAGAAACAGACACAGGAGCATTGAACAAGCGGTCAGGCGGCGGATACCTCCAATCGGAATTGTATTCGGAAGGGAACGTGAGCTCAGTAAGGTGTCCAGACACGCAAGTCATGGTCACATTGCATCTTCCCCATGGCTGGCCGAAGTCGAAATTGAACTTGTAGTTCTTTATATACGGATTCCCTGTATTTTCCTGTCTCGAAAATCAGTACCTGGGCTGCTGAAGTCTGCTTGATGGACTTACTGTTGCGGCACGCCCTCCAGACATATGCTCAGCAACGGCCTTGGCGATGGAGTTCTTCTCGGCCACGCAGAGGACCTTCATTTGGGACCGATGTGCACTTCCGGAATAACCAGATAAGATAGATGTGGCTGGTTCACGTCGAGGATGACTGTGCAGACAAGACAACCGAGTACATGGCACCCTCACTTCGAACACACTCGTCACCTATCACCTCATGCACGGCATTTCTGGCGACTCAGAGAGCGCAGTTCCGGGCGTTCGAAACGCTGAGGGGAACAAAAGAGGTCTAAGACGTTCAATGAATGTCCACAGCCTAGCAACATATTTTCATTTGTCGAAATCACCTTCATGGCTTGTATGCTTTTTGGGAGACGCGGTGGACCATGCTTGGCAGTGGGGGATTTGATAATGCTTCTACGCGATATTAATCAAGCGAGCTAATAGGGGTACGGATAGCTGCAATGCAACTATCGGAGGATCTCCCTAGCTGCCGCTAGCGTACCTGCGCGATGACGCGCAGACTTGCATCCACTGGCAGTCGCGACCTCCGCTACCACAGCATCGAGAGTCAACAACCTTTTAACCATAACCACGCCTAGCAGATGCACACCTGCAAGAAACACAGTATTTGTCACGAAGACTACTAGCACGATGACTCTCCCGGCACTGATTTCCCTCGAGGAGTGCTCCGATTGGTCCAAGACTGTCGAGCCGTTCATCCCTCAACTCTTCGATCTACCGAAAAGGCTCCTCGAGACTGTCCAGACTGGCGGCAGCTTGGTCGACGTCTACAAAACAACGAACCCTCTGATCTCGGGATTTGCCTTCTCTGTCTTTCTCGGAGCAGTATTCCTAGTGGTTGCCGAATTCAATCGGAACTACTCGCAGGTGGATCGTTGCTGGAGTCTGCTGCCAACACTATACATTGCACACTTCGACGTCTGGGCGCGGCTCACCGGTGTGCCACATCAGCGAATTGATCTTGCCCTGCTGTTTAGCACGTTATGGAGTGTAAGTGGCCCCAGTGGTTTCCCTGCTGGTTACGCGAGACTGACATGTCGGGTTCCATAGGTCCGCTTGACCTATAACTATTGGAGAAAAGGAGGCTACGAGGTTGGATCCGAAGATTATAGATGGTAAGTGCCTATTAGTACGCTAGTATTTCTTGCAATTTGAGCTAATCCTGTCGTAGGGAAATCCTTCGCAAGTATGTCGGATCGTTTCTGTTCCATATATTCAACTGGACCTTTATCTCCTTTATCCAGAGCATCCTCTTGTTTCTGCTGGCTGCGCCCGTATATCCGATTCTGCTCTCTACGCAGTTCGACCCCGAGATCCAGGGCTCCGATCTCGCCTTCGTGGCCATAGATCTCAGCCTGGTTGTTTTCGAAATATTTGCAGACCAACAACAATGGAGTACGTCTCTCAACTCGGTCTGATTTTGACCCTATGTGCTAACTGTATCACTCTTAGACTTCCAGACTGCCAAGAGTGAATACCAGAATACGGCGAAGGTTCCCAGCGGCTACAAGCAGTCGGACCTCGACCGAGGCTTCGTCACAACAGGTCTGTGGGGATACAGCAGGCACCCGAACTTCGCCGCCGAGCAGAGCATCTGGCTCTTCCTGTACCAATGGAGCTGCTATGCCACAAAGTCCCTGTACAGCTGGACAGCAGTTGGCGCTTCGTTCTTGGTCATGATCTTTCAGTCGTCAACCTGGCTCACGGAGTTGATCACCTCAGGGAAGTACCCGGAGTATGCCGACTACCAGGACGCCGTCGGTATGTTCTTCCCCAAGAGCATTCGGTCTTACCAGTCACAGGCTGGGCAGCCTGCCTTACCTGCAGTACCCAAGGTCATTAGGACCAGCGAGATCGCGAAGAAGATGGATCAGCGGGAGAAGCAGAAACAGAAGCAGAAGCAGAAGCAGAAGCAGAAGTGAGGGACGTGGATACACGCTCCATCGTACAGTACTTTCGCGATTCAGTTCATGACGCTAGGGTGGACGATCAACATAGTCCACAGCGGCGAAATGGAGTCGTGTGGACCACCCCATTCAGTGTCGTAGGGCTGACCCGGGTGCCCTTGGGAGTTCCCGTTATGGATGTGCACGATCTCAGACAGTTCCATAGCTTCCGTCTGATCGGCCGATACCATATCGAGGAATTACATGGCACTCATTGAAATTCATTGCATTATTGCATCGTATCATGATGAGTTGTGATGGGCCGCCCAGAAGCAAGCCATCAGTAAGGCATCATATCATCACGACCCAACATCAGGCTCCGGAATGAGGGTCGTACTGTGTGCATTCCAGGAAATCTGGCATCTTCTTGCCGAGTCCGGGGCAACATCCGCCCCCCGCCGGGAGGAGCCCGAGACACTTGATGAACTTGAACTTCAAGAGTTGATGAGGCAGATGTGCGGGTGACGGCACCAATGAGCACACAAGGTCTCGAGACTCAACTAAACACGAGGAAAATTGCTGAAAAACCTCTCACTCCTCCTGTCACTGCTACCCAAGTAATTCAAGCTCATGCTTCTCATCACTGGCGGGCATTCCGGAAATCGGACCCAATGATGGATTGAAGTTGAACCCCACGGAGACCCGCAGCTCACCCCAGACACAACCTGAACAAATGACCATGTGACGGCTTGTAAAATTGCGCTTTTCGACTCAGACCCCCGTGGGGTTCGACCTGCCATCAAGGGAGCGCCTGGACTTCTCAGGGCAACAAGAGTCAGGTTCACTGTGCTCATTGACTCAGGGACCACACTGCAATGACTAGGTTGATATTGTCGAGGATCAATCGGTGTCCAGCGACAAATATGACCAGCGTCCGTCGTTTCGCAGTCTACTGCAGCACGCTGAATATATCCCTTCCTGTGTAGATGGAGGTGCTTTGAACCTGTATAATGTGTCCATCATCATGTTCCCAACAAGCATGTATAAGATCATTCCTCGTCGTGTTGGGGGAAGTCGAACCAATCCGAAATGGGAATGGACAGTCCCTCGCGGAGTCCCGTGGCCTTGGTCTGGCGTGGGGTACTCCTAAGCTGAAGCCAGGATCCTGAAGCCGTGCCGGGCAACCACTGACATTCTGGAAATGATCAGGAATGGATATAAATACCCCGAGGCATCCTCTATCGCCTTCGAAAAGTTGAAGAGTTTTTTCTTCATCGGATCATAACCATTATTTCTCTCATTTTGCAACTCTTCTACCGACGTCCTTTCCTTTGTATTCTGTAGTTTCTCCAAAACTTGCTTCAGGGTTTTTCATCCGTACTAAATCGTCCGCCGGGCAATATTTCAGCTGAAAAGCCGGTGCATATCCGATCGAGAGTCCGAGGTTCTAACTTCAGCTCCGGAAATATTCCCCACAAAAGCCCGTCATCCCGTGTTTTTGGATCCGGACCGAAGTGCTGCATCCTGAAAATTCGCCCCGGAGCTGATTCAAGCATCGAAGACATTTCCACATATTCTACCCCACGCATCCACCACGAGCTTGCTTACTATGGTAGCCGCCTTCAGATCCTTCTTAGCTCCCGTGAATCTGTCAAACCTGTGAGTTCCTGGTCCAGATAACGATTAGTAAAGCGGACCCTGAAAATTTAACGACTAGCCACGGCCACCGCCGTATATAAAGTTTCTCGCCCACCAGGCCACAATGCCCCGAGAACCATCTGACTTTTGGGTTCTTGACTGGTTGTTAAAATTCTTGCCGGGTTCATCCTCATCTACGGAACCTTCCACGTCAAACATCACAACAGACATGACTTCAAACAACGACTTCTCTCCGGTCTTCGATCAGGCCACCACGGAGTCCACGCAGACCGAGCCCAGCAGGATGAGCGACTCCTACTTCCCCAGCTCCCACAGGAGCAGCTTCTCATCCAACTCGTCATCAGTCATCGCGGAGCCCGGTACCCTCCGTCTGCGCCCGGAACCGCCTACACTCCGCCCCGTACAGCCCACCCGCTCCGTCACAACTGCCACCTCCACCTCGACTGCGCAGCAAAAGGTCGTCGCGGTCGACGCGCTGTCGCGCCACTTCCCCAAGCCGACTGAGGAACCGACCCTCGATGAGATGCTGGCGCGCCCGCCCCAGAAGTGGTCCGTCGGCCACTACGTTAAGAACGCGCGAGAGGCAAAGACGCCCGTCCACGACAAAGAGCAGCAGGCCAAGGCTTTTGCGGAGGCCAAGAGGGAGCTGCTCGCTTCGAAGGAGGCGCTTGGGCGCTCGGCTGCTGCGCGTCGTTGAGCAAGCTTTCCGAACCACCAAGCTCTGCAACCATGAGTTTTCTTCCAGTTTTTCCCTCAGCAGTGCGGATTGGCCAAAGCGCCATCGGCCATCGGCACGGCATTTTCAACCGGCACCAGCATCAGCGGCAACTGGATACTTTTCCTTTGATTTTTGTCGGAAGAGATACCATTCCAGGACACCGACACCTGGAATTTTTTGCGAGAACGGCACGCATCCAGAAGTGTGCAGCACACATCGCTTCAAGGCGGTGGACGATAGAGGTTTTGGGACGTTCGGACAAGGCGTTAAGGAAGGATAGACATGGAAAGCTTGATACAATGAGCCGTCTAGACATTCTACCCGGATATTCCCACAATCAGGGTTTATAGATGAGGGAGTTGCTTTGTCACATTGTTTTTACAAAATTAATACTATCAACACAAACCAAATTCAAATCACACAATCCGTGCCGAGAGTGTGATACCGTAAATAACGCTCGCAATGAACGTGGTGAGGTTCAAGAGCGACGAGACGCCGTGGAGCTTGGCGAACTTCTTGTTCAGCTTGATCATCTCTTGCGAGTGCGGCGGAGCGTCGTAGCTCTTCTTGCCATCCTTGCGCTCTGTCACGGTGTGAATAGTTGTCTTCCACCAGGTCCTCCACGACGCCAGACTTACCTTGGGTCTTGCGATCCTTCATCGTCTTGGTCGTAGCCGGTCCGACAACGGCCAAGTTGGCCAGTCCCGTGAGAAAGATGGTCGCTAGCGGAGCCAGGACAGCCCAACGATTGCCCGCGTCAAGGACACCGGCGACGCCGGAAGGGCTACCGCCTAGGGCAGACCCGGTCCCGGGGTAAGTGAGGGCAAGGACGACCGGAATAGCCGTCTGCATCGAGAAGTAGATGGGGAAGAGCCTTGACTGCAAGGCGGCGAAGTGTGGCCTGTCGAGCACCTTGAACGCGACTATGCCATTGACGAACGACTGCCGAATATGTTAATGATACTGTTAGATGGGGCCCGGGGGCGGGATGACTTACGTGGAAGAAAGTCGTTCCCAGCAGCGTGCCATAGCTATGCTCTGTTAGTGAGAGCCGGAAAGGGAATCACAGGACATGTAATTGACGCACGAAAGGATGTGGTACGGTGCCGGAGAGAAAAGGATGGAGTCCGGCATCTTCACTGGTTTGACTGTAAGTGGTTCGGGAGAATGAGAGCTGATAAGCGACCTGGAGGCAGACCTGTGAGAGACTGGATGAAGTATGTTTATTCGAATATAGTATTTCGGAGCAAATTATCATACCATCACACGTCACTAATCGTCCGTAGTTTCCGCGCACGTGACTGCGCGACAGACGCGCTCAGGCACTGCATCCCTTACGCAACCGCGTACCGAAAAGTGGAGATTCCTGGGAGGCAGCACCATGCTTAAAGGAATATCCTCTTAAGAGGTCACACCAACCAACACCTTCATCTCGGTTCGCGTATGCAGCATGATTGATGAACTTACTCAGGAACAACAGGCCAATGGATCATTCTGCGTTCTCTTCGAATGTCTGAATACCTATGAGGTTCACTCGCTTCAGTCACTAATACCGCCCCCGCTTACACGTTCTCCTCAGCCATGGCCGACAAGGAGGCCACGGTCTATATCATAGACCTCGGCCATTCCATGGGCGAGAAGCACAGTGGCAGGACAGAATCAAACCTTGATTTCAGTATGCGATATGTCTGGGACAAGATCTCGACGACCGTCGCGGCTTCGCGCAAGACATGGACCATAGGCGTCATAGGCTTGCGCACGGATGAGACGAAGAACCCACTGGATGAGAACGGACTAGAAGGCTACGAAAACATTTCCGTCTTGCAGCAAATTGGTCCGATGAGCATGTCGGCTCTGAGAGAGCTACGGAATGAGATCAAGGTGTCCAAGACGAAACAAGGAGACGCGATTTCCGCCATTGTTGTCGCCAGTTCCATGATTGAAGAGTTCACAAAGAAGCTCAAGTACAACAGGAGGATTATCTTGGTCACAGATGGAAAGGGGGCTATTGATAGCGACTCGCTGGAAGAGGTCACTCAGAAACTCAATGACGTTGGAATCGAGCTGATCGTTATGTGAGTAAATGGCGTTTGGATGTCTGCGCCACTCAGCTAACCCGTTGTGCAGTGGTGTTGACTTCGACGACCCGGATTATGGCTTTAAGGAGGAGGATAAGCCGAAGTCGAAGAAGAAGAACGAGGAGATTCTATCTCAGCTGGTAAGCCAGTGCAGAAAGGGCGTCTACGGTACCATGGAACAGGCCGTCGAAGAGCTCTCAGTTCCGCGAATCAAGCCTGTTCGCCCTTTCAAGAGCTACGACGGACCCCTAACTCTGGGTGATCCCGAGGTATACCCTAACGCCATGAGCATAGCCGTGGAACGATACTTCAAGACAAAGCTCGCAGCTCCGCCGTCGGCCAGCACTGTGGTCGTGAACAACGCTCCGTCTAGGTCCAGAGCTGACGATGACGATGAGGCGATTGAAGAGAATGGCAACGGTCTGGGTGCCGTGAAGCAAGTCCGCGCTTACAAGGTCAACGACCCGGATGCGCCAGGTGGAAAGCGGGATGTCGACTTTGAGTCTTTGGAAAGGGGCTACGAGTATGGTCGGACGGTAGTTCCGATCAGCGATATGGACCAGGAGATTACCAACTTGCAGACCAAGAAGTCATTCACCATTCTCGGCTTCATTCCGTGCAGCAGCGTAGGTGTCCCGTTCTCATCCTGCCGTTTTGACCTCCAGCTAACCGTTTTCAGTACGAACCATATCTGAGCATGGGAGAAGCCGGCGTCATCGTCGCCCAGAAATTCAACGAGAAAGCAGAGCTGGCGCTTTCATCGCTAGTAAACGCGCTCTACGAACTCCAGTCTTATGCGGTCGCGCGCTACGTCAACAAAGATAACCAGAAGCCTTTCTTGCATCTCCTTATCCCCGACCCAAAACTCGACAGCGAAGCCGATTGCTTGTTTGATATCCAACTGCCATTCGCCGAGGATATAAGGTCGTACCAATTCCCTCCTCTGGATAAAGTCATTACTGTCGAAGGCACAGTTCTGAAAACGCACCGCCTGCTCCCCACTCCAGATCTCTCCAAAGCTATGAGTGACTTGGTCGACGCCATGGACCTATCCAAGTTTGGCAAAGATGACGATGGGTGAGTTCTGCAGCTAGGTCCCTACAGTAGGAGTTAGCTGACCCTCGTACAGAAATCCGACCGAGTATGCCCCTATTGACGAGACGTACAACCCCACGATCCACCGCATCAACCAAGCCATCCGTCACCGGGCTGTCCATCCAGAAGAGCCACTTCAGCCACCAGCTGAAATCCTTCTCCGCTTCTCGAAACCTCCAGATGATCTTGTTGAACAGGTCAAGCGGCAGACAGATATTCTAGTCAAGAAAGCGGACGTCAAGAGGGTCCCACCAAAAGTGAAAGGCAAGCGGAAGCGCGAAACTGTCAAGCCCATATCAGGTCTCGACGTCGACGCCCTGCTTGGCCAGGCCAAGCGCACAAAGATCGATCCCGACAATGCCATTCCGGAGTACAAGCAGACCCTTGGCGCGGCGACTGAGGTCAAGGCTATTGAGGAGGCTACGAAGCAGATGGGAGACATAGTTTGTGCTCTGATCCGGGAAAGCTTCGCGGACATCAACTATGGCCGAGCGGCGGCACATCTGGGCGTCATGCGCGAGGAGCTCATTGCTCTTGAAGAGCCGGATCTGTACAACAACTTCTTGAGGGGCCTGAAAAAGAAGATCCAACATAAGGAGCTGGACGGAGATAGGATGGACATGTGGCGTAGTAACATCGTTGCCGGTGGCCTGGGGCTGATTACCGACCAGGAGTCGGAGGTGTCCAGCGTCACAGAGGCTGAAGCTAAGAAGGTAGGTCTTCTCCGAATTCCGGGCATGGAGAGGTGCTGACGAGCTGCGCAGTTCGAGAAATAGTTGCCATGACTAGTTGTTTGATGCAGGGACCCGGAGGCGGTTGATATGTGGCCCCTGGCTGTTTGGCACTGTAGTATGGGTCGACTATGCTCCGTGTTCTACAAAGAGAAACCAGCATCACTTGCTACGGGACAGGAATGTCCAGGGGGGAAAGCAGTCTCATTCTTCTTGACCTGTACATATCTTCCTAACAATGTACGCCACACCTGAGGTTGTGGCGCAAACTGATTTTCGATTGCTGTACTGCATTTACGTGGAAACGTAAGGCAACCTTGAAAACACCATATCCCTCAACCAAGGTTTGTCTTCGCAATAACCCAAAGTCAGGCTGGCAAGGTGAAACGTCTTATGAAAGAGTAAAAATTTCCCCAGAAATACAGAAGCGTTTCAGTAGTACATTGCCTCGTAGCTTCAATTATCAATGATCCCGCAAATTTCACACGTTCCAGGTTGCTTTGTGGCACGGAGGTGCTAGATAGAGGCATTGCTCCTTCCCTGCTAGAACTTCATCTCGAGATATGGGTTTTCGACAAGAGAAAAGATTCAGGTAGGAACTTGATTGGCCTACCCGAGGTACATTAGGAACCTAAGTTGCTTTGGCAGTCACATCTGTCTCTTCTCCTCTGATTGGGGCGTTTCTCAAAGAGTCCAACTTCGCTATCCGCATTTGCTTCTCTTCAACAAGTACTCTTCCTTCGCCCTCTCCTCACCTCCTTCTTGATCCTTCCACTGTCAATGAACCATCACATTTAGAGGAAGCCGTGTCTGTTTGCCTACACCAGCCACCCTTTCTCCATCCTCTCACAGCCTACCGTCCAGCATTTGGCAGATCCGGCCTCTGGTAATTATCCCATCGTTGTGGACACCTAATCCGAGCCTTACCACTGCACCCTGCACAGATACACCATCTCGTACCTTCCTTGTTGAAGTCAAAGCAGCGGCAACATGGATCAAGAGGAATATGTCAGGCGCCTAGAGGAACTCATGGGGCCTAATGTCTGGCAAGAGCACAAGCCTTGCACCCTAGAGACCGCTCAGGAGCCTCTTCCAGCAAGCGAGCCTCCTCGGCTGGCCCAGTTATCCGACGAACAAAGCTCCGACTCACCTGACTCACCCCCAGTGAAGGGTAGTCTTACATCTTCGGCCTCCTGGCCCGAGACTGGCCTGGGGAAGGGTGAGCGATCCAAGCAAGATACTTGCTTCTGCCCGTGGAAGCTGGTCAAGAACTATCCGCATTCTTTCATCGGGAAGACGAACGCAGAGCGTGCGAAACACTTCTTTGACAATCCAACCATTCATACTCACCATCCTTGGGATCTCTACTACATCTACAACCCAGGCGACGTGAAGAACAGGCATATACTGCTCGTGCCCACGTACCAGTTCGAGCATCTGCTGGATGTCATCAACGACAAACTCGACATCCTGCTCACTATCCCCGGACAGAAGAATGCTCAGAAGTTCAAGGTTACGTTTGGGATGGGTGGCGCGCCTGTCCCTCGCTTCGTTGGCCGATCTACGAACTTCGAGGAGTTTGAGGCTCTTAAGAGAAACCTCCCACCCTACAATCCGGAGGACGATATTCGACACTTGTCTAACATGGCCCAAGAGGATTTTCTGGAATTGCTCAAGCGCATACAAACGAGCAGCAAGGCCAACAAGAGCAAGAAGTCGGAGAAGAAACGTGCCCAGCGTATCCAGGATCGCAAATCGTGGGGTAAATCGGCCAAGCGTGTGCAACGCTACCTTGGTATTCGGAAGGATGCGTCGAGAACCGTGGAATTAGGTTCGGGCACACGTCTGGGAGATCTCGCCAGTGGTTCACAAGCTGACACCACTAACGTGCCCGCTGAAGGCTTGGAGAAGATGACGATAGCCGATGCCCAAGCCACTAATGCCACCGCTGTTGATGTTCCGGTAGTCGCGAATCCGGAACTCGGTTCGGTCTAAGTAAGCATCGACATCGAGGCATTCGAGTTCCGTCAGGACTTGATCACGGAGATTGGCATGGCGGTCTTCGACACTCTTGACATCGACACCCGGCCACCCGGAGAGAACGGGAGAAACTGGTTTCCTCTCATCCGTGGTCACCACTTCCGGATCAAGGAAAATGCATGGGCTACGAACGGAGTTCATGTGGACGGACACGCAGACAAGTTCGATTTCGGGTAAGAAACCTCCCTTGTGCTCACGTATCATTCGTGTATTGACTCACCTTCTTGATAGTGCTACCCAGTTCGTCGCGAAGAAACGCATCAGAAACCTCGTTGCCGACATTATCGAGAACCCGGCAAGCCTTGATCCCAAGAAGAACAAGGCTGAGCTCGGCAAGCGTCCGGTGGTACTGGTTTTCCATGACTCGGCTTCGGATATCAAGTACCTCGAGACGATTCGCTATGATGTCACAGAGGCAAAGAACATCCTGGAGATTGTCGACACCAGAGACATGCACCAGCATGGAGTCAAGGCAAACAATCCTGCTGGTCTTGAGCGGGTCCTTGCCGAGCTCAACATACCTTCTCGATTCCTACACAACGCGGGAAACGATGCAGTGTATACTATGCAAGCCATGATTGGGTTGGCTTTCAAGATGCGTCAAAAGAGTCTTGAACGGGTACGCGACAAGAACGCTCAAGGGTAAGTAAAAGTCACGAACCGCTGGACATTCATGAATAAACGCAGCTGCTGACAACCGGGCCACAGAGCTGCTGCTCCAGGAGAAGCTAAGGACGACGAAGGCTGGGCTACTGGAGGCGAGGACTCCGACGGAGGTAAACCAGGCGAGAAAGGAGCACCTGTTGCCTACTCAGGGGGCAGTTATTTGAGAGGCAAAGCATTTCAACCCGGTGAGGATGTTCCTGTTCGAGCTCCTTCATCGCCGCCCTCGAATGTGTTCTCATGGTCTGACAATGAGGACGCCGAACATCTTGAAGCTTGGTAACGGGATCCAATATCTCTACAACAGATACTCCGGCGCTGTGTGTGGAATACATACCTTACTCTGCTCAAGTGTACGGTCATGTACTACCAGCAATTTGCGTTGACTTCTTGATCGTTCTCAGCACACTCGGCAGGGATAGGTGCTTTATGTGGCAGACCTTCAACTTAGCCGGCGAAACCTGTCACTGGACATGCGTATCCTAGATATGCTCTTGATGTACGACGTCGACCCGAACAAGGCCCCAACATACCAGGGCGAGTATGATGATGGATGCTCTTACACAGTTTAGCTAGCTGGCAAGAGGAAATTTGAAGAGCAGCAACAGGTCTCTGATACCTGTAAATATTCGCGGTATCCATGCGCTTCGCCCATTTTATATAGGAACACTGCAGAAGAGACGTAGAACCCCAGACTTCTTCCAGCCTGTCCGCATCGGGGCGGGATCCATGCAAAAGAAAAAGACCAAAAATGAACGTACAACATCAGGGATTCCCCGGTGGTCACCCACCCGAGTACTAGTCTGACGATTACTGGCTTGTCTATGGGAGAGCGGACGGGATCCCGAATTCTCCAGTATCTATGGTCGTACGTGAAAGTCAACGGTGCTAGAGTTGTTTATATACCTTCGTGTTTTCCCGGTTAGCAGACTTTGTGTGACTGAACTTGTAGTCGGAAGATTGCACCGAAAAGACTTGAGGAGTGGAAACAGCCCAGATGTCCATGTGGTATAGCCATGTGATAAATTTCTTCACCATGACGCCGTGTCTAGCTTGCTCATACAAAGATTTGGCTGATCCCCTAGCCTGAAGCAAATCCCAAACGCCAGTGCTATGTCCGAAGCAGTATAGTGGTGTTGTACATGTAATATGTCAGTCTTCCGATCCCTCTTCATCTCCTCGCTGATGTTCCCAATCAACAAGTAGCCTCTCTCTCGGCGGCAGTCACAGCTCGGTAACGAGGGTTGTCCTGTCAGGTTGATCTGCGGGCCATCCGATATCCTTCCGCCTCAGGGTTACGATGCGCCCTTCTCGAGAAACTCTTTTGCTTCGTTCACTTTGGTTGCGAGATATGGACTGCCGCCACGATCGGGATGGTTGAGCAGCATCAGTGTGCGATGTGCTTTCCGGACCTTGTCTTTTGTGAGGTTTCCGTCCCTGGTCAAACGTTAGTATCACGAACCGCTCCTCTCCTCCGCAACAGATACTCCGATGAATGCTTACTTTAGTGACAGGATCAACTGGGCCTCCTTCTTTGTCATTCTGGGCTCGAATCCGCCCTTGTAGAATGCTTTGCCCAGGGCTCCGACGCCACCCCGGGACCTGCGAAATGCGACGAGACCAGCCCGACCCTGTGAGTTGTGGTTAGAGACAGAAAATAATCGAGTGGCGGACGGAAATGCTCACCAGAAATGCAGCCACGGCTACGCCGGCTCCAATAGCGACTGCTGATGCCATGATTGTGTGTGGTTTTGTCGATGTCGAGTGCAGTGACGAAGATGCGACAAATTCAAGGTCGTGGAATCGACAGTGTCGGCATCAAAAGAATCTTTGTCGTTCCGTCACTTTCAACGGAATGAGCCGGCTTCATGCCGCACGGACCAGGTATATACAGGTCTTTTAGGCGCATTGGACACCAGCGAATCAGAAGCGGCTACTTCACACCGCCTGCCCCGCTGTCCTAGCCACTTGGAGGGCGGGGCCAAAAATTTCCAAAAGGGTCGGGTCAAAATTTCGAGAATTGAAGTTGTCGGTATCCAAGTGTTGAAGCTGCACCACCACCAAATCGATACCGAAGTTGGCTGTTCGACATCGCCAAAATGAGGTATGCTCAGTCTCCTACTCAGACAGGATGCTTGATAAGCCAGACAGGTCACTGACATTTGCCCGGAAATCCAGGATCGAAACATGCTACTTCTGTAGCAGGCCCGCCTACCCGAGCAAGGGCATCACCTTTGTGCGAAACGATGCCAGGGTCTTTAGGTTCTGCAGGAGCAAATGCCACAAGAACGTACGTTCGCTCCGGCTCCCTTAATCTCGTCCTTCGTTGCTCGGTGCAGAGACTGGAAATCCGACGGCCGAATCCGTCTGTATACAGCTGCTAACAGATGCGATGGAACAGTTCAAGATGAAGCGCAACCCCCGCAAGCTAAAATGGACCAAGGCCTTCCGCAAGGCCGCCGGCAAGGAGATGACCGTCGACTCGACGCTGCAGCTCGCCGCCCGGCGCAACGTGCCCGTGCGCTACGACCGCGACCTGGTCGCCAAGACGCTGAAGGCCATGGAGCGCATCAGCGAGATCCGCACCCGCCGCGAGCGCGTCTTCTACAAGAAGCGCATGGCCGGCAAGCGCGCGCGCGAGCTCGCCATCGCCAAGAAGCTGGTGGCCGAGAACGAGCACCTGCTGCCGCGCCTCAGGGGCAGCGAGAAGAGGAGGCTCGAGGAGATTGCCGCCGAGAGAGGCGTCGCGGCCGAGGAGCTCGATGCCGAGACCGTGGAGGGCGTGCTCAAGGCCGGCGGCAAGAGGAATGCCAAGGCCTTCGGTGGTGAGGTGCGGAGGAAGCGGCTGTTGGCCGACGGCGGGGAGGAGGAGATCGTCGAGCGGATTGGCGGGGTGGTCGGCGACGGGGACGAGGACGACGATGATATGGATGATATGGATATGGACTGAGCATCTGTGGGCTAGTATCTTGGTCTACTTCCTTCTTTTTTCTTGTCGGTCTGCTATCTGGAGTTGGGCGGCGTTTTCGTTCTGGACTGGCATTAACACCGGCGTCCTTGGAGTATCTCGGTTGGGGAAAATGAAAGAGAGTCGTCTATTATACCATACCAAACCATTGCCCAGATTCTGCTGCCAAATGAGCACCGAATTGCCGATGCATGGAAGCGTCGGAGTACATCTGGGCGCTTATGTCGAGGTCAAAGGGGTATCGATATATATTTATGAACGTATCCTACAGCATAGTGGTCTCCATGTACATGCACAAGGCGACGCCGCAAAAACATCATGGCTCCTCCTGCTCCCGGCCTTGATGATGATAAGCTGCAGGCGGTGGAGCCAGCGCAACGTCGACGTCTTGCAATATCTGAGCCTCTAGGTCCTCTATCCTTTTCTTCTCTTCCTTCTGCTGCTGCTCAGCCTGCGCTGTTGCGCTCGACGAGTCGCTCCAGTTGCCGGCTCCGCCGCGACCCGAGAGTCCGGCCCTCGGTTTGGACTTGCCGCCGGAGCTTAGGGCGGCCTTGGCCCGCCTAGAATCCTCCTTCTCCTGCCGGCGGGCCTCATCTGTGTCCTTGGGATCGTAGAAATTCCCTGCGCCTCCGCGGCCGGCGCGGGAGTACGCGGGAGTGTCCCCTGATGGTGTCGCACTGGCGGTCGGCGTTGTTGCACTGGAACTCGGCTTCTGTGCCTCACGGTCCTGGGTAAGTGAAGGGCACTTGTTAGTACTTTCTTAAGCTCTGTCGTTCGTAAGAGTTGGGCATCTCTAACCTCTGATGCGACCTTGTCCGCGTCCTCAATATCCTTCTTGCTATACCAGTTTCCCGCGCCCCCGCGGCCAACTCTGCGGAAGACTTCCGATGACATCACGTCGGCGCTGTGTCCTAACTGAACCAAGCTCCTCCAAAAGTAGCTGGTTGGTACTTGGTATGGGAGATTGCAGTGTCTAGGATGGATGCCTTGGTGTGTTGCAAGTCTCGGTGCGCGAAACTGTGTATCAGAGCGATTTCTCCGGAGCTGGTGGCTGTCGCTTATCAGCAATCGAGCTGAGTGTTAGCGCTGGATCGGACGCAGGCGAGCCGTTCCAAACGGCAGACAGGACAATTCAACCATTTGAGCAGTCAGGCTGGACTGCACAATCGCCGCATCATACGAAGAAGCCGTCACGATTACCATTGGGAGGCTATTGAACATACGCAGTTATTACAGTTCGGTAGGAGGAGTTGCTCGTCCCAGCACTGCACTAGAAATACATTATTCGTAACTAAGGTAGGAACCAGGCCCGAGTCCGACTATATGATACAAAAGGTAGAAGAGCGACGCCAGGTTGGCCGGGACCGGCACTCGGACGACGATCAGCACTCTCAGCTTGCAGATCACCAACAAGTAAATCCAGATCTTCAACAAACGCTGTATGAATACTACAGTACACGAGTAAAGGATCCAACCCAGAGAGGCATAATTGCTTAAGCCACAACCGTCGGCGGTGGCATTGTCGTCCGCAGATATTGGCAGTCTGGGGTCAGCTGCTCAACTCACGTCATCGAGTTCCTTCGCATTCGACGCACGACATTTTTTGTGGTGTTTGCAATTTTAGTGTACTGAAAACTGACCACTTGACACAAAGCATCCTCAGCCACACGACGATGCGTCATGTTCCTCCAGAGTGCTTTTCAATCAGCCGAGACGTTCGCGATCGTCAAAAGTGGGACATATAGTGTTCATCCATCAGCACTTCAGTGCCACGGTATTATTCCCTGCACTTGTAGGAACCGGACCGTTGCCAGCTGGCTTGCGCTGGAATGAACTAGACGACGACCAGACTATCGTGTGGCTATCTCTGGGGTTTCACATCATTTGTCTCCGTTTTCGATCCCTAAGAATTCGATGGAAATCATTGTCCTGTCGTCATATTGCAAAATCCCGCCAACTCGAGCACTGAGCAGGTAGTGAAGCTAAGCTGACATACCGTTTCAGGACTGGCGAGTCCCCGGATTCGGGCATCGTCTGAGATAAGAATCTCAACCGGTGCTCCTAGAAACTCGGATCTCATGTCGGGTTATCGTTGTCCGGACTCAACTTCGGCCCATCCTTTCCATTCCGTGGTAGACTGGTAGTTCTGGTAGTGTAGCAGTTGTAGGTCCTAGAGAGGGGTTCTGAAGGCCAGGCACGAATGTATTTGTGCGTTATTGGATGGTAGTCTCGAGCAGTGTGTGCCTGAGAGGTTAGATCGAGAGAATGTGCCGTCCTAAGGCCGAGTCTGGACTGCTCTGAAGCGTCTGCGGAACAGTGACCCCACATATGCTGCACAGCTGATCTCGACAATTGGCCAGAGGAAGAATTGCTGAGAAATCAGTAGCGTGTTCGTAAAAGGTTGAAGATCAGGGTGTGTCTTCACGAAAGAGGGTGTCGTCTGAACGCCAGCTTGGAAATTGTTCTCCCAAGGATGTCCCTCTCACTGGATGGATTTTCGCTCACTCTAATCATCTCTGGCAGACGAGGGTGAGTGGACCACGATAAAGCTATTCCCCTCCTGTCATGGAACTATCACGCTGGTTGGCCACATGAGCGGCAGCCAGGTACAGGAGGGCTTTAAGCTCATCCTGTGGGAGGGTTGTCAGGACCCTTTGCGCACGAGATTAGCTGACATACCTACATATCGACAGCTTAGTGTTGACCAAAAACCAAGCAGAAAATAAGAAGTTCACGCGGCGTTTTCGTCGCATACTCTAGCAACGCAAAAAACCCCAATTGAAGGTGTTTGGGCCGACCGAGATCTCTTCGGAACCACTAGAGTTCGCAATCGCACACCAAGTTGAGCGGACCACAGTAAGTTTAGGGCAACTGAGGGGCTCTGATCATTCCGGGGAAGAGGTCGCTCCGGCTTCTGATATCCTCTGTACTACGCAGTAAACGTACCTCGGACACACTGTGCTAGCGCCGGATGTCATACGCCCATATCGGCGATGCAGTGACCTGCATGAACATTGGAGGGGTCTCTTGGCGCTAAGTTTAGAGGTACCGTAGCACTTACATCTATCTTAGCAGAGTGGGTTGAGTGGTAATCGGCAAGAGGCAGGTTGACCAGAAAGGCAGAGCGGGTTGCCGACATGAACACCCAGCAACTCATGTCATGGAGCTCAAAACGGTACTTCAGTATAAGCTAATGTGTATGGAGAACAATCAATTGATTGAAGCAGATGGTTGATGGCGAAAAGACAGATCTCTAGACGCAGGACATGATCAAGATTGACAAGCCGTGATGGCGGATGCGCCTCGTGGACCTTAACAGCAGCCGGACTGTCAACTTTGGAGGAACTTCAAAACTCCAGGTACCCCGCCCTGCACCTGGTGCTCCACAGATACTTCGAATTGTCCAACCTCCTCCTGCTCAAATGCTCAACTCCAGACTGCGCTTCAAAATTGCGATTAATCGTAGATCCGCCAGGTACCACTCCCGTCGTTTATAGACATCTCAGTTTGGATCGTATTTGTGTGCTTGCGGGGTTGTTCTTGCCATAATTTTCATTGTGGCCGAAGCTGTCACGTTGGCCACCAATTCTACTGTCTCACCTCAGACAACTGATCACGAACAACGGAGGCATATAATGGATCGACCGCCGCTTGCATTTGATTCCCCAACATTCGATTCAGGAACAGGAAACTGAAAAAGACAATCCATGGAACCGATGGGAGAAATATCCAGTATAAACTAAGACTTTATGCCCTTCATAGGCGGTTATGCGCGGGTCGGCTACCTGCCGTAGCCTTTTCTACCCTCACGCCTTCCCGCGAAGTGGTGCGACCCCTCCCCAAGGACACCCCTGGCAGCAACCCCGCCTCAGGCCGGAGGTGGAGGTTTCTTGGCAGCGCTACAAATATTATTAGCAAGTAAGGTAGGTAGGTACCTTGGCAAGCACTGCACAAACACAGGAATAGGAGGAAGTGGAAACCGGATGCCAGAAACACGTTGACCATCGAATTGTCGAAATAAAGCTGCGAGGAACCCATCTTGAAAACCGACGGCAAAACCTCTGGAGGATGGGCGCGTATTTATCGTGGCCAGGTTCTCGTTTAAGGCAGATACTAATTTCAAACACACCGGATAAGGCAGCGGCCAGCGAAACAGCCGACGAGATTACCAACTACGGCGCTTGTGAATTGACAGGGAGGGCTCTTTGTCATTCCTGCGACCAAGTGACCTTGGAACCTCCGATCTTGGGAGGCTCAGCTGGTCCTCGTTTCGCCCCTTCTGACGCGCAAATGGCCGCTCTTCAAACAACCTTCGTCTCGAGCCCACAGAAATTTTTATTTTCTTCTTCATCGTTCGCAGCAAGCTCCAGCCAGTCAGTCACATAGTGACCCTCCTTGAATCGGCCGACAATTCTTTGGATAAAAGTGATTGAAATCAAGAAGGAGCAGGATCCATTTCCCGATTCCGATGAGCTGACCACAAAACTGGCCTGACTGTGGCAGATTGACTTACAACTTTGGAACTTGGCCTCGCATTTGTACAGCACAGGTACTTCTTAATACGGTACGCCTGTCTCGTGGCCTGCCAGCTGGGTGTGACCTGCCTGCAACCTACTGTGGTATTATTTTTATTATTTCCACTGCCCAGCCCGGCCAGTCTTCCATTCAACAAAAAACCACACGTTCCACGACTGCACGACTCCCGCGAACAACAACGAAACCGCCGACGATTTCTCCGCCAGGGAGCATCATTGCTTCCATCTCTTTTCTCAACTCTCGCAATTCTGGAGAAGCAATAAATTGAGCCAGGCCTTGCAGAGAGCTCTGACCTCTGCACGACTCTGGCAATGGCCTCATCAAAGGTAGATCGCGCAATATCCATGCCGGCTAGCGGTATCGCTTCCACAGTTCGTGGAACCCACAGTGTGCTGATCACCACCATTTCAAACCACAGGAAATGCAACAAACCTCGCGACCGCTTGCTCATCGTCCATCCTTATCCGTCAATCCGTCCTCTGGTAGCCCGAGTTCTTCGAGACAATCGCATTCACGCACGAGTTCGCACTCCGTCTTGTCGAGCTCGCTCAATGCGAGTCATCGCGTTACCCGCCGCAAGAGCATGACCAACACCTCGGCCAATGTCGCCGCAGTGGCTGCAGCTCTCACGGAGGCCGGCGACATGGCGATGCCTCTCCCTATTGCGGTCGGTTCCCGCCGCAACACAATGTCCAAGTATGGCAATGCTCGGTCTGGCCTCCTGGGAAGCCTGCCCTCCCCGCCCGCGAGCCTACCCACCCAGAAGTTTGTCATGGGTGCCGACGGAACGGTCGCCCACGTCCAGGACAGCGCTATTGACGACGAACAGAACGACCGCTCTTCCGACGAGGCTGAGCGGGCTTTCCAGAAAGCGCGCATTAGGAGGGCGAGCGATGGTCAGCCTCTGGTCAAGGAGGGCAGGAAGAGCAACCGCCCCGAGCTCCGTTGCGAGAAGTGCGGAAAGGGCTACAAGCATAGCAGCTGCTTGACCAAGCATTTGTTTGTGCCCCAATCTCCCTTCCCAATCTCTCCCTCTCTCCGCTCACGACAGTGCGCCACCGCAAAGGCTGTGCCAAGTGGCGCATTTTCGAGGAGAACGATGGGTTCTGCGTCTGTGTCCGTGAAAGCATGTATTGACTTCTTTGGCGTTCCAGGTGGGAGCATACTCCCGAATGGTCGGTCACGTCAAAACTGCTCATCTCGAAGCACCAGCAGGTCCAACTGCTCGAGGCCGCGTCTGTGCTGCTGGCCATGAACAACGAGGCCAAGGATTCTACCACACCTCCGGACTCGGCCAAGGACTTCGCTAGCGACCAAGAGTCGGCATCTCCTGCTGCCTCCGGATTCTCCGACGTGCAAGACCGCAGCTCTGCTGACACCACTCCTCCTCCTGCTCCCGAACCTCAGGCCATCGGTCAGGGTAGGCCGTATCGGTCGATGTCGAAGCGACTGAGCAGTGGCAGCGGCTTTGGTCGCTCATACCAGTCGGCTCCATTCGCCGCCGGCTCCTACACAGGCAGTACACCTGTCAGCTCTGGATTTGGTCACTTCCGCCAGCAAAGCCAGGATCAACGCCCCACCTCGTCAGGAAAGAACATGACGGGCAAGGACGATCGCGAGCTAGCAGCGGCAGTTGAGCTGCTCAGTTGCAGTTTCGGTAGCAACGCAGGCTCCTCTCGAGCAGTTCATCTGCCTGCGGATGCTCCGCCCGTTCCGCCACTCCCGGCCCAGTATCTCGACCAGGCTGTCTTGACGGGTACGAGCTTCATCAACAGTTTCCCTAGCAGGGCCCCTGAGAGCTTCACCCGTGGCACTCTTCGCAGCGAGATGCACAGAGACGATGTCAAGATGGAAGGAAGCGGAGAGAGTGCGGCAGACGACGACGACGACATCATGTCACGGGCTCGCAGCGACGAGGACGACGAAGGCGTCTTTGGGCGTATGGAAGAGTAATGAGCTCTCGACGGAGCTGATCTACCACTCTTTTTTTGGATTCGACTCCGGCAGATACTGCTATGACCGATAGGAAATCATGATAAGGATATGGGAGCCGCTGTAGGCATGGATTTTGTGTTTTCCTTTTGTGCTGTATACTCAAAGCATTGCAAAGAGGGTCGCTCCGCCAACGACCTTAGCACCGAAGAGTGGAGAGGCTTTTAGGACTGCTTTTGTCGCTTTTTGGCTATTGAGGAAAGCGGCCAGCCATCTCCACGAGGTTAAAGTGAGGTCGTGTGCGAGCGTTGAGCGATTCCTCGCCCTGGATATTAGCTAGTAGATGGATAGTTCTTCTTCATGAGACGAATGTGTGGGAGATGCCGGTCTATCGGCTTCGATAACACTTCTTGCCGTCTGGTAGAAGTATCGAAATCCAAATGAAACGAAATAATAACAAAACAAAGAGAACCGAGCCGGAACTCACCAATTTTGGCCTAATAGGCCACACTCCTTTGTGCTCAACGTTTGAAGAAAGTCAGGCATCGTGAGAACTTTCTACACCATGCGAAGCGATAAAGGTATCTCGACAATAGAGATAACTGCTGCAAGGTGCCAGTAAGAGGGGATACATCCCAGTTTTAAGGAAGACAGCCGTACCAACCACCCAGTTCCGTCACTCCTATCGAACGACCCACTGCTTGTCATTAGCCCGTTGGAGTTTGAGTCGGAGCGTCTTGAGATCGACGAGATACCGTCAAACATTCCTAGTCGTCACGCCCCGGAAGCAGTAGGCATATCTATCTATCTTCACAGGCATCATGGGGACAGTAGGAAAAATACTGAGATTTCAGATAATTCCTCCAGCTATTGTTCCGTTGTCGCGGTTCGTTAATTGGTGCCTAAGTTACTTGGCCGGAATCCTTGAACGGGCTTTCAAGTGAAATGGTCAAGTTGACAGCAACGGCCGTTTTCATTTGCTCATCTGCATCTGGTCGAAGATCAGGTCCGTGACTTTCATACCAGCTAAGGTAGCCCCACTGCAAACAGTGCTGATGTCCTGTGCTTTGATGCCCTTGCCCGCCTACGTCACTGACCCGTAACCTTTCACACTTATGACTATGGTACACTTTAAAAAGTGACCCACAGAAGCCGCGGTACCTACCTCATCAGTCTCATGAGAATTCGCAGATTTGAGTTCCAACATAAACAACCACCATGTCCTCCTCGCCATACTATTTCGCAAACTAAACACACACAATATTTTCACGGCAACCTGCCCGAAGCTAGACTCTGTGCGGTCCCATCTTTCTAGTTTTCGGACTTCCAGACAGCACTATATCGCATCTTTATTTGCAAGGCGCAATACGCTTACCCTCAGAGTAAATCTCGGTCAGATTCATTATCCCATTTCCACACCGAGGCGTCTAGTGGCGGAGGCGGAGGAACCAGAACTGCTTATCGCGGCAAAAGGAGACTCGCACGATGTCGACATACTCAACACGGTCTTCAGATCCGTCGGTCTTACCTGCGGATCCGTTGGTAGCCTCAGGTGGCCCGGCCGTCAGCTTGGACGCGGACCATGACGACACCAAGAGCTTGACCGTCAGCAAAAGCGAGAGAGTACGGAATGCTGTGTCACATCTCGTGACTTCGCCGAACCGGCGAGCTTCGCGACTCCCAGCGTCACTGCAGTTCCCGCTCATTGTGCTTTTGAGTTTTTCTATATCCTCCGTGGGCTATTCGTTCCTAAACGAGTCTACTCGTGGAGAACTTGCAACCATCACGAAAGCGCCAGAGTCGAATTTTGATGTTACTATTCTTGCACTCTGGAGATTGTACGTCCCCTGTCCCCTCTTTGTAATTTCAGCCTCATCTTTCTCCGTCCGTCAGTGGCACACAGATGGTCGAATCAGCCTTGCACTCTTCAGCTTCGGCTCACTAACCGCGCTTACAGACTCGAACTCGGCGTTGGCTGGTTTGGAAACCTCGACGGCTACGACCTAGCATCCCTGAACGTGCTGTCACACGGACCCACGGTGAGCCAGACCCCCTTCACCTTGACTCTCGGCGTCTCGGCGTCTCTCGCTTAATGGCGTCTATAGCCGAGTTGATGGCGCAGCCGTACTGACACCATTCGCAGCTCTTCCTCATCGCCGCCTTCTACGACATCAGCCCCTGGACTGCAGTGGCATGTCTGGGCGTTGACTCGCTGTCGGCTCTCGGGCCTTTCGTGCTCTTGCGGCCCTTATCGGAGACTCACGTTGCCCACCCTGCGTTGCCCAACAGCGAGATCATCACTGACCGGAACATCAAACTGTCCACGGGCTTACTGGCCGGCCTGATTTACGGGGTGACGCTCTTCGTTGCGGTCAAGACCTATCTTGGGACAACCTTCGTGCTCTATTTCGAGGGTATTACCCGGGTCGAACCAGCCCTGAACTCCAAGTACGGCGCAACTGTTGCCGCACTTCTCGTGGGGCTGCTCGGAATAGCTGCTCAAAGCTTCATTTTCACCCCTTTCGAGGCCACACCCCCGACGGTAGACCCAAAGACCAAGAGGTTTGACCCCGTCACTGCAACGCTTAGCGACACACTACGCTGGAATCTGTGGGGCTTTAACAGGAGGACTCAAGTAGTCATTCTTCGAACTGGCCTGGTCGCGCTCGTCACATGGGTCCACACGTACCTGCAATGTGCGATAACGATTCAAGGTGTGGAGCCACGGGGTGCCGCAACCTATGCGTCGATTTGGTCCATTGCCGCAATGGCAACCGGAATAGCACTCGAGCTCGTGGGTGATGCTTGAGAGGACGAGGGACATGCCGTTATGTATCAGGAAAGGGTGTTCTTATCTTGACGAACGACTGGGAAGCACCGCGCAATGGCTGTTAGGAAGGATATACATGGTTGGTCGGATCGGCGTAAACGGTTGGCTGTTAGGACCGATGAGTTAGGCACCCAAAATTTTGCTATTTGCTTTCATTCTTCGTTTGCTCGACGGTGTGGAAGCTTCATATTCGCCTTCGAGAAACACAGAATACGTAATTTCCCCTTATGATGAGGCTCCAGGCAGCGACGCTTCTTGAGGTTCTAGTGGTTAGCATCGAAGTTGTATGCAGGGAGACCGTGGCTTTGCCCCGAGATCTCTCTGGTTGTCACCTAGAGATAGGGTGGAACTACTGCGTTGGCAGTGGGGTTTGCTCTCGTACGGCGACATCTCATTTCTTGACCGAAGGTTCTTCGAGCTAGAGCTCCTCTGCTCTAGCACTAGCAGTCCGATTTCGCAAGGCTCAAGAGTCACTCAAGAGTCATGATCGACTGTGCTCTTGAAAATCGGAATAAGCTGGACAGATCGCCAAGCGCAGCTGAACCCCACAGGTCAACGCCAGGCACCAGGAGGTGAGGCTCAGCCAACCGTTCAAGTCAGAATTGGGTCATGGTGCGCTTCCTGGAGTGAGCTGTCCCGTGGGTGCATCCATGGATATCCTGAATCGGCATGCAGATGCTAGTTCAAGCGCATGGAGATGTAGCTGGAATACTATGTTTGTCAACTTGATGTTTGGGACAACCAGATGGGGAAGGGGAATATAGACGAAACATAGGAATCAACAAGCTTCTCGCTTCTTCAGCCCTGCTGCGCCTTACTCTTAGTGGGATGTAAAGCTGCGGATCTGGCGAATAGGGAGATCAAACTGTGGCGCCTCGTTGACACCACCCACGCACAACGGTCCCGGACGCCGTTCAAGTCTGGAATTCTCCGTGCGGTCAAACACGGCTGTCATTTCCAAAGCCTGGGGTGCGGCTGGGCGGCCTCACCGTGGCTCTTCCATCTTTTCCTCTTCTGTACTGTAGTCTACAGTTCCTGAGTTCACATTCGTCTCCCTGACGATGATCGAACCCTTGCCGGATCCCCTCACTTGGGTCGGTGTTCCATTCGGACTCGGAGGCTGATCAGTGGATTCCTGTTACTCCCCACCGTTCTTTGTGTGGTGTCATTTATCCTTCGCAAACCTCCACCGGGGCACAGCTCAGCCTCCCGAGTCTCTGCCTAATTGACCACTAGACATGCATCATTGCTACTCGATTCTAGTTGCCCGCCTCTGCAAATCAGTGTGACAGCCTGGCTATGGGGCATGAGCATGAAAGGCTTCGCTGGGGTATCCCGATCTCGCTTCCTTGCTCCCGGTTTGCATGGGTGATGTGTGGGTGATGCCGGGAGAACTCTGTTGCAATGTCGACCAAACGAAGTCTCAATTGCCGAGAGGCTGAGAGATGCGGTTTGTTGGAGTTCATCTCATAGTATCTTCCTTGCCGTCTGTTTGCTCTCTCACGCGTGCCCTTAGCCCTTTGTCGGAGATGCCATGCACACCAACGCTTGGGATGGTTTAGCACCTCGAAATATCTTGGGACTGCACCAAGGTCGTCTTTCGGAGAACAGCCACGTTGAACAAGACTAGTTCTACTTTGCAGGCAGAAGCTTTTTTTGAACTGCAAGTGTAGTGCATCTTGGATGTCGGTATGACATACCGACTCCAAGTAGCTCATCCGGGACCGTACATGTCTGCAGTCCTCGCTACGTCCTTGTTTCTTACCGACCCTAGTTTCCCCGGACTCGCCATCGCAGTCATGTCCCGTTTCCATCATTGCTCTTGTCCCACGCTGGGCGCGCGCGCCTTTTCCTCTTCCTATATAGACTTCCTCGGGCATCCCATCCGAGACGCGGAGCCGGGTAGTCCACCTCAGCTCCATGTCTAGCGCCTTTCAGCAGCATGACGGCAGCGCACAGGTCAGTCTTTCTCGTCAGCCAAGACTGATTTTGAGCCGCCGCCCAGTGGCAGCCCTGCCGCGATGAAGAAGGGCAAGCAGAGAGAGGTGCCGAAGAAGGCAAAGGCAACGTCTGAATCGGGCTCCGGGGCCTCGTTTTCGTCGTCCGCCATGCACGAAGAGACGAGTACATTAGGGGATGATGACCAGTCCATGGAATTGGAATTCGGCGAGGAGATCATCACCTTCGACTCTCCAATCCACGCGTACGACCCTACAGAAACTGCTTTAGCCATGGCTGGGGGATCGTCTTCGTCTAGCTCGAACCAGCAAACCGGCGTCAGGAAGAGGAAGAGTATCAAGTCTGAAGCTTCGATCGAAATCATGGGCCCTATGGAGGTTGATGGTTCGGTCAAATCCATGGGCGCTGTTACCTTTACTGGGGAGTTCTCGGTGAGAGACAGGATCGAGGCATACGGGGACATTGACGTCAACGGGAGCCTCACATGCAGGTATGATATGTTCTCATAATATCCTCGCCGATAGCATGCTGCACCAGCTGGAGAATGTTGATGTGCGTTGGAAAAAAAAGAAAAAGAAAAAAAAAAAAAAAAAACTACTGACTTTTCCTGCAGCAGCAAATTGAAGTCCTTTGGAAGCCTCCAAGTCAACGGCAGTGCCTTTTGCACGTAAGTACACTTCGCAAGTTCAGCCAGACTTGAGCCATGAACTTATATAACGACACGGTTACAGAGACAAGGTCAAGATATTCGGCAAGCTCCAGATCACCGGAACCTTCGAGTGCCAGAACGAAATAGAGGTTTGGGGCGCGGTTACCATCAACGGTTACATGTACGTATTACCGCGATGGGGATTCTATCTAAACAAAAGAGTGAGGGATATCGAGCTGTGCCAGACTTTCTAACATGCGCGCCGCAGGAAATGCAACAAACTCACGGCCTACGGCTCGCTCACCACAGTCGGCGACCAGTCTTGGTACGAGGTCGAAGACACCGAGACGGTATGGGGTGCCAAGCTCATCCAGCGCGACGACTTTGAGGGATAGGAAGTAGCTGGGCCTCCAACGCTCTTTTGATGGCCTGACCCGGAGGTCCGCAAGCAATATAGCCTGAGCACTGTGGGCTTGATTTATTTTGGAGTTGGCACGGATAAGCATCGGCCGGGAGGTACTACTGACTTATGAAAGATTTCGCTCTGATCGCAAGATACTTACTTCTATTTACTTCTATTTCATTTGTGTTTGGATGGCTTGGTTGCTTTGGTTCTGTCATTCTTTTCCCCAGCGCGCTTTCGTCCTCTTCCCTGGTGCGAATACGGGGTGGCATCTGTACTCTTTGGTCGGGCAGACGATAGACTAGAGCGTTGGCTGGTTACCAAAGGGTAGATTTGCGTTTCAACACGGTGGCTTTCGATAGATGTTGCACTTGAACTATGCTAAACATCTCATATGTGCTAGAAATCAATGTCTGGCATTCGGTCTTTGTCGTGTACGTGCATTGTGGTAGGCATCAGAGCAGCCTTCTAGTTGAACGGGCGCGTTCAAGGAGGCAGGAGAGAACGGGTGGTTAACGGGAGCATTGATTCCTGAAATTGCATAAAGAGAGTTGTTATGCGAGTTATGCAGTTAGTCAACCCTGCCACTAGCGTTGCTACTTACCCCGTGCGGGATGATCCCATGTAGCTCCCCACTCTCAGGACCCACATGGTTAAGCTCACCCGTTCAGGAAACACAGGCGAAGCGCGCAACTTCAACTTCACTTCATCACTTCAAACATATCATCTTGACAGACCACTCCCCGACTATCAAGCCAGGCAGCCCTATCGACGGCATATAACGCCTTGGTATTTTCTATCAAGGACTTTTGCGCACAACCTATTGGCTTCTTCTCGGTCTGATGCCCATCATGGGCTCCGCCGCGCCTGCCATAGCGGACCTCGATGAGGCGATCTCGCCGCGCCAGACACATTCGACCCTCGACAAAGCCATGGACAACTCGCCTAGCACGACTCGGACTGTCAACAACGCACTCGGGTCCATAAACATGCGCGCAGATCCAGATGCGCAGGCCACCGTCACCGATTTCCTCGACTTTACCGAATACCTCCCCTCCGACATGATGCGCTCGCTCACGCTAATCGGGAAACTTGACCAGACCTACTTCGACGTGTCTACCAACCTGCACAACCTTACCACAAAATGGGCACAGCTTCCAAACCTACCTCCAGAAGAGCGACCAGTGCCGGTGCAGCTGCGAGCTGAGATATCGGAGAGCCTCAGCAACGCTGTCAGTGCCCGCGTCTACTCTCATGCCGAGGCGTCACGCATGGCCGACAACGTAGCTAAGCACTACAATCGCGCCAAGAGCATTCTGGCGAAGCTGAAGACCTTGTTGGATAACTGGCCCCCTTTGGACGAGCAGAAGAGTCCTGTCGCGACTACAAGATCGCCGCAGATGACGCGTACACCCAAGATCACTCTCCGCGTTGACGGCCAAAGAATCCGCCGGCAGCAAGTCCCGAGGATAACAGTTCCAGGAGAAGTGCTTGCACCATACGAGCTAAACTACGAGACATACGGGAGTGGCAGCGAGAGTAGTTCGGAGGAGGAAGCAGACGAAGAACTGGCGATACCCCCGTCTCGTGCGACAGCCACGCCTGCACCGCAACCTCGCATCAAACTTGTCAAGAACTCCAAGCCACCCAAAACTCCCAAGACGCCGAAGCCGAGAATCTCGGTCCCTCCCCAGGCCGGCGCTCATCACTCTGAACTTTCGACGTCCAAAATTCTGGCAAAACTGCAGCCCCCTCCAGAGGACGCTGTTGCTGGCAGTTCGGATGCGCCCTGGTTACAGCTCACTACGTATGAACTCGCCAAGCTTAGGAAGCGAATGAAGAAGAATGCGGCCTGGGCTCCCAGTGACACCATGATTGCGCGGGAGCTCAAGTCTCTAGGACGCGGCGTCGAGTCTTACAGGGCCGCGAAGCAAAAGGCGGAGGAGGAAGGCAAACCTTTTGATGATCATGTCCCCTCTCCGGTGGTAGATACCGAGACGGGTGCCACGGTCATGCCGCCTGGGGCACTCAGCATGGAAGCCATGGCTGCCGAAGAGAAGAACTTGAGCAATCGCGGAATGAAACTGAACGAAGCCAAGAAGAGCAAGAGAGAGAATCTAGCGAGACTGGCAGCCGAGGAAGCTGAGGCTTCGGCGAGAAAGATGTTCGAGGCGGCCAAAGCCATGTTCACGCCATCACAGCCTTCCTCCGCACCAGAACAGTCAGGGCAGAAGAAAACCAGGCAGAGGAAGCGGAAGAGGGACTCCGTCCCGGAGACTGACGCCGAGAAGCCTGATGGTCTCGAGATACAAGCGCAGCGGCCGCAGTTCAAGCGAACAAAGACCGAGACACCAGTCCCTCATCCGCAACTAGGCTCGAACAACACCTCTCAACCAAGTCAGGAAGCCGTCGCTCAGCAACAACAGCACCTCAATCCTAGTGCAGCAGCTGCTGTAATTCCGCGTACGACACCTGTACCGGTACCGATACCAGGACATGACCAGTCGGCCAAGACGCAGTCTACCGAGTCACCTGCCTCAGGCACCAACGGACCGGCCAAGACTGCAGCAGTTCCTGTGAAGCCGCCTGCCGAGACGCCTATTCCGCCTCCAGTCCGGTCCCCGAGGAAGTCGACTACACCCATCCTTCCTCCGGTCCGCGAGACCAGGAAATCGCAAGCCGCACGGATACAGGAGCAGCAGCAGCAGCAACTAGCCTCGACCCCAACGGCGGCGGCACCGTCTACCAAGCCACCATCTCGTGCTGTGAGTCCAGCTGCGCGACCTGTGACGCCAGCAGCCGACCACAGCGATGCGACAGCAGCGCTGCCTGCAACAACCTCTGGCCCGGCCACCCGCCGGCCCGCCTCTCGGGGGAAAGCGACCAGCCAAGAACCTCTGCCGTCTCTGGCCGCGGATCGTCCCCGTCGCGCTAGTACCGCACGGAACACACCCGCTCCGCCGGAGGCGCAGTCAGCTCGGCCAGTCAGCAGGCGACAATCGAAGCGTCCCGCTCCGGGCGTCATCAGCCGCACCAACTCCGGCGGTAACAGCGCCGTGGGTCGGCGGAAGGCGGCGCCGAAGAGGAAGAGCGCGACCGCGTCCAGGACTGGCCCGAAGAAGGAAAAGGGCTCCGGTGGAGGGGTCGGCGGGGTCGATGCGGCTGGGGCCGAGGCGCAGGAGGTGGAAATCGACGACGAGGGGAAGATTGTGGATCCGAATGAGCCGAGATACTGTCTCTGTAATAGGGTCAGCTTTGGGATGATGATCCAGTGTGACAACGACGTAAGCGCCGCAGTCCCCTATATTATTTTCTTTTCCCCTTTTCTCCTCTATCGTTCATTGGTTGCGGTCTGGAACATCACTGACCGGACCCACAGAACTGCAAGCTGGAGTGGTTCCATCTCGAATGCGTTGGCTTGTCCGATGTGCCTGCTCGCACGACGAAGTGGTACTGTCCCGACTGTCGGGTGCTCCTCAAGATTGGCGAGAAGGGTGAGGTCAACGCCCGGGGAATCAAAACATAGGATGTGATGACCTCGCTACCACGGACTTCGATATGACTTTCTTCCTGGCTTCATAGTCCGGTTCATTCTTACGGTAGCAGGCGGACATGGGTCGGCATTGTCGTTGCAATACAGCTTGCTCGGCATCTTGGGTGGCGGGGTCCCCTGATTCACTCGGTGCACGAATACGGACGTACATACAGCTGAGCATCGCAGCGCGGCTCAATGGATACTCTTCCCCGGGTGGAGTTGACTCATATGAGATGGCGGGTTTTGCAGAGCTTTTCTTCCTCATTAGACGTGTGCGACCTTGTTGAGCAAGAGGGTCTTGGACTCCTTCCTTTTTGAGCAGTTGTGAAGTGAAGTGATGCTCCGCCCTGGACTGCAATGCGACGTTGGCGTGCAGGACTGCGTCCAGATGGTGACGGAAAACCGGAAATACACAATAGTCAAATAGCAATGCATGCATTTGCTCTCCAGCTCCAGGTAATACGGACCTCAATCCTGTCGATGCGACTGGACAACCATTTGAGTATTCCCGGTCTTTTCCCAGATCTCCACGCGACACTAGTAACCTATCACCTATGTAATGATTAGGTATGTGATCGATGGTTAGCATTACGTTTGCCAACTCGACTCTCGGTAGGACCTTGGCTCGCTTGGCTTTGCTTGGGGAAGCAAGATGGCCGTCCTGCCAAGGCCTTGCGCATATCGAGAGACTGTCCCTCCAGGATGATGCCAGGATGCCTGCTACGCGAACTTCCGCTTCCAGGCCTTGAAGGGGGAAGAAGCTGAGCTGTACGTACTGCACAATAACTCCGGGGGTTGACAGGGACTGGCCTGTCGTGCCCGGGTTACGCTGCGGTTCGACCCGGGCTAGGGGCAACCAGGCAAACACAATTTATGGTACGCGGAGATGTGTGCACATGCCATGAGAGTAGGGCTGATGGTACCTAGCTGCCAGTATGTGCATGTACTTGAGCTATACTGTGTACGCAGCCTACTACACAGTACTGTACGTTTAGCGATGGTCCCCGAACCCACACGGCCACACAGACAACGTCGCCGAAGTGCGGTACCCGGCTCTCGGACGGTCTGCTTTAGGCGCAGATCTTCTTCCGCATTGGTAAGTCGTTGCAGGTACCCGCCTAGGGAGTGGCACGGAAGCCGCATAAGGAAGAGCATATGCAGTATAGGTCTCACTGATCTTGTTGGTTCCCAAACGCATGTCTCACCGCGAACGGCACACAAAACAACGGGAGTTTTGACTGCCCTGCCCTACCAGCCATCCGTCAGATTGCACGTAGGGATCTATCCAGTAAGGTACGGTGGCATGATGGCGACCAGAGGTTACGGGATGCACCGGAGCGTATTAAGAACCTTGTTATCACCTGTCGTGCTCTTTCATCCAGTTCGAAAGCAAGGGCACCAGGCACCGAGATGATTTTTGTACTATGATATGGCTTATCCTGGTTAGGGTTAACTATGGGTCGGACGGGTGTGGGGTAGGAGGTACCTTAAGTCTTAGTCTAGCAGGTACCTAGGCATTAGGGCCAATCAGGCCAACTTCACCGGCTTGAAATGGCTTCCCGCTGGAACCCTGTACACAGTACGTATCGTGCATCGTACTGTGCAATACGACCTGAAGCTGGCAAAGCTGCGCGTCAGCTGCAAATCATAGCATCGATCGTGTAAGCGTGTGACCACCTGTCTGTGCTTGATTGCGACGGCGGGAGATCGGACGCAAACCACCTGAAGATGTAGCATTACCTTGCAGATCAGGCTTGGCACTCCGTGACCCCTGGGGAGCGTCTTTCTCTGCCCTTGTCAGCCTGAGGTGCTCTGCTGCTGGCCCTCTCACCACACGCGGCTCATACCGGTAGAGGTAAAGTAGCTTACTGTGCGGTACGTACTGTGTCCCTTGAGCTCGCTAAGAATTCAAAGCGCTACTCTAGCATACGAACGAACACCTACGTTAGTATTGCGCCACCGCCGTCCTTCACTCTCCTTATGCCACTGCAGGTGCGCCTTGTGACGCTGATATTTTCAGATTGATAGAGCCCTACCTTAGGAAGTATCTGCTATCAGACTTGTACCAGAGTCCTACATACAGTAGTACTTCAGGAGGGTTTGGAGGGGATGTCCCGTCATAGAGTCGTAATGCTCCACACCCGGCGATCTTAGCGTCGTGGTTTCTCCAAGAGGCTACAGCAGCTGCCTCGGTTAGCAACGAGGGTACCTGAGCATTTGATACCGCTCCTTGCCCTGCTCTTGAGGACGTTTGCTCCATCCTCGATACTTTCCGCAAATCAACACCCTCTCTCGACCTTCCACCTGCCCGCTATGGGACTGGAGGTCATATATGTCACTCGCCATGGGGTACGTATTGTTGTTGGCTCTTACACAGCAGCTGAAGAATAGCAGGGGGGGAAAAAAAATTCTTTGCTGTGGCTTGTTTGCCGCTGCCTTTTCATTGTTCGGCCCGCATCCTGCATCGCCGCCACTTCAATACTTCCGTGTTGGTGGCGAGGTGACAGCCCTCAAGCGAGCAGAGGCTGACCTCGCTGCCTTGTTAGTTCCGCTCCAACTGGGTTGTCGACCCGTCGACGGGAGAGTACACGGCCTCAATAAGCTCTCCCACTGGCATAGCATCTGATCCGGCATTGACAGCCCATGGTGTCGACCAGGCGAGGCAGTTGGCAGCACATCTGCGGACTGTTGACCCGCCCGTCGAACGTGTCTACTCAAGTCCTTACTATCGGTGTCTGCAAACGGTCGAGCCCTTCGTAGCTCAAGACCCGGGATCGCCAGTGCTGGGAGAGCAGCTCAAAATCAGGGGCGAGCCGGGCCTAGGGGAGTGGTACGGTGCTGCACCTTTCGAGCATCCTACGTCAGCGGCGCCCGAGGTTTTGAAGACGCTATTTCCTGCACTTGACCTTGGCTATGTGCCAGTCGCCCGGCCCACCAGGATGGGCGAGTCCTTGGCGGAGCTTCACGACCGAGTGGCGGCCACCATGCACGGCATCATCTCGCAATGCGATACCGAAGGAGTTAAGGCTATCCTAATCAGTACCCATGCTGCGGTAGTCATTGCACTAGGACGAGTCTTGACAGGAGCCATGCCAGACGATGTGGGTGTGGAGGATTTCCAAGCCTTCACATGCGGCCTGAGTGTCTATACCAGGCGGAAGGGAGATGCGGCTACGCGGTCGAATGATCGCATAGAACGGACAAGCGCGAGAGGAATCGCCTCTGGCCCACCTGCCGAGCCGAGTCCCCACCGTCACGCGAGCCGCACCGATCCAGAGCCCCTAGCCTGGAGGGGCCGGGGTGTGGCGGGAGGCTGGATCTGCACAGCCAACAGCGACTGCAGCCATCTGGCCGGCGGTGAGGAGCGAGGATGGTATGTTTTCTTCGGAACCTTTCCCCCTTCTCTCCTCGCGTGATCTTTGCTCCCGCTGTCTTCTCCGTTGAAGTTTACCCGCCGTATGGAATAAATGCTGACTCTTACGGTAACAGGCGGTTTTCCGGCGACGAGGCGTTTACGGGTGCGGCAGAATCAGGGGTCGATGCCGGTTTGCAACTAGGGATAGTAGTGGAGGGCCACGCCGTGCGAAATCGGCCGACAAAGTCGAGCACCAGTCCCCATCTGTAGCTTAATTAGCGTCCCATTCTTATGCACGTACAACCCTTTTCGGCCTGCTATAGATAGCGAATCGCCTTGGAACTTAGGCAGAACTCTTACTATTGAAAAGTGACAAGACTCTTCGAGCCCAAAACGGACATATTCTTACAAGCGTAGGATGGCACCTAGGTGATCGACAACACTTATGCTCCGCTGTCTCCAGTACGGCGCGGAGCTTTCAAGATTTGCTCTTGACTGCTCTCGGCCGAGGACTGGAACATCGCCCACGAGACATCTCGTTGAGGGGGGGGGGGGCAACTGGCAAGGGCTCCATCAGCTGCACATCCATGGATGTATGCGCAATTATGACTGTGATTACTATGCAGCATGCAGCACACCTTACTTGCAGATGCTGTAGTACCACACTCTGCGAGTTACACACAGCCAGGATGAAACTATGCAGTTTACCAACAGGACAATCGCTGCACGGCTGATCAAGCCACTGCGGATCTCGTACTACACAATCAGACACGCTCGTCTGTGCGACCAATCGACACTTTAAAGTGACATAACAGGTGCCGCGTTAGCTGTCAGCCTGCGACTGTGAAGACAGGGCTTTCTGGTCCTTGGTCCCTGATTCGCCCAACAGCTCGCACCCCTTAGTTGACCGCTAGGTCCGCATGGTTCCGCCAAATCCGCCATATTCCGGGGAACTTGTGTGCGTGATAAAACGCCTCGAGAGCATTGGCCTCCGGAAGCGAGGGAGGGCTATGTTGGTGCAGTGGACGCTCAGGACGCCGTGGCTTGCCGGATGTTGAGTCGTTGGCAACTTCATGATTACGTCTCGGCACAAGGATCCTTGGTGGCGGCAGGGGATGCCTTTTAGTAGCAGAGGCATCTTGTGGGTTCGGAATTCTCCCTGTCCAATCGCCGGGATGATCGGTGGACACTCGACTACTAGTTGGCCTGTCGCGAGCTCGTTACGGCCAAATAATGCAAAGTTTGTTGCCCTTTCCTCTTCATCACAATGCACGACGCCGATCTGGTGAAAAGTCGCCTTGACCGATCCGGCAGTGTTATAGCGACAAGCCACGCGAGACGGGCAAGAGAAGCACGGTTGCCCGAGACACTGCATTCGAATATATCCTAAAACAGACAGATGATCTTCTCATGCTACATGGACAGCTGATTGGCGATCAAGATCAATGTCGGTTCGAGAAAGCCTCTCAAGAAGCATGCAAGATGGAAAGACGGGATTGGGATGGTGGCCTGCGACTTCTGATTTGCCGTCTGTATCGACAACAGCGAATCAACACTGTTCTCTGAGGCTGCCGCTACAGGATTGGAGCATGGAAAGACTATTGAGAAAAAGCAAAGTCAAGTCCCTCGTGTGGCTTGCAGGTGAAGCACTTCTAGTCTACGGTGTCATCTCCGAAGCGCTTCGCTCTCCTATACGCAGTACTGTGTCCTCAACCAGCTGCCAAGGAGCTTAGGCTCCGCCTTTTCCACCGCGTCACAGACGCCGACTAAAATCCACCGAGAGATTCACAGCTAAGCCAGGGGTCCGACATCGAAGCCAGACAAACATGAGGCTTGTCCCTAGTACGGACGTACGCAGCGCAGAGAGCATCATCATCACTTCAGGTTAGCACTTTCTACCTTCCTACACCTTTACTACCGTGATGGACGAGCCGGAAACGAGCCGTACGTTGCTGGTTTGGCACCTCCCTTCGTAACTTCGGTCCGCTGATTTTAGAGTTTACGCCAGCAAGGGCATACCCCCTGTGTTGATCAGGTGGTGGGTGGTGTCGAGGAAGTCACTCGCGTCAACTCTTGCGTCTTGTTGCCCCTTGCCCTCAGCTTTCTTCAACAGAGAACCTACCTTACCTTACCGATGCTGGCCAGACAGGGTAGACACCCTTGTTTGCTCTTGATCCTTCCTCAGCTTCCCGAGGCAATTTCATTAGAGTTTCGTCACTTTTTACCTGACCGCAAAGTACAGGCCCTCTCTGTCTTATCGAGACGAGTAGGCTTCGTCGCCCGCATCTCCCATCATCCTAGTACGCTGCAGTGTTTTTTTTTTTTCCCGCCCTGGTCCAAGTGGATGGAGGATAGACTCGCTCTTTTCTCATCTCCACCACACTGAGGAGTACAGTCTGCTGCCAGAGTCGAGTCTAATGTCGTCTCCACCGAGCGGGAGCAGTCCGATAAGTCAGTGACAGGACGTGACAGCTTTCTTCCGTCAGTCGAGCATTGCGATTTAGACCAAACTCCACTCCCTATCCACCTCTTCCGCGTGGGAGCAGGCATATTGTCCTGTTTGTCGTCTGCATGAACTCGTCGATCCCAGGTCGGAGCGGATGGCCATCTGGCAGCTTATCGGCGACTGACCTGTCGTCAAGATCCTGTGATGCCTGAGTGACATACTCGATGTTGGGGGAGGCTTGGGACAGTACACATCGGTGGCTCGTGTATACGTCTGCGATCTGGAAGCAGACGGTGGCACTCTCGGACGGCCCGCTCTCGCCTCTCTCCATCGTACACTGTTTCGATACATGTCAGTGTTGTCGAGGACTCGTCGAGGTCTGGCCCTTCGGGGCCCTAAATTCGTCGTGATATTGTTCTCTACTGGACTTGGATCTCAGTAGACCCCGGTCTTGGCGTACAAAGCGGTACCTGGCCCCGTCCATGTGGAGAGTGTACTGCATAGTCCGTGAGACACCGCACATCCCTCGCCGTCAAAGTGTCTGCAAGACCGTACTGCTGTACTAGCAGAATCACAATCGACTAGTGTCATTGTGTCTTGCACGTCAAATGTAACATTGAAAAAGTTGCTTTTTGGGGGCTCCCTGCCGCGTAGGGAACCGGCTGTCCAACAGCCTCCCTCCATCGTGGGCTGACCCTAACCCAAATCGTCTGTTGTAGCAAATACAATCAAGCCAAAATCGACCCACACACCAAGACGTGAAGTGTCTGTCTGTTTACGGACAACAGCATACTAGGATCTCACTAGAGGTGCGGTAGATCGCAGTCTGGAGGCGCATGCTGCTGCTGATCATGGAGCCTACCACTCCGCAGCGAGCTGTGAACTATCTGCTCGGGGGTCATCTATAATAAGAGTCGTCTGTCTCCCTCCTTGGGTCTCACCACTTTCGCGAGCATATCCATAATCCTTCCCTTTTTATACCATCTACGGTCAGGCAGAGGCATATGATTTTCTTGAGTCGAGTATATCCGCTACTACCCTAATATACCGTTACCATTATCCCTTTCCCTATGATTCATACGAGCCTGCCCTTTAGGGCGAACGATCCCAGAGCAGCAACCATGGTCACCTTACCTAGTATTCGTGAACTTGGGATATGGGGCGCGGGAAGAGAATCCAATGCTGCTTCAGCAAGCATGGGATACTCTCAAACATCCACATATTCGACGAGCGATACTTATTCACGACGACATGTCGAGACTGAGCGCCGCGAGAGTCTTCCGAAGTTGCTTACTCAACCGGCCTACCGTCACCACTCCTCGTCTTCTGTCTCAACAACGTGTAAGTGATTCGAAGGTATGTAATACCATCATCGTCAACTAACTCGAAATGAACTAGACAACGTATCATCCTCTGCGCACTGGAGTGCCCCAAGGCGGACATCTAGCAGTTTTACTCTGGAAGCCATTGTGTCAAGGGAACAACAAAACGCATTTGGGGATCAGAACTCGTCTTCGGACCAGAGGCGTGGGAGCGCCGACTCCGTCTCATCCACACCGTCGCTGTCCGGCTCCTTCACGAGTAGTCGCTCGTCCAGCGACAGCGCCTCCCCGGCCCTCACGCCGAGCACCCCACAGGAGATCCCGAATTCAGCATACCTTTGGGATCTCGGCGGTAAGGATGTGCTCCAAGCACACGCGCCAATAGAGTACGACAGCTGGCCCAAGGCCTTCCTCCGAGAGGCCTTGTCGTCAAGGATCCCTCGCCGTAGCCTGCACGAGGACAGAGCTCCCGGCTCTCCGCGCGGGTCTCTGCAGCCGGCCTACAAGGTGCAGAAGAGGGAACGTGCCAGACCCAAGAACACGGGCACGGCCCACTGCAACGAGAAGTACACGACGGAGGAGAACCGCTTCCTGATCTACTTCCGGGTTGACCACCCGCTGTCCTGGCAGCAGATAGAGGTCTCGTACAACGAGCGCTTCACGCGTGGGTCAAGGCCTCACCGGACAGACGGGGGCCTTCAGAGCCAGTTCTACCGGCTCAACACAATGTGTCCGGAGATGACGGAAGACAGGCAACTCGTGTTCGGGCCGAAGACGGAGGAAGACAAGAAGAACATGTCGCTCAAGTTCAACGAGTATGACAACTTGACCTTCGACTGCAAGGTCAGGATGGGAGGCAAGGTGTCCTTGATTGATCGGTACGCCGAGCAAATTGTGGAGGAGAACTGGGAGTGGATCAAGCCGGAGGATATGCGCGAAGCTAAAATATTGGGTGAGTTACTCCTCAACGTCACACATCTGCAGTCCTTCATGGAACATTGTTACTGACCGAACTATAGCTGAGCTACGACGCCCAAAACGCTTGGAATGGGAAGCCTTCAAGAAAGCCAACCCAGCACTTTGCTCGCAGACGCAAGACGTACAGCTCTGAGGCTTCTCGTCTGCCTTCGCGGAATTTCACCTACGCCTGCCGACTCTTCTTTCTCATACTTCACTTCTCGGCACCATATTTGAGACGAGATTTACATATTCACGAAAGTGGCCCTGGCCTGGCAGGTTTCGAGTACGCGGGCTGGGGTAAAATAACGAAATGACAGACACGAAGGGATGTTGGGTGTTTATGCTTGGATGGGACTCGTCTTACGAATGGGTTATGTTGCACACTCTCTTTCTTTTATTTTACTTTTTCCTTTCCCGTTTGGGAGGCCTCATCAAAATCTTGTACTACTACCGTTCGTCGGGAGGGGAGGCGGCAGTCACTTTACCATAAAAGGAGTTGGACCCGGACAGACAAAAGGAGGGCGGAGTGCTGCACATGAAGGAACGGTGGATATACTGCCTTTTGACGAGACGTCTTATGATAATATTACGGAGACGAGAGACAAGGACCTTGGTACCCGATAGTCTTGCTGGCGGTCCAGCTCAGGGCCGTGTGCATATGCAGTCGGAATGATAGGTAGCATTAGTTGCCTGTTTCAACTACACTTGCAAACACAGAGTGTGCCAACGTAGCCCATCAAAGTTGGTGAACAAGACAACGGACATCCAATATGCAGGCTGCCGATATTCTCATCTATCAGAACTAAGCTGAGTGGTCGCTCAACGCCACACATATCCACGCCCCCCCAACACAACTAAGAATTCAATTTCGGCAGACCCAGCCTAGACCGGATCTCGGTCTGATGCCTCCACTGCTTCGTACCTGGCAGTCCGGCCTCGTCGTCACTCTTGACAATCTCGTCAGCTTCCGCGTCGTCGAATTCCTCCTGGTCAGACGCGTTTCCCGTCCGGAAGCGGTAATCGTCCCGCCCGAACTCGTCGTCTGACTCAACCTCGTCCTCCGGGTAGTCTGCCGTGTAATGGTTTTCATCTGCGCCGCGCGTTAGTTCAAACTGTGTAGAGTCATTGCCTGCATTTGAACTCGAAGGAATCGGAACAAGGAAGGGAACAGGCCGTGTATAAAAAGAAATTTCATACCATTCGAGTCCTCCTCATCCTCCAAGAACTCATCCTCACTATCATCCTCCAGTCCGTAGAAGTACTCCACATCAGAGCCCTGATCGAACACCAAAACACCGAGCTGCTCCGGCGGCACTGGAACATCCAGCGTATGCGCCGGCACGCGCACGTACATCTCCATGACGTAGTCCTCGTCCTCCGTGTCACTGCTGTCCCCGTCCCTGCCCCGGTCCCTGCCCGCCCCTCTCGGCGGCGAGGCTACCCCGGGATGGCGCTCCGCAAACCGCTTGGCGGGCGCCTTCGGACGATACTTGACCGGAGTCGTGTGGGTCCGCGGATGCCGCGCCCTCTCTTCTTCCTGGCTCGCGAGGGTGTGCGCGATGTGCTCCAGCGCCCAGGAGTCCATCTCGCGGCTCAGGGCCTCGGTGCTGGTGTCGTACTGCCGCCTCTGCAGGGAGGGCGGCAGCCGGGGGGGCGTCCTCGCGGCAACCGGCGGTTGCTGCGCTCTGGCCTTGGCTCCGGGCCGTCTCTGGACCGGCGGCGCGGGTGCGTCGCCCATTTCTATGTCTGGTGTTGTCTGCTCCTCCTGCGTGGCTGGTGGCTGATCGGCGGTCTTCTTTCTCTTGCCGCCGCGCTCGACGAAGAGGGCAGATGCGAAGCGTGAGCGCTTCGGGCCTCGGCCGGCGGCTGGGTCCGGGGCGTCGAAACGAGAAAGGTGGAAGCGCCGCGGGCATGCGGTGCTGGACTGCGCCGGCGTGCCGTTCTCGCCGCCCGGCGCTTCAGGAGCGGGTTGAGCCGCATGGCTGAGGTTGCCTAGGGGGATCTTCTCGTCGCCGGGTCGCGAGGAATGGATGACTGGCTTGGCCGACGGGATCTCGAAGGTTTGATCGGGGGTCTGCGTGTCGGGCTGCTTGCGCCGGTAGAGCCAGGTGCCGCTCCTTTGCCGCTTGGTTTCCTCGACGCCTGGGAGGGGGGTTAGCACATGAACGCGGTGTTTAGACCGATAGAGTGGGATCTACGGACGAAGGAAGTTGACCGGGCCTTCGTCTGCGCCGGCTCGTCGCTTGCGCCTGACGGTGATGATTTCTGGAGGGAGCGACATGATGCTGAAGGTAATGGAGATGCAGGAAGGTCTGATACAAGAGATATTGATGTTGTTGACACGTGAACATAGATTTCGGCGGACTGAAGGGCTACTGTGGTAAGTTATCCCTTTGTTCTGGTTTCTAGACGCACCGTTTTCCGTCTCAAGGTGGCTCTCTCTCGCCCCAGTCAGTTCCAGTTCCAACTGTTCCATAGGGAAGATCCACCGAGGTGAATATAAAAGCGGCATACGGCGGCAGAATCTCAGGTATGGCAAATCCGCGTCGTAACCAATAAGAGGACGCTTCGCTGAGCTTGGCTTGACAGGTTAAAGTGGGTAACAGCCAGGCTCGAGGTACGTACCTCCAGCATCGAATCAACACCTCCAGCTTGCACTACAGATTCCTGTCTGCAAGGTATACATACGCCATTTCTTGATCTACTTCGCGTCTCTGGTGGAATCTTGCACGTGAAAGAGTCCCATCGTCACCATTTCCAGCCGTCAGACCTAATTTGACAAGGCCGGTGGGATCATCAGCCAGAGCGCGGCCTCAGTCTGGCCAAATGTCGAGTTTCGAGTTTGGACATTAATGATTCCGTCTCCTGTTGAGAGTTAAATTAACAATGCCTAACTATTCTGTGTGGCCTCCTCACCCTCTTGAACATTCCTCACAAATCTCAATAGTCGGTCCATTATCTGCATCATGCGCGTGCGACCTTTTCCAATCTCAGCTCCGTTGGCTCAGGCCAGCGGGTCCGATCATGAATGTGTCAAGCACATAACGGCTTCATGCACAGAAGCGGGTGGGTACCCTATAAGCTGCGCCTATGAACTCAGACATGAGCCTGCTCTTACTCTGTTTTCTTCTGGTGCATCTTGCAGGTAAGTAGCACGTTGTACTGTGTACTACGATGTAAAACTTCAGAAGTGATCTACGTCATGAAGCTGTAGCGGGCCATAGGCGATAGGTGGGCCGTAGCTCTGGTGGGTCTTTAAGAGAGTAGCGTGCTCTGTCGTCGAAGCTACCCCGATCTAGAATGGCACCTGTCGATTCCCTGAATTGCATGCATGCATTGTCGGATGTTGTAAGTGATCATTGCGGGGATGCCCGTATAGACACAGTACGTAGATATGACAGCAGGTTGCTACAAGATCAGGCTCGAGTCTCGGCATGCGTGTCTGACCTTTCTGCGAGACAGCGTGGTAGGATTCCTTAAACCAGGAGCCTAGAACAATCCTCGACGATCAAGGGTAGGTAATTTGAGATCGTCGCCATAAGCTGACGGCGACTACCTTCAGCTGCGTTGCTCTTTTAATTGGCATCCACGCCTAACGCCCCTTCTCTCCCAGCAGTGTAGACACTGCGCCACGCACTGTAACGCAAACCAGCCTGCAGAAAAGATCTAGCTGTCACCATTGTCACCGAAGATTTCGAACTTCTAACGTATGGTCACCTACAAACTTCTCTTTTCAATTCCCGTTACACAGTGATCCCTACCACCTAGTCTCCTTCTTCAGTGAGATGGTGTGTTCAGCAGTCGAGCTTGTGTAGCACTCGGCACCGCCAAGTTTCTCGCGCCTCACGCCTCACACGACATCATACCCGAATCCTCGCGCCCCTCGACCCTTGCCCACCTTCATCACCTTCACTATCTTTTGGGCATCAATTCCCACTTCAAGACCGGCCTCTTCCCGCCTTTTCGACATTTTCACCCATGAAATGAGGTGAGCCTGTGTTTTCCTCCCTTCACGCTCCTAGAGCAGCATGGAGCCTCCCTTGGCCCTCTCTGCCCCGCACGCTACGCCCGAGATGCTGTACTGTACTGCCAAGTGGTGTGATGCAATGTCGTTGATACCGATGGTGCCAACGCTTTCGAAACTTCCGTTCCCACGACTGTGTGATGATCAAATGCCCAGAGGAACCTTGCGTGGCCAGCTCCAGTGCTAACAATAAGCTTCGCCTACAGAAATCGTGATTCGCAAGCACTCAGCCCAAACAAGAAGCGCATCAAGCGACCTGGATATCTTGCCAATTAGTGGACGATCGCGAGCGACTTGCAGGATACCTGCCAGTGCAGCCTGCGACTACCAAACGAAATGGCCCCTCTAAAGGTGCCTCTTACCATCACCTATCGACATGCTGGAACACAGCCACCGATCTTCCTCGCTGGCGAGTTCTCTGACCCGCCATGGCAGCCACAAGAGATGGACTACACAACCGATGAGGACGGCGAGCACACGTTCAAAAAGGAGGTATTTGCCGAGCCGGGTTCAAAGGTTCAGTACAAGTTCCGTGTCGGCCTTGGTGACTGGTGGGTCCTTAACGAGGATGCCCCGACTGCTATGGACGATGGCGGATTTCTCAACAACGTCGCCGAAGTTCCAGCCTTAGCAGAGTAAGTCCGGTGTCTGACCCTCATACAGATAACAATACTGACCGTACCAGGCCGTCGACGCCCGCTGCAGTTGCGGAGAAGGCGAAGCAAATAGCGAGCGGCGTTGCTGGCAACGCTGACGCACAGAAGAACGGCGATTCGAAATCGACGGAAGCAGCCAAGTCACAAGACCAGGAGGAGCCGACCATTGCCAATGCGGCCAAGGAGCTCAGGCACCGGCCTGACCTCGACTCTGGAACCGGGACGAGTACGCCCGAATTTGCGAGGACCGCCGCTGAGGTTGCGGATTCGGCGGCCTTACTGGACAAGGAGGATGAGGAGCCATACGTCGCAAACGCGGCAAAGGAAGTCATGCACAACAGGCTCGATCCACATTCTGGATCTGGTGCTGGGTCTGGTGCAAGCACTCCGAGTTTCGTGAGAACCGCCGCCGAGGTCGCGGAATCGGCGGCCTTACTGGACAAAGAGGACTCCGAGCCTGAGGTCACGGATGAGGAAGCTGGCAGAACAGGATTTCGCCGGTTGTCAAGTACGCCTATCCAAGATGTGGCCGCCGTTGCCGCAGAGGTGGCCGATACGGCCAAAGATTTGGACCGAGAGGTGAGCTCCAACTCGGCGCCTGTGGAAGGATCTGATACTGACCTAACGAAGTCTGTTCCTCAACTCGAGGTGCGTCCGGCCGAGTATAATGACATTGATCCCTACGAGTTTGACGAGCCGGTGGTTTCCGAGAACAAAGCCCCCCTTTTCGCTCACGAATGCGTCGGAATGGAACTGTATGAGGGTGACGACGCACCAGGTCCACTGGACGATGATGAGCACCACAACAATGAGTATGAGGAGGATCGTCGGCCCAGTACTGTCTACGACGACGACGGGGAAATCGATCTCAACGATCCGACATTGGAGAGATTTCCGTCCAACAGAGAAGAGATCATTGACACAGTCCGCAAACTAGAAGGCGGACTGAACGAGGACCATGCCGACGTGGAGGGTCTGGTTCCCCTCTCACCAGTTGTAGGGCCATCTGGGCCGCAAAATCACGACTTGGTCGGGGATTTTCTCGTCTCATCCCCGGCGGTATCAAGTCCTATAGTGACGCGTGGATCTGGATCTGGATCTAGATTACTCAGTCTGCCTAGAGCCTCTTTTGGCTCCATCAACTCGGATCGAGCATCAGCTCTGTCGCTTGACTCCATTTCGGAGGCAGAAGAAGCTCGAGATGAGGCCGAGCTCGACCAACCTCCGGTGCTTTTGACTCCTGAGCCGCGCAAACATCCAGCCGAGGACGACACGAGGTCACCCACTAGCGACGACGACGAAGGCATCGTAATGAAGTCTGGAAGTGCCCCGAATGGAAATTCCAGTGACGTATCTCCTAGCGAAGTCACGCCAGTTCGAACACCCGGCGGTGATAGGACTCCGATGACACCCACTGCTGAGACCCGAACTGAGGACCACCATGATTCGTCCGGCGTTCAACCCGAGATAAAGTTGGTCCCTGCATCGGAAGCCACTGAGACGCAGACGCCCGAGGTGGTTCCCCAAACAAATGGGGAAAGGGGAAGCGGCAGTCCCCGCATCGTCGTCCAAAACGAGACTGGCGAAGACACCGAGAACCACATCGAGGAGAGCGCAGACACCTCAGCACCCGCCACCGCCGACACGTCGAAGCCTACAGGAGCGGACAACGGTGCTCAGTCACAACTCAGAAGGCGCGTGGTACCTCCAGATCGTGTTGCCACACCGAGCTCGATCAACGATGCTCACATCCAAGCCGCTAAGAGCGGAAATTGGTTCCGATCATTCTTCAAGGTGCTATTTGTGGATTGGATCGGCGGCTTCATTAATAAGCTGTTTGGCCGCAAGCGCGAGACGTAAGCTCGACACCAGCGAACGACCTAGAAATCTTCATCAGTTGACCACCTCTTTCTCAGGTTGCTCGCTGCCGGGGCCGCCGGAATTTTGATCGGTGTGGCGTGGTGGAGGAACACCAGCAAGTAGAGATAATGCTCTCCTATGGAACATTTTCAAGTCGAAGGGAGCAATGCCGAGTTGTTGCTTGTTAATATGCGGTATGATCGAACTATCATGGGAAATGAAGCCGTGCTTTAGCGTGTTGGGGTTGTGGACAACAGACGGCATATATCCGACTCGGAGGACGCAGACTGGATTGTATCATATGGCATAGCCAGCCCTGCAGGAACGAAACTCACCTGTGCATTCATAAAGCATGTTACTAATTGTCCAGTTGTCAGACCTTCCCATCCTCATACTTTCATTTCATGCTCAAGCATTTTTTTAGCTGTGTCTTGAGTCTCGACCTGTGTGGTTGGACATGTGAATCCGGAATGTGATAAGCGATAAGCGAACCTGGCATCTGGCCGATAAGCAATAAGAACGCTAAGGGAGCCCCGAGCCCAGAAATTTTTAGGTTAACAACGGGCCACTACCTAGCCACTTACCAATACTTGCAGATGCAGCACCAGACAACTTTATCATGTTGAGCAGAGCGGCCGAATTCGCGTGTCCGCTATGTCGGTACACGATCGGCACTCGTCAGGCACCTTCTCAACAGATCATACAACAACCATGGAGCAGTCAGAGGTGGTACGCCACCCACCAAGAGCGACGGACATCGCCTTCGCGCATGGTGCTGTCCGACCGAGTCGCGCGACCTCCCAGCCAGAGACCGGGCGGAGGTGACCCCTCGAAGCGGCCGCGCCGACGAGTCGACGGGCCCTTTACGGGCATGAACCGCACAGTAGCGAACCTCGACACGAGGCGGCCGCCGCCGCAGTCGCGCGACCGAGACAAGAAGGGCCGGAGCAACAAGGAGGACAAGAACTTCAAGGCGCTGAAGATGCAGCGGGCGCTGGCTACGATTGGATATGGGCAGAGGAGCACCATCAAGACGCGCATGCAGGAGGTCGAGTCGTTCGACCAGTTCGACTTGCTGCCGGTCGTCAAGAAGGCTATCGAGGAAGAGGTCCTGAAGGGCATGGTGGACATCAAGCCCACGCCGATCCAGAGGCTTGCCATACCGGCCTTGCTGGGACAGGATGTTGGGACCTCGAAGACGCGAAATCGGAAAGACGCCTCTGGTGGCAAGCAGGAGTTCCTGTTAGCCGCCGAGACCGGCTCGGGCAAGACGTTGGCCTACATGGTGCCGGCTGTCAATGCTCTGAAGGTGGCCGAAGCCGAGGATTTGGATGTGAAGGCCTACAACGAGCGTCTGGCAGTGGAGAAGGAGAGGCGCGACAACGCGCCGCTCGATAAGTGGATCGAGCAGTTTGAGCCGCATCCCAACACTGCCAGACCGCGGGTGATCGTCCTGGTCCCGACGGCCGAGCTGGTCGACCAGGTCACCGCGGTGGCCAAGTCGCTGGCGCACGTGGTCAAGGTCAAGGTCCGTCCGCTGTCTGCCGGCTACGATGTGATGAAGATACAACGCAACCTCTACGGGCCCTTTGGCGTCGACATGATCGTGTCGACGCCTCACCTCCTCGCAACGATAGCCGACTCGGACCCCAACATCCTCTCCCGCGTGACCCATCTCGTCATCGACGAGGCCGACTCGCTCCTCGACCGCAGCTTCTCCGAAGACACGACCCGGATCGTGGACCGGACCATGCCATCGCTCAAGCAACTGATCCTCTGCTCGGCCACCATCCCCAGACGGCTGGACACCTACCTCGACACCCAGTTCCCGGACATGCGCCGCATAACCACCCCTAACCTACACGCCATCCCGCGTCGCGTCCAGCTGGGCGTCATCGACGTGACCAAGGACCCGTACCGCCACAACAAGATGATCGCCTGCGCGGACGCGATCTGGACCATCGGCAAGGGCACCGCCAAGGACGGCATCCCGCAAGAAAAGGGCGAGGTCGACATCACGCGCATAATGGTCTTCGTCAACGAGCGGGAGACGACGCAGCAGGTGGCCGACTACCTCAAGACGAAGGGCATCAACGCCATCGCGCTGCACCGCGACACGCCGGAGCAGAGGCAGAGCGAGATGCTGGCGTCGTTCACCGCGAGCGAGCCCAAGAAGCTCGCGGCCGGAGAGGCAGCAGAGAAGGCTGGGCCTGCGGGCAGGCGGTCGCTTCCGAATGTGCAGGTCATCGTCGCTACGGATCTGGCGTCAAGGGGCATCGATACCCTGGCGGTCAGGCATGTCGTGCTGTACGACGTGCCGCACACTACCATTGACTTTATCCATCGGTTGGGCCGCGCGGGTCGTATGGGACGGAGAGGAAGGGGCATTGTGCTGGTGGGCAAGGACGATCGGAAGGACGTCGTTGCCGAAGTCAAGCGGAGCATGTTCATGGGGCAGGCTCTTGTTTAGAGGGATTCTTGCAGATGCTACGAATGCGACGGCGTCTCGAGATGCGTAGAGGACTGCTGTGTCTAACCTTTCCTCAGCATGTTGTAAAATATCCTGTATATAAGGCGCGGAATATGTATGATATGGACCGAAAAGACTACAAACCCTAGAGCTAACATTCACCTCGTTTCTACACATGTATAAGCACAGTACATGTTATTTACTTCCTTAACTCCGTGCCTAAACTCCATCTCGGTACCGCACAGGGTCTGGATTGCGTGCTCGGCGCCGAAACGGCAACCACCAACAACAGGTCGGTGAGAAAGTGGGGATGTGTGTATAAGTGAGAAGTGTACAAGGAGGGAAGGTTCGATAAGAATCAAGGCTGGACCATGCTCATCTCATCTTTGTAAACTTTAGATTTGCTTAGCGGACCTCAAACTCACCTCCATTTCTACCCTGACATTCATATATTCAGAGAATCTGGTCCCCGAACCAAAGAGTCTCACCACGATGGACGCGGCATGCTGTGCTCTCCCGCCTGTGTCGGCCGAGTACACGCCCAAGGGCGAATATGAGACCTTTGCCGGGCTCAAGACATGTAAGCTTACCGCAGTACTTCCGGGTTACTTACTAGCAACATCTGACATCTGGCCTCCAGACGTCGTCAAGCCCCCAGGAGGCAACCCCAAGCGCGCCATAATCGACATCTACGACGTCTTCGGCCTCTCGCCCCAGGTCATCCAGGGCGCGGACCGGCTCTCGGCCGCGACGGGAGCCGCGGTGCTGGTCCCGGACTGGTTCCGGGGCGACTACTGCGACGATGCGTGGTTCGGCCCGTCCGCCACGGCCGAGGACAAGGCGGCCCTGGCCGCGTTCATGCAGCGCCAGGTGCGCCTGGACGCCACGGTCGAGAAGCTGCTCGAGGTACGACGGGAGGTTGGCGAGAGGTGGCCCGAGGTCGAAGGCCACGTGGGCGTGTTCGGCTTGTGCTTCGGGGGCAAGATCGTCGCGCTGGCCTGCGGGGAGGGCAACGAAGGGGCTGGGAGGAAGTTCGTCGTTAGCGGGACGGCGCATCCTAGGTAAGTTCTCTGAGACCACGACTTCTTTTTCTAAATTAGCGAAGGGGAACCTGCGCTAACTGTTGTGGTCAGTCGCCTCGACGTCAAAGAGCACGAGGCCCTGAACGTGCCGCACATCTGCCTGGCCTCGCCTGGAGAGCCGGCCGACGTTGTGGCCCAGATCAAGGAGGCCCTGTCCAAGGCCGGCAAGATCCCCCATCATGTGGAGACGTACGATACCATGTTCCACGGCTGGATGGGCGCCAGGGCGAAACTGAAGGATGAGGCGAACCTCAAGGAGTACGAGCGGGGTTACAGTGCCGTGGCGGACTTCTTTAACAAGTATCTGTAGGTCACGGGTAGCCAAGGTCGGCCTGGAGAGTGAAGGGTACTTTGTCTATCAACCAAAGTACTGCTGTCTAGACCACCCGGTCATCCTAGATGTCGCTCCCTCGAAGAGAGTAGCAGAAGACAGAAGCCTGCGCGTATCAGGCTTTCCTAAAAAGAACCCCTATGTTCTGCCGTGAAAACCTGAGTAATATGATGCGTTTCCCAGCCCATATTCATGATAAGCAAACTCATGCACCGCTGCCATGAAAAGACCGAGAGAGCTAAACGCCCTCCTATACTACCGTCCGCCAATAATGTTCACAAACAGATCCCCTGCCCTGTTGCTGGTAATGGGTGCGTGTGTCACTGCTGTCCTTGGGAGCAGGAATCCGTGGGGGACGTGTTGCTCATGCACTGCGACCTTCGTTCCCCAGCTCATCGTCGCTCCTTGCAGTACCTAACGCGGCTTCTTCGCTGCTCTCCTTAGTTGCTTATGCCTGCTCCTGCGTCTCCCCCTGCGCATAGCCTTACCCTTGTCTTCGGGAAGGGCACCGAGGTTTTCATGCAGAAGCTCATCTCCAGCTTCATCCCCGGCCTCATCGACCTCGAGGACGTCATTGCTCCCATTGCTACTGTCCTCTTCAATGGATTTGAGACCGTCCAAACCACCAATACCGCAAGATGGCATCGCTTCCCGCTTAAGGGACGACGAGCATGATATGGCCGTGCCAGCCCAATTGAACCTTCGATCGTCCTCGGCTTCCTAAACGAGCATGTCATCATCCCCCTGGTCCGGCGCGCCCCGATACTTCATCTCGAGCACCCACTTGTCGTCGAAGTCGATGCCGCGGCGGATCTTGGTGCCAGCCCTCTTCCACACCGCCGCCCCTAGGCCGATGTCGGTCACGAACAGCCTCCAGTCCGTCGCCGCGTCGTCCGTCAGCGCAGCGTTGCCCGAAATGGTCTCGTTGTCGTCCTGCTCGCCCGCTGCCACGGCCTCAAGCAGCCCGCGCTTGGGGGCGCCGATGGCGACCACGTACCGCGGCTTGACGTACAGCTGGTTGCCGTCGATGACGCTGACCTTGCCCGAGGAAGGGTCGATGCCCGTCGGGACGTCAATGGCGAGGACGAACGCCTCGTTGCGGTTCGCCCACTCGATGAGCTCGTACACTGTCGCCTGGTCGCCCGTGCGGAGTTCTTCGAAGCTGATGGCCAGGCCGAGGAGGGCGTCGATGATAAGTGTCACGGGCGACGGATTGGTCAGGCTCGACAGCGCTGTGCGCGGCGTGTCGATCGTCAGCGTCGGAATGCTGGCCTTGCGCAGGTAGTTGAACAGATCCCGCTTGGAGAAGAGCTGCCCGCCGAAGTTGCGGAAGAGCCGCACCTGCTGGCGCATGTCCTCCAAGAGCTCCCGCTCGTTGCGTTCGATGCCGACGACGCACACGAGGACGTTGATGCCCTTGTTGCGCAGATGTCTCCCGGCGGCGACGGCGCGGATACCGGACTTGTTGTTGCCCGCTAATATTACTACCGTAGTCGGTGGAGTTACGCCAGACGACGGGTCAGCGGTCGCCGCATGGCGGACCTTGATGGCCGGGTCGTCGAGTGCGGTCAGCGTCACCTCTGCGATGCCCCGACCGGCGTTCTCGGTCATCATGTCCTCCGTCAAACCGAGTTCGTTGTGTGCGATGTTCTCGAGGTTGAGCATCTGCAGCGCCGAGACGGTCTCGAGCTTGCGGTTGGACGGAAGCAGGTACAAGCCCTGCTGCGAAGCGGTGCCGGCGAGCTGCTTCTTCTTATCAATAACAGTAATTGATAGCCGGCTGCTCGGCCGACTGAGCCTGATTGTGAAGGGTTGTTGAGTGCTTACACCAGAATTGACCCTGGCCGGTCCCTGTCCGGAGGGGACGGCACTGGCTTTCCGTGACTGCGACCTCCGTGACGTGGACATCTTACTCTCCCCCCTGCGGGAGCTTTGCCTACTGCCCATCTCCCGACCGCTTAGCCTCTCGGCGCCGTTGAGGACGCCTTCGTCGGCCTCGCTATTCCAGAAGTCATTAGGGGTCTCCTTGCTCGGCTTCTCCTTCACACCTTTGGATGCCGTGGGTTGGACTTCGAGTACGTTCTCAGAGTGGTGAAAGTTCTTGCCTCCGGCCGTACCGGGTTTTGGGCGTTGTTGTCGATTATGAGCCACCAGTCGTTCTGCGTCGTCAACCTGGTCATCCTTCCGCAGCTGTTCGAAAAGATTACGCTTGTCAAACTTGGCAAGCCCGCTCTCGAAGTCGAAGTCGCCAGCTTCTTGGACGTCTGTAACATCCTCCGAAGCCCAGCCGTTGTCGTTCGCCGTCTTGCCCTTGGTGCCATTCCGCTTGAGCGAGGTGAACGGCTGAAACGACGGTGTGCTCTGAAGCATCGGTGTCTGCCTCCAGCCCTTGCCTTGTCCGGCGGCTTTCGCCTTGCCCGGTTGCGGCGACGCCTCTACATCATCCTGAGTGCCGTTTCGTGCCCTCCTGTTCCCTCGTCTCGTCCTCTTGCGTGGTTCTTGCACCGGCTGCCCGCTAATTTCCAGCTCTATGACCTCCTCCTCATCCCCGGATTGCACCCCAGCTGTAGGCTTTGTGACCTTGATATTCAGGCTTTCGACCGATGCCGCAACCGTTGCGACCGAGGCGGTCGCATCTTGTGGGATACTTCGCGCTGGAGACCGCGGACCCTTGGGCAGGTGCAGATCACTCCTCTCGCCATGGTTAGCATGGCGTTGCGGTTCTATCGGCTGGCTGCTGGGTGGTTGTGCTGGTTTCTTGCCAACGGCTACAATCGCGGGGTCCGCAAATGCAGGTTTGACGGGAGCAGGTGCTGCAGCTAGAGGTTTCGGAACCTGTGCAAGAGCGGGAGCGTCAACGGCAGGAGCGGTGGTAGCAGTGGTGGTGGTCGGAGCGGCGGGAATCTCGGTGAGGTCGAGGATATCAGCGGCGTTAATGGTGATTCGCGGCTCCCATTGGTTCGTATCAAGTCTCCAGACGTTGCTCAGCGTGAGACTCGTTCCGGCTTCGACGGAGCTCACGGTGCCCTTGAGCTTTGCGCCGCGCACCGTCACAAGCATCTGCAGTCCGATGAAAGCGTCCGCCATCTTTGCTGTACCGTGGTGGTTGAAGGACGTGAGCCCCCACAAGAACCGCGTTCTATTCGACACCTAGACAATAAGTAAGGAAGCTGGGTGCACTTGTCGATTTGTGGTGGCGCTGCAGTCCGTTTTATACGCTAAGGGGGAATTGCGGCGGCGGCTCACGTTGGGATTCAGCAGTGTAGATAAAGTTGTCGGCGAAAGTCGTGAAACGGCAGGTGAAGTTTGTCATTGTTCGATATTATGAAGAGCTCAGCCAGGAACGCCGACTTTTGCTTATCGATAAGGGAATGTGGGGAACCTTGTTCTTGCCTTTGGGGGAAATGCGGTGGAAAGTTCTGCATAGAGTTATAAGGTTTTTATGAAGGTTGTGTGTTCTGTATAAGATTTTTACGAAGGTTGTGCGTCACAGAAATGATCTTCAAACCATTATGTCAAATCTAGAGCTATAATAGGTGAACCCATGATGTGCGATCGTAAGATACCTTGGTATAAGAACCTACAGGTAGTGCTCTGTTTGGCTCCTGCCATTTACGTGTTGTTGATCTCTGCCTGGCTTCCCCTGCTCCAGGTCGCTCGCACTTGCCTGGTACCTCATCCTCACCTTGGGTACCTGAGGTATGCTCTCTTCAGGTTGGGCGAGTGCATCATCCCGCCACTTTGTTAATAGGTACGTTATCTGTAGAGGTACCCATTGTAGCATTAGGTACCTTGAGCTGGACATTCGTAACAAGCTACACATTGGAACACCGCGTGAGTATTTCTATCAATTATTATCGCAGTAGCCGCTTGAAAACGCACGCTTGATGGAGAAATGCAAGCCATATGGAAGTCCCGGATATCTAGGTATCATCAAACCGTTCCAGACCACGCGGAATATGTCCCCTTATGGCAGGCAGCTCAGACGAAACCAAGATCACATTTCAGAGCAGTTCCCAGAATGATCGCTCTGATTCCCATCCATCTTCCGCTTCCTTGTGACCTTGAGTCTGCCCTCAAACCGTCTGCAAATCCTCGCTGGGTATCTCCAGGGCGTCTTTGAAGGACTCGCGTCTCTGAAACGAAAGGTTGGTCAGGGGCACAATGACGGAAAAGACCGGGGGCATCCGGGGGCCACATCGACGCAAGAGTTGGGACTTGAGATACAGAAAAGGATGAGACGGATTATCGTCTCGAAAAGAGTTGCTGCTTCGCCCACCGCCAATTTAAAGGCTGGCACCACTTCAAAGACCACCGGCGAGGCGCAAAGTCAAGACCAGATTCAACGACATCGTCTCTAAGCCGATTCGGACCTTGTGGTCCGTTGCAAAACTGTCTGTTCTGGCTGCGTCCCACGAGGACGTCGGTGGTTGCTTCGGTGCCAAACGTGGTCGTATAGCAAGGGTTATTCGGAGGACGATAGGACGGGGGTCGCTGGGGTTGTCCTGGGGGCTGGCTTAGCAAAGACCAGAGCGGCTGCTCATCAAATGGTGTATGCGGACAAAGTCCGAGACGGCCGTACTAGGAACTGATTGATGGATGACGATGTTCCGAAGACGCCAGAGCAGACGCTAACGGAGGCGAACGGAGGCCCAAACGGGGTAATAGCAGATACTGGTGAGACTTGGTAGAGGCAAGATGGGCCATGCTCCCCTGAAGTGGCCCACGCGGATCTATATGGCGCGGCACGATTCCAAAACACGGGATATTGTAAGTTTTTCAGAGGAGCGAGGCCTGGAAGACGGTAGAAATGGTGCTGGTGGTATAGCATTACCCAGGACATGAGTTCGCTCAAACCTCGGCGCTGAAGGTTCACCGGAATGACTCGATACATAAGCAGGGGCTGCATCGAAAGACCGCTCAGAGGACGGGAGCTGGCTCCGCGCTAGACGGGTCCGGACGCGCAAGTGGCGCATTCTAGTATCCCTCGTGGCCCGGCACGGGAAGCTGGTAAGCCCGGTGCTGACCCTGCATCATCTGCTGCTGCTGGTGTTGCTGCATGATCAGGTCTGTGAACCACGGATGCTTGAGGGCATCTTGGGCACTGATGCGCCGATCTGGCTGCAGCTGGAGCATCCTTTGAAGCAGGTCGATGCCGGAGTGGTCGATTTGAGGCAAGATCTGACGGAGATCTTGCGTCGCATACATCTGGAAGGTAGCCTTGTACTCTGGCAGTTGCGTGATGCCCGGCCAAGTCCGCTCTGTTGGAGTCCCCATTATCCTGAAAATGCGGATGATCTGATCCTCGTTGGTCGTACCGGGGAACAGCGGCCGGCCGGTGTACATCTCCGCCATGATACACCCAGCTGACCAGATGTCTATGCTCGTGTTATATGATCTACTGCCAAGCAGCACGTCAGGTGCTCGGTACCAGAGCGTCACCACCTCGTTCGAGAAGGTGTTGACGGGGATTCCGAACGCCCTCGCAAGTCCGAAATCGCCGATTTTCAGCTGTCCCTTGCTGTTGATGAGGAGATTTTGAGGCTTGAGATCTCTATGCAAGACCCTGTTCTCGTGGCAGAAAGCAATGCCCTTGAGGAGCTGGTACATGAACGACTTGATGATCATAGGCTTCAGCGCTCCTCTATCGCCTTGCGTGTCCATGTATCTCTTGAGATCACCGTCCATGTACTCGAAGACCAGCATGAGTTTGTTCTCGGTGTGGATCACATCGTGGAGGCCGACGATGTTCTCGTGCTTGAGTTCCTTCATAAGGGAGATCTCACGGATAGCGGTAGACGGCGTGCCTTCCTCCGAATCGAGGTGGATTTCCTTCAGGGCGACCAGCTCACCCGTCTGCCTATTCCGGCCTTTGAACACCTAGAAACTCGGAGGTCAGCAAGTGCTCTACCGCCATACATAGATGGAAGGATGGCTGGGCAGATGATAGATTGACAGAGGGGACGTACAGTTGCATAGGTTCCCTCGCCCAGCTTCTCCAGCTGCTGGAACGAGCTGGGGTGTCGCTTGCCGTCCATACTCGCTAATGGCGGAACGGAAGTCGTGGACGATGCTTCCGTGGATAGAGCCGGCTGGGGATAGACAGTGTAGTGAGGGACGGGTGGCGGCTGTCGTCGTGAAGTGTGGTTCGGGTCGAACAAGATACTGCCGGCCGTCTTGGTCTTGCGGAGGATAGCCGACAAGTTCTCGCTCTCGTCGGGAATGGGTGACTGGGACCCGTGAGAAGCCGTGATAAAAGAGTGCAGAGAATGCAGAACGCAGTCTCCGCACGGCAAGATGGGACAGGGTGCTCGAACCTTGGACCCTTCTGATTGCCAACAACTCTGATAGGCGCCTCGACCCTTGCGGCAAAGCGCTCTGGAGTGATTTAAGGGAGAGGTGGACGGAGCTATGGTTTCCTATTGGACAAGACAACAGGGCGGTTGACAACGATTTGGGGACGGAGTTGAGTATCAGTAGACTCATACACAGTTGGGTGGTTGCACAACTTCGAAGCCGGTCTCGATGTTCTTCTCTTGTGAAGAAGTCAACGGCGGTTATTAATGCTGGGCGCGCAATGACAGCCGCCAAAGAGTCATTCACGTACGTTTGGGCAAGTGGCGTCCCAGGAGGGAAACCGAAAGTGGATTGCCCCTCCCCAAAAAGTTGGAGCCCCGCCATCACAAGCATTGCTGCATTGGATAGGCTGGAGGCTGTTCAGAACTTCAGGCCAACCAGGGTCCAGAGACACTGACTGGCTACCCCTGAATTCTACATATGTCTAGACCTTGACAAGTATTTGGCCATGACTACTCCCATTCCCTTGCCTGCCTGTAATTTTGAGTACCAAGGTAAGTGATTATTCACTGAGTCCTTGATCCAAGGAACCCGACCTGGCGAGGTCTTGGTCTTCCCGATCTTTTTAAATGACAAACTGAGACTTCTTAGAGGGAAACGTGCATATTGGCAAGCCATCTACATAGTATTGTTAGGAATATCACTTACTCATGTCAGACTTGGTATTGATTACGACTGTTACGTCTAGGAGCTCAGGTGTACGGAAGTTGAATCCATCTAATTCAGATATCACAAAAAGAAATACCGTCTATACATACCCGTAGAGCGCCTTTGATGTACATATCTACCACATCTTCTAATAACCATGCGTGTATACGGAAACATCACGGTCACGAGCACCTCTCCTAAAGCCTCTTCCAACGTCATGCCCTGGACGGCACAGCGACCAGAAGCTCATACGGCCTGAGCGGGTCTGGTCATCTCGAACGTCAGACCGTCCGAGCTCGGTGCTGCGGCTTGCCGCTCCTGGTCTCTCGGCTGGCGCAAACCCATGGGCACATATGCGCCCGGCGGGATCAGCGTAAACAGCACGACGACTATGAAGATCGGGATGCAGTCAAAGACATAGGGACTGGACAACATCAGATCAGTATGTGGTTTACACGCGTGGACGAAACCAAGACTCACAAGTATTCGTATCGCTGGGTATAACCAGCGTTGCCCTCGGCAAAATCAATCTCACGGTAGATGGACCGGATCTAGTTCCAACCTGTCAGTCAAGTGCTGCACATATAATGGTGGCGAGTGAATCACCACGTACGAGGATCATGGCACACGCGATATTGACAGCGTAGAGAAGCCGGCGCCAGTTGGGATTGTACTTCCGCGCATTCCCTTCGAGCGTGACATATTTATCGCCAGGGACAGCTTGGACCCGCTGCTTGAAGTCGTCGGTGAAGCGCTTCGACGTGAAGTGAAACCGAGCTGCGACAATGGTGAACAGCCCAAAAGCAACAAGCTGTAGAATGACGCCGACCATGGCGATAGTCTTGCCTCTGTTCACCTTACTCAAGGCATCGGGGTCGGTCGGATCCGTACTAGTGAGCATAATTGCACCGGTCACTTGCGTCAAGAGGGCGACGATATCAAAACCGACGAAGATCGGTGTAACCCAACGAGCTGCTTTCTGTCAGCGATTCTGCGGTTCAGTATATAAGCTATGTCCTGACATACCAGGTACCCAAAGCAGTTTGAATGTCCGAGCTTCAGCAGGCACGATGTGGAAGACGATACGGCCAAAAACAAGATAAATGACACCGGCCATCAGGACCGGAGCCAGGATGATAAGGCAGAATTGGACGATATAGACCGTTCGCTGCGTTGTGTCGCCCGCGCTGGCGATCCGCGCCCCATAACCGACGGCTTCCACTGTCGACAACGCATCAGCACATGGTTACTAGGAGGGGACGAGACCTACCCACTGCCAATGCCGATGACCATTATGAACCAGATCCATGCTTTTTGTCTGAAGATGTGGAAAACAGTGATGAGAAACCCAAGAGAATACAAGCCACAGGCGACGCCGGCCGCCGCCTGAGACGGCTGATAAAGATATCTTGCCATGGCAAGTGTCTAAAAGGAAGTCAACAGTCGCAGAAGAGCTGAAGATTTGGAAAGGATCGCGTATAAACAGAAGCAAGTCCTGCCAGAGACAATGATTGTTATCGGACTAAACGAGGGTCAGGGACGAGAACTATCTCGTCGAGAAGACAAGAGGGCCATGCTGATAATATAGGAGCCAGTACGAGGTTTAGATCCATGTCCCGATGGAACACTCGAACATCAACATGCTGATAAGTTATGGTATCCATGGACGCCAAGACATAATTTCCTTGATGTTGGGGGTTATAAGCACCGGCGTGAAGGAATATTGGGTGCGTTAAACGGTGCTCCTAGTCAGATATGGGTTGATAACGCGGCACCTCGTACAGGGAGCCTACACGCCTTGCGATGTAACTGGAGCTATTCTTAATCGAGACCATATAAAAGTCTGCTAGAAGCGCTCCGCCAGAGGTACGTAAGACAATGGGGCTGTGCCAGCAGCCGACTTTCCGTCCTTTGGCTGTGGTAGCATCGCATCTGCGCTTTTGAGGCTCAGATGAGCTTGTCGAGGCAGGATATCGGTGCATCGGTGCTTAGACAAGTCCAGAGGGGCGGTTGCACTAGGCCTATTTGATGTTAGGCATTTTATGCTTAATCAGAGAGCTCTAAGTGGCCGCCGTCTGGAAGGATCCGAACAGGATGCGAGAGGACATGGCGATCAATGAAACTGAGGTCAGCAGAGGGGTTTCGCTTGAGGCATACAAACAGTCATGAAGTCGCTGTTGGAGATGTGCATGTGGCAGCCAATACACTCGGTTCTTGGGCCAGACCTGCTTCCAATCGTTGACATGAAAAGTGTCATGGTTGTACTCGGTGCGTCAGTTTGCTTTGCCTGTCGAGGAAGCGGATGTACTTGACCCTGCACTGGACCTCTTCTAGACTTCTAGAAGAAAGCATATAAGGTGAGCACGTTCTCTATCAAGTTGATAGATATGCCCGCTTATCACTGCACCGAAACAGGACGCTTCGACTGTCTTAGCCCTCACGGCGACGAGAGAATGCAAGCCTAGTTGTGCCAAGCGTCAAATCAATACCTAGCTTCCTATCTGCCAGGCGAGACAAACAAGCAAATAATAACAGCTATGTGGTTGATAACGCCTGTACTGGCTTGGCTTGAGACGAAGATCGATATGTGGATAGAGATGTGGCTCGATACGATGAACAACTTGTGGCTGAGGTACTTCTAGTTTGCTCGAGGAATCGAAGAAACACGAGAAACGAGAGCTCCGGACGCTGGAACGGATATTTTGGGCCGGTATAGTTCTTTCGAACTGGATTCGAACTGGCCCTTGGATTCTCGATGGAGTTGCTCGCTTGAGAGGCTGTGACATTGCCGACTTGGCACATCGGCTCGGAAACTGTCGATTCTCAATCAGTATCTTGGGCAGTGAGATATATCCCAGGTCAGGAATGTTCTACCCGCAGAGAATACAAATTCGGAATATCGACGCCGATGTGAGGAGTAGTAGCTGAGGTCAAATTGAGATGGCCAGAGCAGCGAGCAAGCGAAGTTAGGAAAAAGCGTCGCCCCGAGACCCCGAGCCTTGAGTCGGCTGCAGCTTAAACAAGCAACACGCTAGTAATGCACGGGCCATTTTGAGGTTGAGGGTCGGGTACATGAACCATGTAGCCTTCCGATGATCTTCCGGTCTGTCGTCAACGGGGCAGATCCCTGAACGCCAAATGGAACCTGCCGAGCTTCTTTTGGGGGAGGAGTCAATTTTATCGACAGCTTCGAACGACAGTTTTTCCAATTCACCACCACACGGCTTACCAACACTCAACCACAAACTCTCACCATTGAATCACCGACGACATCCCCACCGTCGAGTAGAACCTGTACCGAACAGGAGTGAAACATTATTTTCCTGTTCTCTCTGAAATCTTCTCCCCGCCTCTCCGCCCCGTCGCCATCTAGACCCAACTTCGCCCATCCACATCTCTTCGAGATCCGGTTAAACTTAAAGGTATTCAACATTTCCTTTTGTCAAGCCTGTGACGAGCTTGACTGACAACTAAAATCTTTGAGCAGTAGATCCGCGATCTCTTTGCAAACTTTCTTCATATCCGATTTCACTGCAACACGACTACCGTATTACACTTTCCTCGGTTCCCAAGAGCGTCTTTCGTAACCCATCCAGCATCACATTAGCAGCCATGGCGACAAACGGTAATGTTAATTTCCAGGAGGGCCATGTCGACCATTCGGCTTCTCAGCAACCGTCCAGCACCTCCAGCAGCAACATCGGCAAGGACGAGGTTGGCTGGTACTTCGTCGAGCAGTTCTATACCACTTTGAGCCGCTCGCCTGAGAAACTCCACGTTAGTCGTCTCGCCATCTTAACCTACCTGGAGAAATTCTGACACTTGCTTTAGCTTTTCTACGGCAAGGGTTCTCAGTTCGTTTATGGAGTCGAGGCCGAGGTCACCAACGTTACTGTTGGACGGCAGGTATGCGGGACACCCCCAGCTGGTTGCCCGATTTGCTTACTGACATGATACTACTTGCATTTAGTCAATCCAAGAGCGGATTAAGAATCTGGAGTTCCAGGATTGCAAAGTCCGGGTCACCAATGTCGATTCGCAGGCCTCTGGAGAGAACATCGTTATCCAGGTCATCGGCGAGCTGTCTAACAAGTCCTTGGAGCCGAAGAAGTTTGTCCAGACATTCGTCCTTGCCCAGCAGCCATCTGGCTACTTCGTACTCAACGATATCATGAGGTACATCGACGAGGGACGCGACGAGGAAGAGGAGGCTGCCGGTAAAACGTCGGAGGCTCCTGCCACCGCCGACATTGACACTGCTGTCGCTAGAGAGGGCCGTCTCGAACCGGAGTCCTCTCCTATAAAGGCCGAAGAGCTCGCAAAGGAAGCTGAGCCGACTCCTCTCGATGCCGCTGTGGTTGACGAGAAGCTGGAGGAGGCCAGCTCCGGCGCAACCGAGAGCGTTCCTGCTTCGACTGAGAAGTCAGCTGAGCCTGCCGTCGAAGTTGAACCTTCTGTCTTGAAGCCCAAGGAAGACGCTCAGCCGGAGGCTGTCAGTGCCGAGAAGGCTCTCAAGGAGGTCGAGAAGGAGGAGACAAAAGAGGAGGCTCCCAAGGATCCCAGCCCAACCCCAGCTGCTCCACGCGCTGCCCCAGTCGAGAAGTCGGCCCCTGCAGAGCCTGAGAAGCCGAAGGAGGCACCAAAACCGATGACCTGGGCCAGCCGTATTGCAGCGGCTGCTGCTCCTGTCGCCAAGGCGGTGATCCCATCGCTTCCCAAAGTCGCCACCCCCCCTGCCCAGTCCCAGGCCCGTCAACCTGCTCCTGCTGCTGCTCAAAAGCCCACAGCTCCTGCGTCTCAGACCGCCGAGGCCGCTGCGCCAACTTCCAAGGACCAGAACGACGAGTGGCAGAGCGTCGGTGCCGACTCGAAGCGCCAAAACCGCCCAGTCTCTATTTCCGGCCCCCAGGAGACCGGAAGAGAGGGTGCCATGGCATACATTAAGTACGTGACTGACAAGGTCCAGACCGAGGACCTCCGCGCTGAGCTGGCCCAGTACGGCGAGTTGGCCTACTTTGATGTCAACCGTCAGAAGGTGAGTCATTCATTCAACCTGTTGGATATCCGAGATTGCGATTCTAATCCCTTGCAGAACTGTGCATTCGTGGAGTTCAAGACCACTGCTGGTTACAACGCAGCTGTTGCCGCCAACCCGCACACTGTCAACGGCGAGAACATCATTGTCGAGCAGCGCCGCCCCAAGGCCAATGCCTATGGAGGCAGCAACTACAGCGGCAGCCGGGGCGGCGCCGCTAACCGCGGACGTGGAGGCTTCGAGGGACAGCGACAGAACAGCCAGGGTGCTCCCCGCACGGGCGGTTTCCAGGGCCAGACCCGCGGCGGCCGAGGCGGCTCCGCTAGGGGCGGTGCACGTGCCGGTTCCCAAGCCACCGCATAGAAAGAGGAGGCTGAGGTAACCGATGCACTGTTCGTCGACTCCTCAAGCGGCGGATCGCCTCGCGGATCGCCTCGGGGTAGGAAGAAGAGGAGTAAGCAGGGACAACAGCCGGGAACACCGACAGTGGTGCGTGGAGGTTAGCCGGTCGGATTTTGACCATTTGCTAGTTCTCTCTAGAGGGATTGAAAGGCTCGCAGGCGTTTTTGTGCGGTCTCTTTACTGAACAACACGACCAAGGGAGGGGTTTCCAGGTTTCGTCAAAAAGTCTCCAGCGTTGGTCTGTCTGCTCTGGTGGGAGTTGTGATTTGCTGGCAAGGTTTGCTTGGAACCATGGTCAACGCAAGCAGGATTTGGGGTGGGTGCTATTACAATCATCTGCATTACTCTGCCCAAAAGTTCTAAGTTTTTCTTCTCCTTCTCCTTCTTTTCTCTCAGCAGTGGGTGCTGGCTTGTACGTTTTCCCTCGGCATCTTGAGCGTATTCGATTTCTAGGGAGCAGGGGCATTTTTTTGGCCAGCAGACAAGAGGGAGCCGGCACTTATTCAGACCTGTATATTACTGCCGGGACGAGTGGATGGACATGGGGAGCGCTGCCATGCCGTTGACAGCCGACGGGGAAGGGCTCTAGTGTATTGGTATAATACAACAATGGCATAATACAGAAGTAGCAGTGTCTAGAGCGTTCATGTCACGGCCAATGACTATCAAGTGAGACTCGGCACGCAGTCTTACCATAGCATAGGCGAGATACGGTTTCTCATGTCATCACCATCAAGGGTGGTCCGGTGATGCAATTTCAAGCCAGTTGACGACTGAAGTTTGGGGCGATCGCCGGTAGTGCGTCGGCACTGCGCCGTATTCTGAGATAAGATAGATGCGAGATTGACACCCTCCAGATACCGGATAGTGATGATCATGGCCTTTCTGGTGGTGCAGACCGGCAGTTGGGTGATCCTGGACGATCTGCCCATCCTCCAACACCAAAGAAGTTGTCGTCTGTGCCTCCGACATTCTCACAGGGTCATTCACAGTTCCAGCTGCCTGAGAGATCGATCCACTTATAGTCACCATGGGGATGTGCGTTGCTCGATTTCACGAAGTGGCTTAAGAAAGGGCGCGCGACGATCGGAAGTCATCGTCCATTGACACCTCCTACAAACATGACGGGGTTGTAAGTTGTTGAGAAGGGCGCCCGCATGATCAAGCACCCACCACACCTATCCAACTGAGAGCACTCCGTTCTGCAGTTGCTCGAACGTCGCTCGCGATACGTGCTGGCGTCCCTCTTGTTCCAGCGTCCCGTCCAGTCCAATCCAGTCCTCCACCCCGTCCCGTGGCGCCACTGCTAAGCAACCACCGAAGATCTCGAGAGCATCCAGAGGAGGGCAAGTCAATACAGTTTCATATTAAAGGAGCTCTGACACAGTCTGTCTGCGCCGGCAATGAGAGTATGTACCTGCAGAAAGCACTCAATGACAACGAGGTGATATGGAGGTTACGATCTTGTACGTACGTTTTCTTGCAGGACACTCTTCAAGTGGTTGTCGGACGCTGACTTATTTCCATCGAAATCCCAGTGAATCCTTACTTGGATCCTAAAGAGGAAAGCGAGAACGGTGGTAAGACTTTGCATGCAATAGTAATTAATTACGCCGGTTGGTGCCCTGGCTTACGAGTGAATCTGCGCAACGGCGAGCCAGCCTAGGTAGGTCCAGCCTAGGTAGGTAGGTCGCCAAGACAGACCATTGGTCTCTTACGTACAGTACTCGTACGGGAACTGAATGCCTGGAATCCTAACAAGGTAGGATAGTAGGATCCAACTGAAGCCAGACGTTCCTGAGGCAGGCATTGACGGTTAACGGCACGATTTGAGGAGATTTTACCTGGCAACTAGAGCAAGTTGACCGACATGACCGACGTACCTTTTGATCATGATGTGCTGGTAACTTCAACGATGGGAGCGGCGGGAGTTGAGCGGATCATCAATTACGATCATAAACGGAAGGTTCGACCGGGTAGCGTCGAGATACCACCTGCCAAATGCGATCTTTAAAGTCGCGGTGCGAAGGACGAAAAGTCAGAAAGACCGGGCCAGGCCCGCTCATCCAACCAACCACTTTACAGACCGACCAATAAGAGGCGTCGGGTTGCGCGTTACGGGTAGCGGTGCCAAGAAATCTTTAGGTTCCGTTTCTTTCCTGTGACGCGGGCGAATCCACCACACTTTTAGGGCAATCATTGATCGGTGATCTGCCCTCCAGGGATGAGAAACGTGGACCAGCAAACCAAGATCAAGCCACGGCATGGCATACTGCAGTACGGTGGATGCGACTCCAGATCTGAAACGTACCACGGAAGGGGACGACAGTTGTGCGAAACTTTGAGGAATGATCACCTCCGGTAATAAGGTACACCTAAGTGGTAAGGTACCAACCTGGAAGTTAAGCCTTGGAGGGATTGGACGGGTATATGCCGTACGAGGAAGGCAGAAGCAGTCACCACCTACCTAGTCACCCAGTTAGCTGTGGCGTACCAGTCAACACACGTCGTCCTCTCCGAGATCGAGTCCTGTGTCTCCCGTGCTTCTGCTTTGCTCTTGTTCAAGCTCGCGTTCCAGTTCTGGCGCCACCCGCTTGTGACTCTGACGCCCGCTCGGCTTCCACGCGATGTTTCGAAGAGACATTGCAGCACGCAAACTGGAACAGCTTAGGGACAGCTGCAAAAGACATAGCACGCACATTCGAATGTCGTAAGTGCTTCCTTTTGAGACCTGCTGAGACTGACAGTGGAAGAAGGTTGCACTGCAAGGGGAGTGGCCAGATCATTATGTACACTTTATTGTGTACGTACTAGGTACGTATGTGTATTTTCAAGCAGACCTAGCAGCCTACCTAGGCAAGGGCCCGAAGATGGGTCACCTCCCTTCTCTGGCATAGGTCTGGCCGATCCAGTCACAGCGCGGCTTGGCCCTCCACCAGGCGTGCTAAACTCCGGTACCAATGCGCCAGCCCCCATGGTGCTCAACCACCTACCTGGAACAGACTAGCCTGACATGCGCGGAATTGGCCTGGAGGCGACATGAATCGGGGGCTTCCCCTTCTCAGATTCTCGAGCCGGACCGGAGTCTGGAGAGGTCCCTCTTCTTGAAGCCACCGAGAAGACGTTCGCCGCTCTCCACAAAGTCCACGTCTTTTACCGGTCTACACGCAAGACGGGCTACGGCTGGGCCTGAACCAAGGGCTGTTGGATGGCACTAATGGCCAGATCCGGATAGGCAGGACGACGCGGCGACATTCAGCGACTCCCGACCTCGCAAGGTGTTACGCTCGGCTCGAGGCTTTCACGTTTAGCACGCATCCTCCGTCCTGGATCTCGGATTTGATCCTGCCTTTGCTTCTTCTGTCATACACTTGCACCTTACCTTGCATCTGCACCTGCACCTACCGCGCCTTTAACGCAGTCGCCGCGATTCGAGACTCTGGGGGCTTGTCGGACGAGGGAAAGGTCGACGATTACAGTGAGGCCAGCTGCAGAGAAAGCAGCACACCACCACAAAATCTGAATTGGACCCCTGCTTTACCCAACAAGGTGGTTGCGACTTTCATCTACGGGAACTCGATTCTACCGTTCCCGTAATATCCGCCTACAAACAACGACCCAGACGACCAAACAACCACGCAGCCACTGAATCTATTTTCTGCTTGTCCCTCGAACTACCGGCGCAAACCTCCCCTCGTCAAACACGGGATCGCAAGCAAGCACCTTCCCTGGCTTTGGCTGATGTTGCGCTGCTGTCCCTGCCCTTGTTAAGCCTGCCTTGCGCTTTTCAGCCCCTCTTCTCAGCAGCAGCACCAGCGATCAACCACCACCGCGACCACGAGCACAACTTGGAGCACATCTCTCTTCTTCCTTTTGCTCTAATCTCACGTTGACCGTCGATCGCATTAGCTCAATCGGTCGCTCATTCCGTCCTGGTCTTTTTTCCTCTTCACGCCGCCTCGTCATCGCCCATCTGATCTTCCTCACATCGGCCTGCTTAATCCTTTTGGGTCTTGGCTGCTTTTTGGGGGATTATTTCATTCTCGCCTATATCATTTTGTTCGTCCTCAGCTGGAGATCCCCGCATCCCTCACCTGAGTTACTGCGGCTCTCACCCTTGGCCTTATCGTCAACGCTTGGCCACAGTTTCCTTAGCATACCACAGCCCTTGTGGTCTGGCGATCACACCACCACACCTAGATCTTCCAACGTACACATGATAGATCGGCTGCCAAGGGAATTGAGGTGTTCGCGGCCCTCCCACGACGGGGCAACATGCGAGCAGTGACGGGCTGAGAAGGAGGACGACGACATATCACCAATTTCTCGCGCGAGCAGAGAGAGGGTGATTCTCATGGACACCAATGATGGGGCGAGAAGTATTGCCTCGTTTGAGGCGCCCTCAGTCTCGCGCCCCCGCCGCATGTCCATGGAGGAGGATATGTTCTATCGAGAACTTATGACACAGAGACCGCCTCCCGCGAGGCCGCCAAATTACGAGACTGCAATAAGACAACCAATACGGCAGGCTCAGGCATCGGCAGGCGGATCTGGCGGAGGGGCGCTGCTGAGGGAGAGATTACCGAGTTATTCATGCGACGTCCACGCGGAGGGCGTGTTTCAACGGAAGATGGAGATTGAGGACACCATCAAGAGGGCCGAGTATCGCAATTGGCACCAAGTCTACGTCGTGCTCCACGGCACGTCGCTGAACGTCTACCAAGTGAAGAAGGACCGCGGCTGGTGGTCGTCAACGAAGCACGACGGCCCGAGCGTATCGCCGGACAACCCGCCATGGTGCAAGATGGGGACTCTAGAGAAGAGCTATAGCCTGTTGTATGCCGACGCGGGCATGGCAGCAGACTACAGGAAGTGCGTGCACCCCTTTCCCCCTCCTCAAGACCCGGATGAGATTATCAGTATTTCTCGTCTAAGTCTCCGGACTGCTGGCTAACCGACGGACAGACGACGATACGTCATCCGCCTACGACTGGAGGCAGATCAGTTCCTTCTCTCGTGTGTCGAATTAGGCACCTTTGTCAACTGGCTGGATCTTTTATTTGCCGCCATGGGGGTTGCAGCACCGATAGACGAGCGAGATTTCCCCAGGGATCAGAGTATACCTCGAATGCAACGGATACGATGGCTCCGAAGACAGTACCCGCGGCCAGAGGACAACGCAACGGGCTTCCAGCGGCTCAACGCCCGACGACCAAGCATGGCGTCCAGCAGCAACGACCAAGAAGAAGACGACGACGAAGGGCAAGGGTTGGGGGACCAGACCATCCAGGAAGGCGACGACGCACCCGCGGCGGGGCCCTCGAGAACCACAGATGGCCAGCACCCCGTCGTGGGCCGGCTGTCGACGACGTCGTACCCGAACGAGTCCATCAACCCGGACACGGGGAAGTGGGAGCCGCAGCATCCGTGGACGACGACGCACGACCAGCTGTACGCCAGGCTGTGCTTCTCGGTGCTGCTGTTCAAGAGCCCGCGCAAGTCGAACTACGTCATCTCCAAGGGGAAGCAGTGGTACGTCGACTGGCAGTCCGGGCGCATGATCAGGGTGCAACCCCCAGGATACGGCGAGGTCGAACCCCTGGGTCCGTGGCAGAGCTACATGCCGGAGAACAGACTCATTTAGGCGAGCGGTTGAGCGAGGCGAGCCAGCGATCTGGTCCGTTGTTGCATTTTTTTTTTTGTTACGTTGCATTGGGAAAGATTATAAAAGAGGGCCGGTCATCGCTGCGAATTCTGGGATGGAGTTTCTTGGCTACTACCCTTTTTTTTTTTTTTGTTTTTTTGTTTTGCATCGGGATATCAGTCGGGGACTTCTGCATGGCGAGCGAGGTCTCTGGTCAACGGAAGGATTTGAGCATATTATACATACATCAGGAAGCAGCATGAGCTTGGTCAACGAAATATCAAGGGGCGCGATCGCGATCTTGGAACTGGTCTGGACAGCGAGGTCAGTTGCTGATCTTCTTCTTCTGTATATACTTTGGGAAGAGGGGACGCAGTCCACTTTTGGAGTGTTGGAGGTTGAGGATCTCTTGTTTTATACCCTTTTTACGGGAGATCTTCTCGCCTGAAATATACCCATCCATACCTTAGCTATTGCCGTCTGAGCCTTGCTAAGCAAGGGTTTTGACTGCCGCTCGTATCCCCATCCGTCGTGATCCGTGTTGCCAAGCAAATCCAACGCCTCCATTTTGTTCGTACATGGTATCATACCCGCCAGCCAAGAAAAGATGAAAAAAGCGCCAATGCACCCCCGATATGCCAAATCCCACACCCAGAAATATTTCACACACCGGCCATCTCGACCTCGACCTCCTTCGTCTCCTCCGCCACCTCGCCCGATACCTCGTCGAGCAGCACAGTCGCGCCGTCCAAGTCGGCCAGCACCTTGTCCAGGACAGCCAGCAGTCTCGCGGCCTCCTGCTTCTGCGCGCCGATCTCTTCGAACAGGGCCGCGTTGTGCGACTGCATTGTCTGCAGCCGCGCGTTGAGCTGCGACTGCTCGCTGGCCAGATGGGGCGCCAGGTGGGCGGCCAGGATCTGCTCAGGGGGTAGGAGATGCGGGCTATCACGCAACCAAACCGTTAGCGCACTTCACTCTATACTAAATTCCTTTTTTCCCTCTTCCTTAAAAAAAAAAAAAAAGAGGAAAGAAAAAAAGGGAAAAAAAAGGAAGAACTCACGGAGTAGGCGCCGCCCGCCCATCCATATCCCCTTCCGCCCTCCTCCGCGCCGCCTGCTCGACCAGCAGCTCTAGCTCGTTGAGCTTGCGCACGACGTCGCGCTCCTCGAGGATGGCGTCGAACTCCCTGGCGGCGCGCTGCTCGAGGATGGCCACCATCTGGGCCTGGATGGAGCGCAGCGTGGGCGGGTGCCGCGCCGCGACGGTCGGGTAGCAGGCGGCGATGTTGGCGTACGACAGCTTGGCGAGCGTGTGCCGCAGGCGGTCGGCGAAGACTTCTTGTAAGCGGGAGGCGCGCGGCCCCGGGGTCGCGGGGACGGGCTTCTGCGGGAGGGGAGGGGAGGGCGGTGCTGTCGGTGCTGCTGCTGCCGCGTCGAGGTTGGTTGTGCTGGGCGGTGGTGGTGGATGGGGGAGGGGAGTGGGTTCGGAGGAGGGCTGGGATGGGGTGTCTGTTGCCATTTGTTTAGAGTTGCTGTGTCCTGGAGCTGGCTTGCGGTTGTGTTTATATGTAGGGTTCTCGATAGTATCAATCGCAAATCCCGGTGATGTGTTTAAAGAGAGACAAGAGGTGGGTGGTGACGTTTGCGACAGGATGGGAGTTGTTCAACGGTTTGCTTGTCCAGTGTGTTTTTAGCTGGAAAGACGCGTCTGGTGTCGTTGCGCCGTTACCAAGGTACGTACCGATCAGTATCTTATCTTATCTTACTAGTAGATATCTTATCGATTGTCTTGACCCACTTTCTCCAGATCTCGCCAGTTGCGCGATCTGCCCGGGGAAGCAGCCACCAACATGGAAGTACATCGCATGCACATCACCAGGTAAAAGGTACCTTAAGCTAACAATTGATGCAGGGACTTTGTGCATGAACTTGAAGCAAGATCTGGGAACAACTAACTGCACGTTCATGACATTTACTGACGTCCATGAATCCTTTCATTACCAAAAATACAGTCATGAAGTAATTTCACATCCTGACTTGGTGCTGCGCATGAGATCCAAGTCTGTCCCAAGAGTGCCCAATCTGTCTGTCTACCACGTAACGCCATGCAAGCTCCAACTCTGTCCCAAATAGACAAGATCGCTTCTCGCTGAAAGGAAAGTAATTACCAGAGAAAGGAAGGGTGACCACGGAGAGGTCAGGTATACTCCACAGACCCACTAGGCTGCCGGCTCCCATCCCGCCTCTCAAGCCTCCTCCTCCGCCTGCGGTCGGCTGCCGAAGCAGTCGGGTCACCCAGCGGACCACTCGGACTTGGACTCAGCGCGCTCCACGTCCCGTGACTCTGCGGGCTCCCCAGGCTGGAGACAGTAGCTCCTGCAGCCGGTGTGCCGCCCGACGGTCCCGGTTGGCCAGAGTAGTACGCCGAGTCCTTGGGCCTGCGTCCGGCCGCGAACGCCGGGTTCGGCGGCGCCAGTGGCCCATCGTCGCCTTCGACCCTCCTCTCCGCCGCGGCCTCGGCCCGCGCCCGACTCGACTCGCGGCGGTACCGACGGCTGCTTGGCGTCTCGTCCGCGGATAGGGTGCTCACGCTGTCGTTCCGGCGCCGATGGTCGCGGTCTTCTCGCCGCCGCTCTTCGTCCGTCACGCGACGGAGCGTGACGTTGCGCTCCGGATCGTCGTGCACCTTGACTTTGACGCTCACCGGCTGGTTGCTGCCGCTGCCTCCGCCGCCCCTGTGGTGGCGGTCCTCTTCGGTTTCGGCCGCGAGACGGCTTGCGGTAGCTGCCGCTGCCGCTGCGGCGGCGTCGCCCTCTCTGCGCCTTCGTGACGAGTCTCGCCTGCGTGGCGGCTGCCCCCCCGAGGAGAAGTAGGATTCGCTGCCGGACTCGTGCATCTCTGATGGCATGGCGGGTATGGTTGCCGGTTCGCCCATTTCGTGTCTCGTGCGAGAGCCTGACCGCGACGCCCGCAGACCAACAGGTGTATGTGGCACTGGCGCCGATGGCGGGACATATCCCACTGGTGGCGGTGGCATAGGGGGTCCGCCGTAGCCGCTGACGGGACGGGCCTCGATCATGGAGGACTCGTCCGACACACTCGTAACACCAGAAACTCCAGATGGGGGTGCCATTGGACGCCCAGGCCGGTGTCGGCGCGAGCGGCTGCGGGTCGGCGACGGGTAGCCGTCCGCGGTGAACCTCGAGCCGTGATGGCCCGCGCGTCGCTCGTCCTCCTCGGCTCTCAATCTGTCCTCTTCCCTGTAATCGCCGCCGCGGCCCCGTAGCTTATTCGCAAACCAGCCCAGACCGAGCCCGGCCAGCAAGCCTTTACCCACACCTCCGCTGGCCTTTCTCCTCTCAGACGCCCTCCGCGATGGACTGACGTATGACGAGTAGTCCGAAGCGTCGAGGCCGCTCTCGACTGCCGAACGTCCCGGGTGCGAGCGCTGAGCCGTGGTGGGAGGAAGTCTGTTCCCACTTGCGCCCGGCCGCATCTCGGCAGCGCTCAGAGCTGCCGCCGCTGCGGTAGGGTTCGGAGGTGGGAGAATGGATCCGCCACGGCCGCCATGTCCGCTGCGGACGGTATACTCGTCGCTGTACTCGCTCGGAGGAGGCCGGTGTCTCCTGCTCCTGTTGCTCCGGCTCGGGGTATCTGTCGCCACGGCCGAATACTCTTCGTCACGTCTGCCGCCGTCCTTCCGTCGGCCGAGCATCTTCGACAATAACGCGCCAGCACCGACAGCAGCGCCGACGCCGAGCGCCTTGCTCATGAAACCGCCGCCTCCGCCCCCGCTCCGGCGTCGCTCGTACTTCTCGTCGACGTAGCTGTCGGACTCCCTCCTCGAAAGGACCTCCGGCGGGGGACCGCGGCTCCGGCTCCTCATCCGTGACACGCTCCTCGCGCGGCTGCGACTCCGGCTTCGGCTGCGGCTGCGACTCCTCTCCACGCTCCGTGCACGCTCCTCCTTCTTCCTCCGCCCCCTCAGCAGCGCCAGCGCCGCAGCCCCCGCCGCCGCCGGCATCAGCCACCCCATCGTCCCCCCCTTCCGCTCGCTTCTCCCGCCCTCCGACCGTCCTCCTCCGCGGTAGTAACCCCCGCCCCCACGGTCGTCGCGCGTGTGGCTCAGCACAAAGTACACCAGCACCAAGAACGCCATCCACAGCGCGTACAGCACGAACGTGTACCGCGGACTTCCGTACAGCGTCAATCCGAGGGGGACCTGCACGACCCCCAGCAACCCGATCACCCGCCCCATCCAGCGGTGGCAGTGCGCGCGGAACGAGTGCGCGCCGCCGCGCAGGTGGCGGATCGCGCTGCCGCCCATGGCCTGCAGCAGGATCAGCACGTAGATGGCGACGCCGATGCCGTGGTGCGGGTTCGACAGGGCGCGCGAGGGTCCCACGGCGAAGAAGCCGAGGATGAAGACGACGGTGGAGAGGCCCACGGCCAGGACGTTGAGGTACGCGTGGGTCCGGACGTTGTCTTCGTAGTGCCTCACGCGGCGGAAGCGCTTGATCATCACCGCTCCAGGGACGAGGAAGAGGAAGGTTATGGCGGCTAGCACGCCGTGGGCGGTTATGATGGAGTGGTATTGTGTGAGAGTTGCGAATCTGTTTCCCATGCCTGGACGATTTTACAAGGAATTGTCAGCAACATCGTTCCATATACTTCGTTTTTCCTGGCGAGCCGGATCTGCGCGGACTAAACAAAACAGTACGAGAAAGGGAGACAGACCATTATATTGCATAGTATCGAAGTTCAATCCCACTAGGTTGGGCAGTAGGAAGGACTCCTTGGTGAAGTCCCACGTGCCGTCGCCGACGTGCAGGGTGTCGGACGAGTACGAGGCCGACCCCGGCGGCGAGAGGGTGTCGGCCGGGGCCATGACGGGCGGTCAGAGAGAGGTTGTGGTGCGCTCGCGGCGCCGGTCAGGGTGATGAGAGTGGCGAGCTTGAGGAATGTTTGATGCCGTCACAATGCTATTGTCTTTCTGAGGAGAACAACTGGAATGTCGGTGGATGTGTAGCAGTCGTATGAGAAGGCGACAAGCTGATGATGGTGGGGTAGCTCTTGCTTCGTGATGTAGCGTCTAATGAGTGAAATTTGGTATTAAGGTAATGTATGATGCTATTCTTCGAGATGGCAAGCCAACCTGAACATGATGTTTGAGGGATTGGGAATCGTATGGGTCCCAAGTTTTTGGCCGTAGCAACATGGAAAATCATACGGGCACGGCAAGAGCAGAGCTGTTGCACAGCTCCCTGTCAGTCATGACATCTCTCAGCTGGCCCGGCAACGAGTGGGGTTGCTGACGACTAGCTGGATGTGGGGTACTGGGGCGGTGAAAGTGACAACTGTCGCACGGACTGTCAGTCTCTGCCAGCTGCCAGCGCAACCTTCGATATCCTAGTGTGGTGAGGCCTCATCTCCTAGGTCGAGACAAACAGTTCTGTTAAAAGCCATGTCGTCGATGGCAGCTGAAACAAGCCAATGTATATTATTTGCGAATGACCTATTCGCTGCTGCAAATCCATGTACCCGCCAGTCTTCCAGATGCTTTTCAGCCTCGGATCCGTGCCATGAGGCCACCAATCTAGCTACCCTATACTTGTTTGTACCCAACCACCGCTGAACCACATCCCCCCCGTGTTTATAGATGCACCTTGGTCATGCAACAAAAAAAATATACAGCCCGCTGCCTCCTCGGTGGCCACACCAATATTCACACCCGCCCCTTTATGCATTAGTCCACATCGTCATCGTCGTTTCCCATAGCCTCCTCCAACATCAGCCTCTCGCTAAAACTCCTAGGCGTCCCGGGTAGCTTCGCGTTCGAGAAGCTGGCCCTATAGCTACTCTCGTCCGCGGGGTCGATGCCCGTGCGCCCGTGCACGCTGCCCACGTACGTCTTGACGTCGCCCATCGCGGCCGCCTCCTCGGCGACCTTGGGGCTGACGACCGAGCTCATCCTAAGAGACATGCCCTTATACGACCCTATGGACTCGTACATCGGTTTGCTGTGCGCCGGAGGCGAGGGCGTCTGGGTCTTCGGGATCGCGAGGGCGGGCGATGTGGAGTAGAGGTACAAGGGCGCAGCAGGGGCGTCTTGACCTGCCGCGGCTGCGACTTCTGCAAGGGCTTCATCCTCCTCCTCCTCCTCCTCGAGATACTTCTCAGGTGCGGCGGAACCACCCATACCCATGGTTGGGTCCTCAAAGTCGAAGAGATCCTCTTCCTCTGCCTGCTTGGCTGGCATTTTCCCCTTGCCCTCGTCGTTGTCCCGCGCGGACGCTGATGGTTGCGGAGCCCCGTCCAGGATATGTGAACTGATATCACTGGCCAAAGGTGACTTTGCGGTAGGCGATTTGCCGGCAGGCGACGATCCGGACGGTGACGTCGACTTCTTGGGCGATTTTATCGCAAGGAACTGCTCCTCCTCGGAATCTTCTTCTACGTGCGTTACCACGATTTCCTCCGGGGAACCGAGGTCGCCAGAGGGCGACCCAAGGCCGTAAAAAGCTTTCTGAGTGCCATTAACCAGCGCTGCGCTCTGATGCGGGTTCTCGGAGCCGGACTGCTCAGGGGTCTGAGACGCAGTAAACGTTGACATAGTAGCAGTAGAAGTAGCTGAAGCAGAGGATGCTGTTTCTCCGGCGAGCTCGGCCTGTGTAGAGGGCTCGGACTCGCCCGCGCTGTGACCGTTAGTCTGCGGGAGAGTCTTGTCGCTTTCCGGGTTGACTACCTTCCAGACGGTGCCGTCGTCTGAAGGTGTGCGGGATAAGCGACGGAGTGCCTCGGTGGACGAAATCCTGGGTGGACGGGGGACCGAGTCCTCTTCTCCTTCAACATCAGAAAGTGACAGGCCTAAATGGTCCTCTGAGTCATCGATATCAGACGAGGATGACCCAGGCGCATTCAAATCCAAGCCACCAATAGTGCCCAACACGCTCTCGGACGGCTGCGGCGAAGCGGTAGGCAGAACCTCGGTGCCTGCAAACTCAAAACGCACCCGGCGAGGACTGCCCTTAGCAGAGCTTGACGACCTGCGCAGGGCGCTCCGCCGTGTCTTGTGCTCGCTGCTCGCCGAGCCGACTGAGGAGCATACCGAGACATCCGTCAGTTCCCTAGCTGGCGATGGTCTCACAACCTCTTTACCCTTGTCCGTGTCGGGAGCTGCCTCGACTTCTTCTACCATCTCTACCACGGCCACTTCATCGTCATCGCCATTATCAAAGACGACTGGCCGTGCCAACGTAGGAGAACCGTATGGCGGATTACCAGTCTGAGGACTAAGCCTCCGGAAGGTCACTGAATGGTCAACCCTTTGTTGCTTGGCCGGCCGGTCAGTGCCATCGAGGAGGGGCAGGTAGCTGGGGGTGAAGAGTCCCTGGAACTCGAACTCGCGGTCGTGCGGACTTCGAGGTGGTGGAGCGTCTCTGAACATCTTGGGTATGCCAGAGGTGTGGTACAGTATCGGGGGGGGAGATTTGCGTCCCTCGCGTGGCGGTGTCTCTTCGCTGATGGCTCGAGTGGCCGGTGAGTCACGACCGCCCGGGCTAGGAACACTGAGTGACGGATAGTTGGCCATTGACTCGGCAATGACCCGCGAGACCTCGTTCGACACGTCTTCGGGGACGTCCTTGAGCAGATCGTCGCTGAACTTGTGGAACTGATCTAGCATCTCTTGCCGGTAGCTGGCAACCTTGCTGTCCAGCTCGGCAAGCTTTGCCAGAAGCTCGTCGATAAGCTTTTGGCTGTCCTCCATTGCGTGTGCGGTGCCGGTCCGAGGCACGTGTATTGCTGTGTGACTCGGATTTCGAATAAAAGAGGCTAGACTCGGTACCACATGATCGGAATAATTGCAGGCAGCCGAACTCAGTGACTGACGACAAAGAGGCTGAGAACAGAGTGCCTCGGCGCAGGCAGACAGACGGAACGCAGTATTGTAGAGAGTGGAAACAGTACTAAGATGGTGCGGGGGTGGGGGGGATATGCGATGCAGGCTGTCAGAGACACTTCATGCAGCAAAGAAGCAGCCTTGCGCAAAAGTTACGTGTCCGAGGTGTCCTTGAGTGTGAGTTTGTGGGTTTGGCGAAGGTGCAGCCTGTGCAGCAATGATGATGTGTGATGAAGTCAACGGACCAGGTACCCTCGTACCGCCGACCCGGCCAGGCGGTGTGTGTGGTGAATCTTGCGTGGCTGGAAATTGGCTGGAAGGTGGGGTCCTCACGGTTACTGGCGGGCTTTCCGGATCTGGACTCTCATCATCCTTGCATTTTTATTGTTTAAACCACTCGTCGATCCGGCAATCTCCGACTGCTATTGGGCCGCATGCAATTTATCAGATTGGGCTACATATGACATACACAGATAAACCCCGTGTCAGTCACATACTATCTAACAGTGTCGCCATGGTATTGAGGGCTATTGAGGGCACAAAATTTCAGCTTCACATGGATTCATAGATAGGGGCGATATCCCAAGGTTGACCTTTTTCATTCACTGATGGCGGAATAAGGTCCCGCTGTCTCAGCAGTTTCCGGGGAACACCTCGATACGGGACTCTCATCTCTACCCCAGCCAATTCGTCGGAGGTTCATCCGAAACTCTAAAGTACATTTTTATTCCTCCTCACACGAGATACCCAAGGTCCCTAATGTCTCGGATCTGACGTCGGTATCCCTTTGGATATCTCGAAGGGGTATCTTGAAAAGCAACGATAACCGACAATAAACAACGACTTGAACAACAGCAGGCCTTTTAAAGTCAGGTCAACAAGTACCACATCCGGGTCGGAAGGAGACAGCAAGCATCGTACAGATGAAAAGCTGTCATGCCGGTCGACAACTCGGAGAAGAAAACAATACAGAAACAGCCTCCGTCATTCAGAAGCATCCGAAGATAATAGTCGGCGCACACCTTTGGTGGAACAAGCAGCTCCCATCCAAACTCAAACAAACTCCCCACTGTTGTTCCTTTGACATCGGATACCCGAAGGAAGATGCACGAGTTTTGAGTTAGGTTGTCTGTTTGGACTCATGAACGCGAGGGTCCCGAGCAGCTCCCGGGCGGACATTCTCGTTGTTACGAGCGTTGTTGGCACGCGTCTGGCCAACCCCCTCGTGATGATTATCGGCGACATCAGTCATCTGGATGTCGTCGGCAGGGTGGACAATCGCAAATCGGCTGTCTGCCTCGTCAAGGAGGCCCCGCAGTTGGTCTCCTGCTTCCTTAAGAGACGCAAAGATCTTAGTGCCCTGGACCATGTTCTTGTACATTCTCTCAAGCTTGCCGAGACCTTGGGAGATGTATTTGTGATTTATCCCTTCCAGCTTCACGAAAACTTTCTGCAGCTGGCTACAGACCGCCTTTCCAGCAAGATCAAACATTCGCTCCTCTCGTTTGACAGCTGCAAAGACCAAGCCCTCTATGCGGCCGTAGCATCCACTCCCTTCGCTCACGTTAGCTCTGCGCAATACTTATACTGATGTGATCACAGCGACTTACCAGTTTGTTGGAGACACGCGCCGTACGTCGGGCCCATGGCCTCACGAATAACAGGTGTCATCGCGCGGTTCGCAATCTTCTGTCCTGTTGCAACGAACTTCTTTCGGATCTCCGGCTCTCCTATCCCATTTTCAAAGCTGCGGATCAGGTCCGTCAATGCACGGAGGGCCTTAGCAGACCTCTTCAAGTGTCTCCGGCTCTCTACACCAGCCCTGAACTCTGCCAGATGCGTCGTGGTAGTGCGAGCGAATGTATCGATGGCCGAGGGGATCCTCTCGTTGAAAACTTTCGGCCAACGACGTGCAAGAATTCGCTTCATGGCCTTGACTAGATCCTCGTTCAGGTCGACATCACTCTTGTCGTATCGACCCTGTCTCCGACAGGCCGCCGCGAAAGTCATATAAGCTATGCCCCCTTTGGTTCTCTTCTTGAACCAATCCGTCATTACTTCCTCCGCCGTAACCTTAGCCACTGTAGCACCGTACTCCAGTTTGTCCGAGATGTTCTTCTGGATCTCGTCAGTGCACTCGTGAAACTCCTTCTCGGCTGCATCCAACCCGAGTTTGAGTTTGGTCCAGGAAGTGGTCAAGTGCTCGAGCTCACGATCCCGCAGCTCCTTCTCGAGCTCGAGTGGCTTCTCTTCCATGAGTAGCTGAAAAACAAGTGTGCGCATGATGTGCAGGAACTGCTCCAGAATCCCGCGGCAAACCGCAGAGCGGAACTCATCAGCGATAGCCAAAGCATGCTGTTGCAAGTTCGGGATATTTGTGTCCCAAACAGTCTCGAAGCCCCGGACAGTCTCGTCCTCGCTGAACTTCCCCGTCAGCTTCATGTAAGCTCGAGCCGACACACAGAAGACAGGCAGATCTCGCGCCAGCGTATCGTGCTTGTTCACGTTTTGCACGAGATCGACGTCATCCTTGTCGTCTCCTACAAAGACATCTTGCTCAAGCTCCTTTAGAGATTGCTTGAACTTTGTCTTTACAGCCTTCCGCAAGTAGTTGTTTCGAAACTGGATACAGAGGCCCCTCTTCTTGTCCTTCAGCATCTCTTCATGGGCCTTCTCGAGAGCCTTGACTTCCTTGTTAAGAGACTTCTGCTCCCGCTTCAGGGTCCTCTTGATCTCCTTCTGCGCCTTGTTCTGTTTATTAAGATCATCTATTTCCATCATGACGTCGGCCTTTGACATGCAAACACCCCCGGCTGGATTGGAATCAGAATCCTCCTCAGGATCAGAATCAGAATCCTCATCATCAGAATCATCAGAATCAGGATCCTCCGTTTCCGAAACTTCTCGCAGCCTCCGCTTAGGCTTCGGCAGAGTAGGCCGATCCAGAGGGCGCTTTCCCGAAGAGACTAGGACCTCGTCTCCCTTCGAGGTACCAAGTGCAGAGGCCAGCTCAGCAATGCGCTTAGCATTCAGCTTCTGGACCGATTCGCATTCTTTGAGGCACTTCTCTTTGGTGTTGAGAGCTGCCCGTTTCTGCTCGAGGAGCTCCTTGGATCCGGTGATCTCAGCATCAATGTCCGCGAGCCTTCGTCGGTACTGCTCGTCAGCTTGGATGTTTCTGGTCATCTCCGTGACTGAAATGTCATCAGCTTTAGAGCATATCATGGTGAGGTTGCCATATTCCCCGTCCAATTGCACCTGGCGCTGGAACGTCGTGCTCATCAGATTCTGAGCGCTCTTGTCGTCGACGGCCCTGGTGATGGGTGCAACCACCCAGATCGCATTACACTGTTTCATGTACTCTTCGGCCATGGCTGCTCGAGCCGCGTTGGAATCATGGACGCCGGGCTATTGGAGACGTCAGCTTATGATACTCAGTTCAGGTTGGCTGAATGGGGTTAGGACTTACCAAGTCGACAAGCACGAGTCCGCTTTGCAGTACCGGCGCCTTGGTGTAGATGCGCACTACTTTGACAAGGGGCCAGGTCGACATGGTAGTCTGGTCATCCTGCGATGTCTGGTCTCCGCGGTTCTTCTCCTTCGAGTCAATGTAGGGCTGGAGTTGCTCCAATATAGCAGATGCTGTATCGGCATAGAACAACATTGTGGTCCCCAGAACGTCATTAACATTCTTATCTTTGATAAGATCGTCGACAATTGCGGCGCCTTTGCGGAAATCATCGTCCTTCAATGCAGGGTAGACAGCTCTAACCTTTGCGAGGATGACGCTAGTTTGAGAATTGGCATCAGCCATATCCTCCACAGTCTGACCGTTTGGAGTCTGACCGTTCGGAGGCTGGCCGTTCGGAGGTTGACCGTTCAGATTGACCAAGTCGGCCAAGTCATTGAAGAGAATGCGGAGCTCCTGCTCCCAGTCATTTGCTTTGATAAACTCGACCTCGGCCTTGTACAACTTCGCGGGATCCTCATCATTGTTCCAAGAGATCTCGGTGATTGCTGCAGTGCAGGCACGCATCCCGCTGGTGGGAACGAGGGACTCCTCGTCCAGGACCGCGTTGATTATCGAGCTCTTACCAGCTCCGGTGCTTCCAACAACACCGACCACCGCCCCGCGATGCTCGGATTGCTTCTGCAAGTCCAGCATGGCGTCAATCAACTCGACAACCTCTTGGTTGTCTCCGAAGTTACGCAGAATATTCTCAAACTCAGTGAGAAGACCAGAGGCTGTAGCAACTCCTTGAATCAGCTGCTCCGTGGAGCCTGTGTCGATGAGGTGCTTAACATGCGCCCATTGGAATTGCGAATCAGCCTGTGATGTCTGGCCGTCGGCAAGCTGTGAACCTCCCTCAGACGCCTGACTGGCGGAGCCTGAAGGATCCATCTTGAGACAAACAGGACTCAATGAAGACTGCTATGACCAAGCAAAGAGGTCGCGACTATTAAAAGACAGGTCAGTTGATTGTCTCTCGAAACGCATAACCGCGATGCATATTCTTTGAAAAGCGCATACAAGAAGCAGCTACTAACCTCGATAGGTAAAAAGTAAACGAATGTGAGCGCCCCTGACCGAAGAATGCGGATGAGGATCGATGAGCCGAGATAGAACTCCGCGCAACTCTTTGTCGTCCGTAGAAGTATCGGACTGGTGAGAGTACAACTACGCGGGAACTCTGCGCAACTCTGGTCGTCCGTAGAAGTATCAGAGTGGGTGAGTACAACCACACCAAGTACGAGGGCTATGATAACTTTTACAGTAACAAGAGAGAGAAGGGTGTTTGAACAAAGCTGCGCAGTGCTCAATGAGAAAAGGATGGATGAGGTCTGAGATAGTAGGATGAAGGCAGAAGAGGAAGAAGTGGAAGAACTCAAAGACCTGCTTTCTGAAGGAAGAGTTAGGCTGCCAGGTTCTCATGTGTGGTGGAGCAACGTGAAAGGTGCGATGTCCGTGACGGCTTGCCGACATATACGCGCAAGATCCGTGCTTGTGGACGTGATGGTGCGAAATTGGTGACAGCTTGTGGTCAATTTCCGGGGGTTATCTCCGAGGACTATCGAGTACCTCAGAGTACCTCGAATATCGAACGAGAAAGTTTGCTGTTCAAAATGAGCGAGGAAGGTCAAGTGAGTTCCGACGTTCAGAAGAGACCGACCGCACCTGAGGGACCTCAACTGCGGTACCTTATGAGAGTTAGCGAAGACAAGGCTTCGCAATGAACTTAAAGAGCAGAAATACGTTACCTGAAAGAGAAGGGTAATGCCAAAGCACGGCGCGAGTGTGGTGAGGCGAAGGTCGGGGAAGAAGGCAAAACGGCTGGGAAGATGGCCGAGGAAGACGATGCACAACTAGTACACTCAAGGTGAAACAAATTGGAATACTCGATTTAAAAAAGAGCAATTAGGTCGTCGAGGAGTAGGAGAGTCTTGAGTGATGAAGAAACTCTTGGACTTAAGCGAGGGACTCGGAAGGATGGAGGGTTTGGTTGATTCTAGGACTTGACTTGTGGAAAGCTCATAACAAAACATATGTGACCACTGCATCCATCCATCATGAACATCTCCGGCAAATTCCCGGAAATACAGGAACATCCAATCCATGATCTCTTACAAATGAACCTCGATGGCAACTAAGTGAGCAGAGGATATAAGTCTACCTTATATGCCAGTATTATGTGAGAGGTTCGGCGAGCATTCATCAGGGTACCTGGCTCAGGATCAGCCTGTTCAGTCGAGACAAGTTTGAATACCGAGGCAATAGATGGATTCCTCGCAAGAGTCGCTGTCACTCTCCATTGACCTCAATGTCGTTATGATGAATGGTCAGACACAGCTACTGCCTCACGTCTTGCGCATCTGTCCGAACAGGTACAGAGAGGACATTCAAAGAGCGACCTCACTCGCGGCGCTTGAGCTTGCGCTTAGCATCTAACAATCTATCCGAGGTGCTTCTGAACCAGATAGAAGGTTACTTCCTTCTCCTGCCGGTAGGTGAACATAAGCGCCATTTGTCCTGTCTACGTTGGGTTAAGAACAGTAAGAGTAGTTCCAACTTCACTGCAGGACTTCGCCTTGAAAAGTCCACAGTCAACAATGTGCACCTAGAAAGACTGCCCATAACAGAGTGAGGCTAGTTGCTGACAACATATACCGCGACTGCTGTGAGGAGACCAGAGCGTTGCTATGCTCGCCGTGTGCCACTGGCAGTTTATTCTCGAAGGATCCCCCCGAGCTCTACAAGAAAGGTTCCGAAGCAGTCTCAAATTGTCAAATCGACTACCTTAGGCTTTGGAGCCGATTCTGCGACAACATTATTCGCCTCTTTCTTTTACGACTTGAAGTTGTAGCTGTACGATTAGGCATGGTTTGAAGTGTGGTTAAGTGTGGAGACGCCGTAGCATGCAAATCCGGGGGTGTGCACGGGATGACGTCGACACTCCAGAGCCGAGGCTTGTGACGGCCTCTTTAAGTCTGGGGTAGCTGCTCTCACCAGGATTAAGAAGCTTTAATCCCAACACCAGTACTCTCCTTCCTCTGTCCCAAAGTCTCATGCTTGTTGCTCATTGTTGCTCCAATTGACTTCATCTGCTATACCTTCACGTCCTTATCGCAGACAGGCATGATAACCAAATACTCTATATTCCAACATATCCATCATAAGTGATCACGCCGATCGCCCTATCCTAAATCAAAGCAGATTACAATGTCCTCCCCCTCCCTCCTCCCCTCCCTAGCACACGCACTCTCCGGCTCGACAGGAACCGCCATCTCCACCATCGCGACATACCCGCTCGACCTCGTCAACACGCGCCTCAAGGTCCAGCGGCAGCTATCCTCCTCGCAGTCCTACACGGGCATCCTCGATGCCTTCCGCAAGATCTACGCCGCCGAGGGCGGCGCGCCCGCCTTCTTCACGGGCCTGCGCACCGACATCGCCAAGTCCGCCGTTGACTCGTTCCTCTTCTTCCTCTTCTACAACTGGTTCCGCGCCCGCCGCCTGCACGGGCGGAGGCGGCACCTCAATGCCGCCGAGGAGCTGGCCATCGGCGCCGTGGCCGGGGCGGCGGCGCGGCTGTTCACCACGCCCGTGGGCAACGTGGTCACGCGGCGGCAGACGGCGAGTTTGGTGTCTGGAGAGGCGGCGCTGGATAGGGACAAGTCGTTTCGCGACGTGCTGGGGGAGATAAGGAGGGAGAAGGGAGTTTTGGGGCTGTGGGCCGGATATTCGGCCAGTCTGGTCCTGACGCTGAATCCGAGCATCACATTCTTTTTGCAGCAGACTCTCACGAAGAAAGTCCTCGCGAACGAGAGATGGGATAGCGAGGAGAGTGTCAGTTCGGGCATGACGTTTGTGCTGGCGGCGGTCAGTAAGGCCGTCGCTACCGGGATTACGTATCCGTTCCAGGTTGCCAAGGCGAGGATGCAAGTCGGGCCGGGGAAAGACAAGACGAATACGCGGGAGAAGGACAGCCAGGCCGAGAAGGGATTCAGACTGAGTGACAAGACGGAGCGGCTAGCTAAGGCGGAAAATTTGTTGAGCGAGAAGACGGAGCAGTTGGCTGCGAGTGCACCGAAGAAGACAGCTGTGAAGAAAGACAGTGATACTATCTTTGGGGCGGTGGCGAGGATACGGAGGGAGGAAGGAATAGGCGCGCTTTATGATGGGCTGCAAGGCGAGTTGCTGAAGGCCTTCTTTAGCCACGGAGTCACAATGGTGTCCAAGGACGTGGTGCACAAGCTGTTGTTCCGGCTGTACTTCGCCATTCTGGCCTACCTCAACGGACACCCGAAGGTGCTCATGGCGCTGCTGAGGCTCAAATATGCCGCGGCCAGGCTGTCGGACGCGGTCTCTCCGAAGAGAATATCCGAAAAGGGTGGCCAATTGTGGAGCCGACGTAAGGAGGCTGCGGAGATGGCACGAGCTGCTGCGGAATCCGCGGTAGGTTCGGGCAAGGAGGCCGCAGAAACGGCAAAATCAGCTGCGGCCTCTGCTTGGAGCTCGAGCGAGGGCGTGGTGGGCAACGTGAAAGACGCCGCAGAGTCCGCCTTAGGTTCAGGCAAGGCTGTTGTCAGCAATGCGCTGGAAAACGGTCAGCGGAAGATCTCCGAGAAATAAGTCAGGTCGCTGGTTGTACGAATATAAGTTTGTACGAATGATTAGGAGTCGGCTTTTGCGTTTACTTACGTTCTTCTTGCCCGAATAATACCGTGTATGCTATTCTCACTGCGTGAGACCCCATATACCTTTTGACCGATCTGACTTCATAATATTGTAGCCTAGCACTGAAACGAAACACCGTTCTTCTGCGCTTGTGTCTGGCCACCGGCCGAGAAGCCAGTGCCCTCTCTCCTGATCTCCACCAACCCCGGCCGGATCTTCTCCTTGCCTTCCTTCTCCTTCTTGTCGGGAACCTTCTCCGTCAGCACGGCCTCGCAGACATAGCATTGGACTACTTCCGGGTCAACATGGGGCGCGTGGGGGTCGTGATGGCCCTGTGGTTTCATAAATGTGTTCACGCAGCTGCCGCAGACAACATGGCCGCACGGCTTCGCGAGCATTGCTTTGGACGAGTTTGATAGGGTCTTTTTGCACGCCGGACATATCCTCGTTGATTCTTTTGTTTTATCGTCTTTTTCTTCTGTGAAGTTGACAGTGATCAAGGTGTGTAGTGAATAGTAATGTGGCTGGTCCTCCGGAGAGGCCGGGCATACTGGTTGCGTCTTGGTCTTCTTTTTTATATCATGCAGGACGTTGTGCTTGTTTGACGATGGCGTAACTGACGGCGTCCAGAATGAGGCTAGGGTTGGTTTGGCCGACTGCAGACTCGGATCAGCATAGCGCAGGAGGGTTGGTCAATCAGAACAAGCGTACCTTTTCGTCGTCAATAGCCCTTCTCGCTTTTGCCCGTTCTTCCTCGGCAATGCGCTCAACCTCGTCGGCGTCTAACGAAAACTTCCGCTTTTCTCCCCTTTTCTCCACGCCGTTGACCTCCGCGGTAGGAGCATGCTCTTGTATCGATTGCGCGCGTGCGCTCCCTTTGCCGGCCTTGACGTCAAGCCCGGCCTGCGTGAGTTCGAACTCTCGTACTGCGCGCTCTTGGGCCTCGGCCTCCTGTCGCGCCTTCTCCTCTAGCGCCTCCCTCTCCTCTTGTTGCAGGGCCTTCTCTAGCCGCTTGATCTCCTTCTTCTGTGCCAGGATATTGCTTAGCGCGCACTCTCGACAGTAGAGGTCGCCGTGGAGGCACGAGACGGGGTCGATCGTGTTCTCAAGACATAGACGGCAGTATGCAAACGGCAGGAATGAGTCGCGGTTGAGGCGGGCTGACGTGGAGCTCCAGGCGGACTTGGCGAGTGCTCGTTCATGGGAGGTGAAGACTGCTCGGCTGGTGTTTCTTTTGCTGTGCGCCATTGTAGCGGCACGTTGATCGAGATTGAGCGACGAAGGTGAGGATTGCGTCTTTGTGGGCAGTCGGTTCTCAGCGTCCAGTGTCTCTCGTGCTCTGGACCTTAGTTGGGGGTGATATGCAGGGGAGGTCGTGGGACTTAAGGTAAGGGACTGTCCTAAGCAGTACCTGAATTACGTGACAGAAGGTCGGAAGAAGACGTCGCTTCGCCTAGCGTGCCGCTGCAGTGGGAAACAGCTGAGAGCCGCCATGGAGCTCGCCTAGCGATCGTTCCTGTGGGTCTCCCCATGTGGAATTATGGAGATCCCGTCCTTAGCGTGCAGCATCAGCGAGTCTAGCAAGGGTGCGTTTTACCGGCAAGCGCAACCCAGTCTCGAAAAAAAAAAGTTGACTGACATGTGCCTCAACAAAATTGAAGAAGACATCTTCGTCCTTCGCTCTAGCTCTCAAGACATCACTCCTTCGAATAGCATTGCTGTTTCAGCACGTCACTCTTTACTGTATACTCATAGCATGTCTCCGTGTTTGTTATAAAATGAGCGCGCCGACAGGGGGCCAGCCGCAAGGCCCCAGCCTTCCCTGGCGAGTGACGTCGTCTCTAGTGCTGGGCGTGTCAAGCTGCATCTCAAAAGCATTCCTCTTTGGGCTGAACAAGACAGAAGTCTACGGCTTGCAGCGCTTTCTTGATATCCTAGACAGCCGTGCGGATCCTACGAAGAGGCAACGAGGGTTGATCACCGGTGCGAGCCCATATGAACCGAAACTCTCATGACCATGCTAACTGTAGTGCAGTGTCCAACCACATAAGCGTGTATGTAGTCCCAGACTTGTGTCCGGTGCATAGCCCGAAGATCTAGTCCTGATATTGCTGGTAGCCTCGATGACCCGGTTATGTGGAGTGTGCTGCCCCTTAGCTACATAGTCAGACCAGAGAACGCGAGATGGGGCCTGGGTGCTCATGACATATGTTTCACAAACAAGTATGATGCTTCTCATTTCCCATGGACATATCAGCACAACCGTGTCTAACTCCCATCTCAGGCTCTTCGCAAAGTTCTTCACGTACGGCCAGGTTCTGCCCACTCACAGACTGAAGCACTCCCAACATGGCGGCCTCTTCCAGCCGACTTTCACAGAAGCGATCCGTCTACTGTCCTCGCCGTCCACCTCTCCTCCGCCATCCTCATCCCAGATTCCCCCGCCGTCCGACCCTTTCTCTTCTGGCACTCTAACATACAGCTATCCAAAGACCTTCACCACAACCGGACAGGACGTCGTCCCCGCCCCCTCAATCCACCCGGCGAACCGTCACGCCTGGGTCCACATCTTCCCCGAAGGTGCAGTTCACCAACACCCGACCCTCGAGACGCGGTACTTCCGCTGGGGCATCAGCCGCCTCATCTTGGAGTCCGAACCTCTGCCAGACGTGGTCCCGATGTTCATCGACGGCTTCCAGCGCGTGATGCCCGAGGACCGCACCTTTCCCCGTTTCATACCCCGCATACGCAATCAGATCCGTGTCGCGTTTGGAGAGGTCCTGGACTCGGAGGCGGTGTTCGGCGACCTAAGAAAAAGGTGGAAGGACCTTGTTGCACGGCGACGGAATGGCTTTAATAGCATCGCTGGGGGGGAGCTGTTAGGGGAGCTCAATGACGAGGAGCTAAGAGATGGGCCTGAAGCGAGGGAAATCAGGATCGAGGTCGCGAGACGGGTGAGGGACGAGGTAATGAAGCTGAGAAGGCAGATGGGGTACCCCGAGGGCGACCCATCGCTTGGAGACGCCGAGACGTGGGCGAAGGATAAGGAGGGGAAGAGGTATCGGAGTGCGGTCGATGGAAGCTTCATCAACCAAGACTGAGATAGTCGGTTGCAGGTACGATACGGTGTAAAACAAGACATTGTACAGTAAGAAAAGTGGTGGTCGGCATGATGAGAGGGAGCCTGGCCCGGCTGCTGCGCTCAACCCAGCAGCTATAATAGTAGCAACTCAAACCTGGAGATGGTTCTCAACGAGTCCTGTGTAACGCTAGAGTCATTGATACCTCCGCCTTGGCAGAAATGGCTGCCGTGACACGCAGGTCGCCTGTTCGAGTACCACCTTGCACGTATTGCCACATATAAATGTTTGCTTTAACCAGGCCACAAGAAGTAGGTTCGTATTTTATCTTTGTTTGCCTCTGACATTCTCGATACGCTATGGTGTTTGACTTAAAGTTGTCGTGGAACCCCTATTCTGCTTAGAACCTTATTTGTCGCCTAAAATATGTCGTCCGGACTCTTGGGATGAACACGTCGTGGAAGTCTGCCCAGCTTCAGTCACCGACCATGCTTGAGCCTTAACCCAGTTGTGCAACAGGTGTGTTTGGCATATAACTTTCTTTGATGTGGCAAAAGAGTCACTGAATGGGTGAAACTATATAAACCGAGCTGTCCTCTTGGGAGATCCCAGCCGGCATGCTTGCATTCTTCGCTTCTCTACCACCACCACTTCTACCAGCCACTGTCCATACCATACGCCTAGCACAGATATTGTTACATTTCTAAAACAGCTTCAAGCCTCAAGCCACACACTTTCTAGAGTATTTGCTCACACTACAGCTACTCAAGATGGATATCAAGACTCGATTCCTCATCATCTCCGACACCCACGCCAACGACTTCATCGTCCCCAAGCATCCCGTCGATGTAGCCATCCACTGCGGCGATATCACTGAAGGATCCAAACTCGAAGAATACCGGCAGTCGCTCGAACTATTCAAGGACATCAACGCACCGCTGAAGTTGGTCATTGCCGGCAACCATGACTTCACACTGGACATACCCACGTTCCAGAAGAAAGCCGCTGACGCCACCACCGCCTTCTCCATCGAGCCAGAACTAACGAAAAGGGAGTACGGCGACTTTGGCGAAGCTCGTCAGCTCCTTACCGACGCCGGCCTCACCTATCTCGAAGAAGGCATCCACCACTTCACTCTCCAGAACGGCGCCAAGCTCAAGGTCTACGCCAGCCCCTTCACTCCGTCTCTGGGAGACTCGGGGTTCCAGTTCAGACGCGGAGACTTCCATGACTTTGCCATCGGGGACGCCGACGTCGTCATCACCCACGGCCCACCCGAGGGCGTCCTGGACAGGACAGTATCCAAGCAACGCGGCGGCAGCGACCATCTATTCGCCGCGGTTGCGCAGGCCCGGCCACGTCTGCACTGTTTCGGCCACATCCACGAAGGCTGGGGCGCCAAGCTGGTCGCCTGGCGAGGAGAGAAGGCGACGAAAGACCCTTCGCACTTTAACGACATTGACAACGCCGCATCCACTCCGATTGAAAGTCTGGCAACCCTGATGCCAGGGAAGCTGGACACACCAATGGTAGCATACGGTAAGAAGCGGGAACTCCAACGGCTCCACAGGGATGGCTTCCGAGGCACCAGCCACTGCGCGGATGACGAGAATCCTTTGGTCCCCGGCCGGCATACGCTCTTCGTCAACGCTGCCATGGAGGCCCTCGAGGATCACCAGGCGCAACTTCCGTGGATAGTGGATATAGAGCTTCCGAGTGCAGGACAGTAGGGCTGCCCTCCACATGTATGCCACAGCGACCTCCATCGACGGATCGGTCTCATGAACTCAACACTATGGGACATAGTTATGGAAACAGCTCCGACAACCAATGCTGACCACCCCCGGCCACCAACTGTTCCGGCACAGCAGCGTGATTCGACCGTTTGGAGCGACGCCAGCTAGGAAAGCGACAACTGAGGAAGCAACTCATCGAGATGTTTTGATCAATGGTACAAGGATTGAATTTGGAATATCGGGATGATTAAGGATGGGAGTTGGAATATTGGGATGGTTAAGCATTGAAGCTGGAATTGGGATGATAAAGGGCAAGGGGCTTTCGGCTTGCCATTCACCGCCTATTTGAGTCAAGCATCGACTGACGGAACAAGATATGATAATACTTGACATTATTAAGATCGAATCAGGCAGAGAATGTGGTGTGCCAACCATGATGGTATATACAGGAGTCACAATGGAGGAGAATCAACCTTGCTTACGGTCGTTCTACTGAAGTTTACTATGCTACTTCCCTGGGAAATATATGTGATTTACATGTCTACAGGTGTAGTTTCCATACTTGTTGAAGTATAACATGAAGGTAAACAAACGAGTCCTGATCTAAGGGGGCAGTCCTATCCATTCTCCATTGTTTTCTTTCTTCTCTTGGCCAGCACATACAGTTCTTTGGTACGCATAGCTTTGCCACTTTATGATTCCCAGAACCTATCTGTATTAACGTGATACTAATTGCATTCTGACAGATTATCAAGCTTTAATTGTAACTTTTGTAAGTTACATGCAGTTGTGTTACTTGTTGCCAGTTTGTTTACTTACAAGACACACAGAAACCAAGACGACTCTACTCTGCCCAGAGCTCTTCAGCCCTCACCTCCGCAACATGCCAAAACCCAACGTCCCCATCGCCGCCCCCCTGCTCGAAGCGCTCCTGAAGTGCTTCCGCACAATCACCCGCCTGGTCCGCCCCTCGCTCCGCCGCCAACTAATCCTCATCGGCGGCGCAGCGAGCATCGCCCACTCCTCTATCTAGAAGACCGAGGACGTAGACGTCGCCGCGCCCACCGACGCCCTCGTCGAAATTTGGCAGGGTGCCTCAGACGGGCGCCTCAACACCACCATCGAATCCGACGGCAGACTCGCGTTCGATGCCCCGCAAGGGTTCCGCGTCCGGGTTAACATCATCGAGATTGGGAGGGGCCCGGGGTGCTGCATCGAGCGTATCCACGCGGCCGAGCCGTTCCTGGACGGCTCTGTCGCGTCCGTGGCGGATTTGCTGCTGTTGAGGGACGTGACGGCGGTTGATCGCGGGGAGGGGGGGGGGGGGGACGGTGATGCTGTGGATTTTATATGGCTGCTGGCGGAGGTGGCGAGGAGGGGGGACGAGTTCCCGGCGATTGACGGCGAGGAGCTAGACTGGCTGTTCAGGGCGGGAGAGTGCGTGCTGGGAGAGTTGGGGCGTCTTGTCATTGCTGCCGTTATCGGCTGCAACAACGAAGCTGCCGTACTGGCGCTTCTGAATTATGGAAAGGGGGGCGGGAGGAAATATATACTGGATGCATACTAATCGAGCAGGTTGTCTTCGTGTATTTTGCTACCTGGGTTGTGCTGTCGTTGATGCCCCGTGTAGTTCCGGCCTTACATGCTGCCCATGCAACTCCTGTGTGATATATGTATCCCCCTGCACTTCTGGTGGCCATGCCCCTTCCACTTCTGAATAACCTGCCGGGGGTTGGTATCCAGCTGTCGTGTGCGCCCCCTGCTGCGGCTGGTCCGTATATTGGTGGTGGTACTGCTGCTGCAACGCCTGACCATGCAGCTCCGACACGTTCTGCCCATAGCTGTGCAACTCCGACATATTCGGATACGTCGGCGCAACCTGGCTCTGCACCGGCGATACGGGCTGCGTCGGCGCCGGACTCGGCGTAGCTATCACGCTTGGCAGTTTGGACATGTTGTCGCGACCTGGTGCCGGAGAGGGCGAGGCTGTACTGGCTACCATGGTCGAGGTACCGTCAATCTCAGATCTCCCCCCAGGAGGCGGCGGATACGCTGCTGCTGCTGCTGCTGCTCCGTCGTCGGCAGTGTGCGAGACGGGCGCATAGGAGATCGGCTGTCGTTGAGGTCTGCGACTGCACGATCGCCAGATGAAAAAGAGGGTTACGCAGAGTATGATCCCGCCGGCCGCTCCGCCGATGGCGATGCCTGCTATCGCGCCGCTGGAGAGGCCATGAGTGGGGTTGGAGTTAGAACTAGAGGAGCTTGATGAGGAGCCGCCACCAGTGCCACCACTCGAGCTTCCGGTAGGTGCGTTCACAACTGTGGTTGAGAAGGATACCGACCCAGGAAGGTTCGTTTTCGTTATAACGATTACGGTCTTGGTGTCTGTCGCATCGCCGGCCGTAACCGAGGTCGCTGCATCGGTCGAGAACTCGCCATTGTTGAAGCTCAGACAGAAGTCGGCTGCCTCCGAGAATACGTCTGCAGCCCGGTGTCAGTAACGCGCGCGATGATCACGATTATATCCTGTATCAGGCAACACTCACTCGCGCCGACGGCATACCCACACCGCTGGTACACGCAGCTCAGCGCCCCGGCCTCGATGTAAGCCTGGTTCGTCTCGGAGCACTCGCAGCTCCAGTCGCCCACCTTGCAGCTGGTGGATTTCGTCACGGCCGCGTTGATGCACGCCGACGCGCACGAGTCGACGCTCAGGTCCACCCGCCGCTCGAGGGCGTCGGCGGCGTAGCGCAGCCGGAGGTCGACTGCCGCCCGGGAGGGTGCTTCGGTTACTCTTGCTGCCGCCGCGCCGGCTGAGATTACAGCAGTCGCGTCTCCCTCCCCGGCGCGGAACCTGGGTTTGAGGCCTAGTGCTGGGCTGAGGATGGTGGCGAGGAGGAGGACAAGACCTAGGGGTAGCGTTGCCGTCATGGCTGCGCTTTTACAGCTAGAGAGCGTGAAGAGGATGTATGTTACCGCAACGAAAAGGGCAATTTGGAAGAGCGAATATCGTGAAGGAGGTTCAACAGAGAACACGAACTTTCCGAAGCATATCGCGAGCTTTGAACGAGCAAAGCCTGGCGAGACGTCCGGCGAGGCATCCCGTCTAAGCCATCTATTGCCAAGGCTGGATACATCAATAGTGGCAGATGAAGAAGAGCATTTATTGGACTTGTCCGACCAGGGTTCTGGTCGGGTTACATGGTGACTGACCACTGAGACCGTGGGACGTTGTCAATGCTCTGCCGTTTAAGGCATGGCCATGAAAATGCGGTGGGGAAGTCTGCTAAATCGGGATATCAGGGCGACATTGCCCTGAAGTTGCGGCTGCGATTCCGGACTGTCTTGGCAAGGGGAAAGAAGTTGAAGCTACAGAGATCAGAGAATACCAACAGACAAAAGGAAGGCCGGGGCTTCATCAATGCCACTCTCTGGCTTTCCAGCAGTGTCTTGGAACAGGACACGACCACATTCTCACCAAAAACTATCTTCCACTGGCACATGATCCTCGGGTGCTCTGGGGAAAGACCGCTCAATTCCACCACCCAATCCGATTCTTCCACCCTCCGAGCCGCGGGGGAAGCTGGCTCCCGTCACCGCTCTGAGTTACACATCTGGGTCAGCGATGAAGACGTCAAGCGACCAGGTGGCGGGCCACTCACCCTCGAAGCAGCAGCCGAGTTGGCCTCGGCGATGGCGTCAAACAGCTGCGCTTCATTGCTGCCGACCGGTGCCGAGACCCGCAGAGCTCCCCGGTCAGACTTGACATTGTATGCGGTCTTCTGCTCTGTGCGGATGCGGATCACCTCGGAGACATTGACGAGCGGACGCACTGCGGTTGCCGTGACTTGTTGGGGCTGGTAGTGGACCGGAGCGACCCCGGTTTGCTGCTGGCTTGGTGGTGATCCATAGGCGGCCGATGGGGTACCGTCCTGGTAGGAGTAGCTGGTGCCTGGTGCCTGTTGGTAGGCCTGGCTCTGGGTATACTGCCCGACCGGTGCTGCACTTCCGGCCCATGCGCTCGAATACTGCCCGGGTGCGCCAGTGTATTGTTGTTGTTGTTGTTGTTGCGGCGGCTGCTGCTGCTGCTGGGGTACATCCGCCCTATAGTCACTCGACCATTGGGCTTGGCTCAGAGACGACGGATGGTGCTCGTCCGAATGGTACTCGATCTGCTGGGGTTGGGAGAAGGACAGGAGCCCACCCCTGTTGTTCTTGTGTCTTTTCTCTTGCTGAGGCTGCTGGACTGACATCGCAAGCTTGGCAAGACGGGCAGCATGGCGGCTGTTCGGCGGCGTCGCGGCAGTAAAAGAGGAGTGGTCTTTTTTGTTCCTGCTGTCGTAGGTTACGGCATCATCTCCGGCGAAGCCCTCGTCGGCAACGGTAGGTCTACGAGCAGACATGCTGAATGTTCGACGCTGTACTCTTGATGGCAAGATCTGTGCTAAGTGGACTATATGACTGAGCAGGAGACTCGGAAGGCCACAGTGAGGAAAGAGAAGGGAGCCTTAAGAAATATCGAGCGTGTCTCTTAGTCTGGTGCCTTAGCCCTCAGGATCGTTGCCCATTTGACGTGGTGAGGTCCTGTCGCCCAATCCAGACACACCTATGCCGGGCAACGAAGCTTCAGAAGTACAGATACTTTGGTTTATATGTCTCGTTTGGGGCTGTACCGCTGATCCCGCTGTCTCGGCCGATAAGACTTCTGCACTTGTGCTTTGCTTATATGGGATTTGCAGAGTGCAGCTTTCGGTTGGGCGCACCTGGCGTCAGAAGTGCTGAAATCACTCTGTGCCGTCTCTTGAGAAAGTGCTTGTCCAGCATCTCGTATTCCGGTCGAGGTGATAGAGTCTCGTCTTTCCCGGCATGTTGACACAAGGAGCTGGCAGGCAGTCGAGCCGATTCTTTGCTGGTCTTTTCATTCTCCAAAGTGTGTCTGAGGTGCTCTTGATTCTACTTCTTTCAGACTAGATCTCGAGGAACTTGCATTCTATCCTTCGGGTCTCTCTCCTTCGTTCTTGAGTTTCAAGCTTCACAAACTTCTGTCAACTCTCACATCACGCAACAAACTACTCGACGTTACCCACAGAGCCTCGAACTCCATTTGCCAAAAACATCTGCGCAATGGGTCTTAGAGACTGGTTTCGACGCTTCGTCAGTAAGGTCAAGGATATCCTGGGCATCTACAACAAGTGGGACGACTACGTTGCCGAAGCGTTCTTCGAGGACGGTGGCCGTATGAAGTACACCGGCAAGCCATGGGGCTCCGACTTCGACATGTTCAAGAACACAGCACAGTGTTATGCTTTCCGGGTGACGATGAACATGACGGGCAGTTTCTGGCAGTTTGACTGAGACTCTCATGGTAGGTCACGGTATCCGATGTGTCTGCGGATGATATGTGCTAATGGTACCCTGGGTAGATTGGCTTTCAAGTGACTTGGATAGTTGGACAGGAAGAGTATGTTCTTGACGCTGGAACGTATACATAATCATGTTACAGTAGATCAACCCGATGCTGTATCACAGCCTATGTCTCCTCCGTTGCAAAATATCCGTCCAGATTCTGCTTTGTCTCCTAATTGAAGTCAGTTACCCTTCGGTGAGACCACTATGGGTAATCGGAACTAGACTGACAGCGGCGGTTCAAGACACGGTCAGCAATGCCAAGGGCAAGCTCAGTCACATAGCTGTTGTCCGGGCCGCTGTACTCGAACCTTCTGCCTCCATTTTGAGCTGTGAACTGGGTCGGCTGCTGAGGCGGTCGGGGAACCATAGCTCCGGAGAAGTTGCCCTGCTTGTAGTATGTGACGCCGTTGTTCCCCTGCTTGACGAGATCCCACTGCTGAGGCATAATGATGTGCTGAGTGTTGAATGGAGTAGTGTTAAGCCGGTAGATTGAGAATATGATGGACGATTCTGTAGGACCAGAAAGAAAACGATGAAGACGGGAGGGTAGGGGAGGAATGAATAACAGTCGAGGGACGACAGAAAGAAATTACCTCTTCCATCGGAGCGCTGGCCCGGAGAAACCATGGAGACTTGAAACCTGGGAAGCAGGTGGCTGCGTGAAGCATTTGTCAAGGCAACAAATCAGAGCGTCTTCAGAACGCCAGCTAGCGGCTCGAATGCGACCGTCATGCAGTCCGACTTTCCATGCTTGCTGCCTCAAGAAATCCCGTGTCGTGATAGGTGCCATGACCAGGCTCTCGTCGCAATGTATCTGGACTTGTGGACGAATGTGTCGTTCTGCCTCTCGGTCCGGAGTCTGTGTAACGTGTGTAAGCCCAAAGTGCAACTACGTGTCTCCAGCAACTGCGCAACCCTCAGCCCTGGATAACTCATGCCCGCCGATCAATCCACTTCAGGGACCGAGGCCAGAGCTACGTCGAGCACTGAGGCCGCAAATTACGCGTGTCAAGCTTCATCCTGTCCCAGCTGTTGTTCTCGATAAGTCCGCGGTTGGCAGCAAAGCCTGCCAGCCTCTCAGCGTACGCATTGAACGACACCGGAAGAGCACAGGTGTGCGAATCACGGCCGGGACGTTGTCGACAAAATGTAATGTTGTTATGCTAAAATGAAGCAAGTCTAGACATGACAAAACCGTTGAATGGATAGGGATCAAGGTAGAAGAAGCAAAAAAAGTTGTATCAACATGGCGGACTCTCCCGCCGGGAATTGAACCCGGGTCCCGAGCGATGTCGAATGACAAGCTCATATACTAACCACTATACTACGGAAGATTAGTGGGTGTTGAAGCACCCACCGCAGATGTGGAGTCGGATTGTTGATGGAAACAGGGGTCGCTAAACTGGATTATATCAGTAAGCGAATGAGGATATTTCAGCTGTGATGATGGAAATGGTCTGCCGAGGCTTGCGAGGCTGAAGGCTCTCCGCATATTTTTAAGTGTAGTTTGCCCCCCCCCCCCCAAACCTACCCTGGCACTGAGGTAGTAGTAGGTACCCCAAATCGTCCACATCCCGGTAACCGATCTCCACTCACGTGGTACAATTTCGGCAGCGGCCGTGGAAAAGTTGGATTTTTGGGCGAATGATTCATGAGTGCTTTGACTTCGATGACTCCCATTCTCCTTTCATTTTCTCATCTCATTCTGCATCTTCAGTCCGGCAGGTTGGCGCATTAGTATTTGAGCTTCTTACGCGCCTCGGTCAGTCGCAATTGGAGTAGCAGACCTTTCAATTCATCTGGGTACATCAACAAACTTCGGCTCCGAGTCTCCGCGAATCCGGAGTGGGGTTGTGTTGAGGCAAACTTTCTTTCAGCTTGAGGGAAGCCTCGGACGAACTCCCGGTGCCACTTCTTCCTCACCCTCACCCTCACCCTCAGCAGCAGTCAAATATGCCAGCTATAATGGCACCACCGACAGCGCCGCTGAACCTCGACGTAGAGGCCATATCCGGCATCTGCGGCGCCATATCCATCGCCTGCTGGGTCGTCGTCTTCACCCCCCAAATAGTCGAGAACTTCCGCCGCGGCGCCGCCGATGGCCTCTCTCTCCAGTTCATCATCGTCTGGCTGGCGGGCGACGTCTTCAACATCCTCGGCGCAGTGTTGCAGGGCGTCTTGCCCACCATGATTATCCTGGCCATCTACTACACCATCGCCGACATCGTGCTGCTCGGCCAGTGCTTCTACTACCGCGGCTTCACCTGGCGGGACGAGGTCATTCCCCCGCCGCCCAAGGTGAAGAGCCGCCGGAACGGAGAGGCGGACGAGAGGACAGGCCTGCTGGCTGCGTCGCCGGTGCCGGCGATCGTGGTCCCCACCGAGGACCGTATGAGACGACCGAGCTGGGAGCACCTGTCGCCGGCGGTGCCGCTGCTGAGCGACGTCCCGGAGGAAAAGCCGCCGCCGCCGCCACCGACTCGGCTGCAGACCGCGGCGTTCAACTGCCTGGCCATGTTCATGGTCTGCGCGGCCGGCGTGTGCGGCTGGGCGCTGAGCAGGGGCTACTCGAACGACGGCGGCTCGGCTCCGCCGACGGACGGAGGGAGCGGGGATGCCGGGCTGGTCATGAACTACTGGGGCCAGATCTTCGGGTGGCTCTGCGCGGCGCTCTACCTCGGCTCGAGGCTGCCGCAGCTGCTGCTCAACTTCCGCCGGAAGTCGACAGAGGGCGTGAGCATGCTCTTCTTCCTGTTTGCCTGCCTTGGCAACTTGACGTACGTCATGTCGATATTCGCATACGAGCCAAAGTGCGAGACACCGGGCCAATGCCAGCCTGGAGAGGCCGGGGCGCTCTACGGGCGGTATATACTCGTCAACCTCTCGTGGCTGGTCGGGAGCGCCGGCACGCTGTTGTTGGATATGGGCATCTTCATACAGTTCTTCGTATATAGCCGGGACGAGTCCGATGATGAGTCTTCGACGACGACGGACGAGGAAGAGCAGAGCATCGCAGGCGAGGACTGGGACCCGCGGCCGGTGTTACAGAGGGATGATTCGGACTATGCAACGAGATAGAAGATCTGTTGCATTGAGATGTTTTTGACTTGTTTTTGACTTGTTTTTGACTAATTCATGGAAGAGCAAGGCGCATGAAAAAATGGGATTGGGTATGCACTTGGTTTGATTACTGCATCGGAAAGGAAAAAGGCAAAACTGGATTGGTATATATATCTAAATATATATGCATCTATCTATGTATCTATGCTTATTGCAGATCATTTGAGCGGTATCAGCCGTCTACAACAGCAATATATCGTATCTACATGTTCCGAGAGATATTCGTCTCCTTGTCTCTCTCCTCTACTGCTGACACTCGTCACAGCCAACCAATTCTTTTCCAGAGGAAGCTCCCTCCGCCCACCAAGGCAGTAACGCCCGTGAACACGATCAAGGTCCCGAATCCACTCCCATAGCCGGCGGCGGCCTGACCCTGCCACGGCAGCCCCTTGACCAGGACTTCGCTCAGCGGTCCGGACGCCACGTTCCCAACCCCTCGTCCAGCAGCCAGGAAGGCAAACACCATACTCGGGTCGACCCTCTTATTACTACTACTACTACTACTACTACTACTACTACTACCACTACCACTACGACTCTCGTCACCCTCGCCCCGCTTGGCAACTTCCTTCATAATCCCCGGCCAGGCGGACGTGAAAGACCCGGCAAACAGCCCGTACACGACGCAAAACACGTACAGCACCGGCAAGCTGCTCGCCAGGCCCCACAGCAGGAAGGTGCCCGCCGTGGCGCCGAGGGTCGAGATCAGGATGCAGGTCGTCACGTCGAGGCGGTCGATCAGGGTGCCCATGGCGACGCAGCCGAAGACGCTGGCGACGTTGAGCAGCAGGACGGTCAGGGCCGACAGCGCGCCGCTCGCGCCGAGGGCGGACCGCGCGTAGCTGGGCAGGTAAATCCCGGGAAGGAAGAAGCCGAAGGCCTCGGCGACGTTGGCGGCCTGGTGCACGGCGAAGGTGCGCGTGAAGACGAAGCGCACGTCGAAGGGCCGCGTGTGCACGACGGCGGTTAGGGGGAGGCGCGGCTTGATGTAGTACGCCAGCGGGGCGGTGAGGACGAAGACGACGACGGCCCAGAGGCGCAGGGTGGTCTCGAAGCCGTACCGGGCCAGCAGGCTTTGTAGGAGTAGGGGGAGTACGACGCCCGCGAGTCCCGTGCCGGACCACATGATGCCGTAGGCGAGGCCTTTCTTCTTGACGAACCACTCGTCCATGTAGACGATGCAGGGGCTGTAGGCGATGCTGCCGCCAATGGCGTAGAAGACGCCCTGGGTGATGATCAGGTGGGTGACGGAGGTGGCGAAGGAGGACATGGCGAGCCCGAGACACATGATGAGCAAGCCCGCGATCGGGGACCACCGGCCCAGGCGCGGGTAGAGGCGGAGGAAGCCCATGGTCAGGGGCACGTCCAAGTACATTATGCCCATGGCGCAGGTTCCGATCACGGCGACGCTGCCGGAGCCGGCGAAGGGGGCGTTGGTCGTGTAGTAGTCCTGGAAGACGCCGAAGGCGAAGGGGAAGCCTGTAAGTTTCTTGTTTAGTGAGCGGACACAACGCGGGAGTCCTGAGAGGGGTGAGGGAGTGCGCACCCCAAACTAGACCCTCGAGCATGAAGCACGCGGCCAGGAAGAACCAGGCGTCCTTTCCGCCATCGACGGGAGGCAGAGAGAAGTCCTGCCTCGAGCCTTGGTTTTGCGCCAGGGCATCCTCTACCGCAGCGATGCTCGTGGAGGTCGGGGTGCCGGTTTCGGAATCTCGAGCTCCCGTGTTACCTACGGGAGCGAGTTCTATGCTGGTGCGCCCCATGGTGTGAAGGACAGTCTGACGGTAGCAACGTGAAGCAACAAGACTAAGTCCAATCGCAACTGATCGAGAAACTCACTTGAGTTGCTCGGGTAAGAAGATAAAAATGTGTGGCTAAAGAAAGTCAAGATTCAATTCCGAACTTCGGTCATGGCCTTCCTGACTACACAGTAAGTCAGCATACGCCCTTCGGATGATGGAGCATCTCGTCGGTTTAGTGATCGGAAGCTGCCCCAACATGGGGGCCATCGGCGCATCAAGGGTACCCATGCGCATGGGATAAAGCGCACCGTGTGATGCGGCTTTCAGGTACCGCAAGTCTGTAGAATCCTGAGAGTGGATGGATCCCACGTCTTGCGTACTGTATACAAACCGATCTGCCTCAGACGAAGGGAGCAGTGGGCGGGCAGCTTCGGCTCAACTGTTGGAATCTTTTTCATTGATGCGAAGTGGGGTGGATCAGCGGAGCCTTCCAGGTTCCTTTCTCGGACATCAGCTCAAAGTTATGTGTTCAGGCTTGCAATCATGCTGCTGTATACTTGGCAATCGCAGTGGATGTAAGATAGGTTCCTTCCCCTGAAGTCAAACCAAACGTCATAAAAGAGATGAGCCTCGGAGAGATAGTAAGAACGCCAAGCCTGTAGCAGCCTTGGGTAGCGCCGATGTCTTCTGAAGTAGCCGATCCACACGAGCATTGTGGTTAAACGTAGCGTCAATTTGTAAAGCAGACTACTGTTGGCAGTTTCATAGCTGAGATAGGTTGAGGCAGAGCAAGATTGGGCATGGCGCACAGCTTCGAGGTTGTCGTGATCGGGGCATGAGTCTGTTTCGACGAAGCCATTGAGATTGGGCCAGCTCCAAGGTGACATTCCGACAAACGAAGCAGACTCAATGCCCCAGAACATCCTCCCCGATGCTGTGGGTAAGTATGTTGCCAAACGTGGAGGTGTTGCTTAGATTGAATACCTAGTATTGAAAGTAGGGTGTAGAAGTAGGTAAAGAGATGTTGGAAGAAACAGCGCCGGACAGTGCAAGACAATCCAAGGTACTTGAAGATCAAGACAGCGGAGCTCAATGACAAGTCAGCCCTGTGCTGCTGATCTAGCTCGGAGTCGTCCTCGGGAACAGCCTGTGCAGGACAGAGCATGTTGGAAGCACAAGGTCGTCGATGAGTGTTGTCTCTTGAGTTGGGGCATTGTTCAACGGTCAGCTCTTCAAACTCTGGTATAGCTGACCTCGGCTTCTTCTTCTTCGCACAGGGTACATGTACAATGGAGAAGAGCAACATTTATCAAGAAATGGGTATCTGTTTGTTGAGAAATGCGTATCTGTGTAGGGACAAATTGGTCGCGCGTATCATCCTTTGTCATCAACACCAACGATACTCCTCGCTGCTGTACTGCGGTAGGTGGAAAGGCTGCCGAGATTGAGATGGTGGAGAGATGGCGGAGAATCCGGGGTAAAAGGAAGCAGCCGAGGCATCTCCAAAGTGTGGGGTTGGAGATGGCTAACGGTAACCAGAGCTCCCCCCAACACTCTCTGATGTATCTACTATTACTAGCAGGATACACTCCCTCCGGAGTAAACTCCTTGATTTTCATACATAGCCATCTACCTGTCTAAACAAGTCTTCAACCTGAGCCTCAACCACATCCAGGATACAGAAAAGTAGCAATGTCGGACCCTTCAGTGATTGACCTCGAGTATCGCGGCCGGGTGGCCGTCATCACCATCAACAACGCCAAGAAGCTCAATGCCCTCACCCAGATGCAGTACTACGACCTCGCCTCGAAGCTGCGCGAGGTCGCTACCCACGACGAGGTCTACATCACCCTCCTCACAGCAAAAGGCCGCTACTTCTCGGCGTAAGTTCCTCGGCATCCATCACATCTATCACACTCAACCGCACACCCTCACTTACACACCTTCTCACTCACACACCACAAAAAAAAACAGAGGAGCAGACGTCTCCATAACCCGGTCCGTCCCCGAAGACACGGACCCGAAGCTGCACTGGCTCCGCAGCTTCGTCACCTTCAACCTGAACATCACAAACGCCTTCTACACCCACCCCAAGATCCTCGTCGTCGGCCTCAACGGCCCCGCCGTGGGCCTGTCGGCGGCCCTGGTCGCCTTCGCCGACTTCATCTACTGCACGCCGTCCGCCTTCCTGCTCACGCCCTTCAGCTCGCTGGGCCTCGTGGCCGAGGGCGGCGCCTCGCGCGCGCTGGTGACGCGGCTGGGCGTCAGCAAGGCGAACGAGGCGCTCATCATGAGCAAGAAGATCACCGCCGAGGAGTTGCTGGCTACCGGGTTCGTGAACAAGGTCTTCCCGTGCGAGAAGGGCGAGGATGAGAAGTTTAGGGAGCTGGTGCTGCGGGAGATTGACGAGACGCTGGGGCAGCACTTGATCGGGGACAGCCTGACGGGTATCAAGGCGCTGATTAGGAGACCGGAGAGGGACATACTCGATGCGCAGAACGTGGCCGAGGTGTTTGCGGGCCATGCGAGGTTTATGAGCGGCGTGCCGCAGGAGGAGTTTCGGAAGATTGCTTCCGGAGAGAAGAGGCATAAGCTTTGAGCCTGTCTGTCATGAGGCTGTGATAATCTAAACATATTTCTACCACGCAGCTTTTCGATGCACTAGGAAGTCTTGGCGCCGGAGTATCAGGTCAAAAGGCCGAACAACAGACTCGTTCTCCTCCAGTACTCCTGCGATGCCTTGGTTATCTGCTGCCGAGCAGGGCCATCGAGTCCTGTGCGCTCGAAGACCATGCCCTCCAGTTCTGCGAGTCCCTGGAGAGTCGAGTCCGAGGAAGATGGTGGGCTGAGGCCGCATCGGAGGTACGAAATGTCGAACAGCCACTGGATGAGAACATCTCTTGATTCGTCCGGTGTCGGCCCCGAGTTGCGGGCAGCAGCTGTGTCTTGATCACCCCCAACTTCTTCTGTTGCAGAACCCTTTTCCTCGTCGCCATCGGTGTCCTTCGGCTCCTGTTTCTTGGCATCAGCCGCGACCGATGACTTGACCACACTCAATTCCTCGACGTGCTTCCACCACCGCTCGCGCAAGTGTCGATTGACGGCCTGTTTCAATGCGGTCACCATGGCCGGATACCACAGGTCCATGCCTGCGTCCGACATGGACATGGACAATTCCCTCAAGAACTGGAAGCAATCCGGCGACGGAGACGTCGGCAGCTCCGGATCGCCCTCCCACAAGCCTCTGCCCACCACCCGCGGCTGGAGGGTGGCACTCCAGGATGCCAGTGCCCGGTCAGCCACGTTGGACGCCACCCGTTCGTGGAGCACCGGCACCAAGTTCAGGCCGAAGGTCTCGATCGGCTCAAGGGCGGGCAGGTCGTACCGGATGTCCCGTATCACACGTAGCAAGTACATAGCCACATAGAAGAAACTGTCACTCTCCTCGCTCGAGTTCCTTAGAGCAGTCAACTGGTCGTCCAGACTCTTGAAAGCCTTGACAAGAAACCCGTCGAGATGGTCGTGTAGTGCCCGCGGGTCGTCCTTGCTGAGAAGCTGCTGCCGCTGCTCGATCGTCTTCTCGTCCTCGATCTCGTCCACGTCGTTGTCCCACCGCTGCCGCTTGAGCTGCTCGACGACCTGGCCGACATCGTCAATCACCTTGTACCACGACTTGTACGAGGCTACCGCTTTGGAGACCGCATCGCTGCGACCGTAGAGGCGCGACACGACATCCTGGGTAAACTGAGCGGCTCCGTTCGCAAGGTCCATGTCGAAAGAGTCGGGGTTCCAGAAACCCTGCGGCTCGCTCGACGCGTCCTCTCGCCAGGATTCCACGGTCGCCGACACCGCCGACCCGACGAGGCGCAGCTTGTTGACCTTGGCTTCGACGACTTCCAGCATGTGTCTGTTGATGAGACTGCGTATCCGATCCAGCATGTCCGCCGTGTCGACACCCTTCACCCTGCCTCCCTCCGATATCCACAGCTTCAGGACGCTCGTCCGCAGCTCGACAATCAGCTTGAACTCGGTCATACCAGCCAGTGTCTTCTCCAGCCCCTGCAGAAGCACATCGGCGCCCTTCTTGGCCCAGCCAGCCAGCATCTCCCTCGCCTGGTTGCGGTCCAGATCGTCGTGGCGAATAAAAGGCGTGAAGTACTCGATCTCGTCTCCGCACCAGAGCTCGTATATATCAAGCCTCAACCCCTCGATATTCCGCAGAGCGGCATCCTTGATCAGCGGGTTCTTCTTCAGCGCTCCGAGCGCCTCGGTCAGCTTCTGCGGCACCAGCGCCGGCACGTCCAGGAGCGTCCTGGTGAACAGCCTCATGCCGCGCAGCACGTCGTCGGCCGTCCTGGCGCGCTCGTCCTCCTCCAGCTCGAACGTCAGGTGCATCGCCTCCCCGCGGACCTTCAGCAGATGGAAGAGCGTGTCCCTGGCTCCCGAGCTGGTCGCAAGACTGTACGCCGCCAGCGCCTTGAGCACGTCTTCGCGTTTCTCGTTCTCGCCGACGCTCTGCAGCACCTTGTCCACGATCCGCAGCAACCTGCGCCTCGAGCTCTCGAGGCTCTTCCTGGCCGCCGCCACGGCGCTCCGCACGCTCCTCCTGTCAACCGCCTCGTCCCCAAGGCTCTTGACTAGCAGCCGGCTCAACACCAAGAGCTTGGCCGCAACAAGCAGCCTCTCGCCCCGGGAGTCAGTCTCCCCCGCGAGCCCCAAGCCGCCGCTCTTCCTCCCCCTCAACAGCCTCTCCGCCGCCAGCGCCGCGCCCTCGACCAGCCTCGCCCTCGCGGCGACCGCGACCTCCCTCCTCCTCTTCCCAAGCTCGTCATCGTCCTCTCCGTCCCCATCGACAAACCCGCCTAGCGCAGCGACCTTCCTCCCCACTGCGCCCCGGCCGCACCGCGCGCCCATCCGCCCCAGCGTGTCCAGCACGGCGTCCATGTCGTCCCGCATGCCGACGATGGCGTCGGCCGTTCCCAGCAGGTCGCGGTACGACGCGCCGACCTGCACGCGCAGGCGGTCGCGCTTGTCGTCGACCGCCGCGCAGAGGGCCTTGTGGATTGCGCGGATCTGTGGTAAGGTGTTGGACGGGCTCGAGAAGATGGCCGGGGCGGAGGAGGGCAGGGTGGACAGGTCGGGAGGGGACATTTTGGGCGGTTATGTTTGGGGCGATTGGGAGCTGGGTTGGTGTAAATACGGTAGGTGTTATCGAGAGAGGTCGTCCATCGGTGCTGCGCCTCGCGTTTTACGTGGATTTGACAGGTTGGTAGGCATATATATGCTGGGTGTTGAGGATCGAGGTCAAATGTCTCGATACAGGTTGAGGTGTCGTTGGAGTCTTGACAGCTGCCGGTGCGCGTGCCAGCTGTTGGGTATCCTCTCGCGGCAGCTCCAAAATGCTAGGAACCCGGACCATGTCGTCGTTGTAACCACTCTGACTGGCTGCCACAGCACACCTGCATATCGTTGGTGTACCCGTTGGATACTTGAACATGTTGTCGTCGAGACTCAAGAACTCTGTCACCTTTCTCGTGCATTTCGCGCATGTACACGCCGTCCATTCTCTGGTATCATGCCATGACTGACACTACTAGCTGCTCCTTGTCTATACACCACTTTACAACTGCCCACATGCTCCCTCACAGTCTCACGCTCTTGACCAGCCCCGTCTTGATACCCGACAGCTCGCCCTGGTACCCGCCCTTGCCCTCGCCGCCCTTGTACACGGGTTTCATGCTCTTCAGCTTCTTCTGCTTGTCCGCGTACTGCATCCTCTTCTTCACCCTCGGGTTGCGCACCTCCTTCTTGCGCCGCGGCGCGAGCCCCTTGTTCTTGTCGATCGCGTACGTGATCTTCCTCTTGCCGTCCTCGCCCACCACCTCCTGCTCGACGATCCTCTCGCCCCGCTTGGCCGCGGCCACGGCCTCGAACCGCGAGATCTTCTCCTCCCGCCGCTGCTTTGACTTTTGCGCCACGAGGTCGTAGTACTCGTCCGCGCCGTCCCGCAGCTCGGCCGCCACCCGGCCGCTGCCCTCGTCGTCGCTGTCGCCGCCGCCGCCGAGCTCGGTGCCCTTGCTGTTGCTGCCGTCCTTCTTGCCGCGCCGCTCGGCCTCGGCGTTGAGCCGGGCCTGGCGGTCGCGCAGCCGCTCGCGGTAGGGGATGTCGGCGTCGCCGCCCGCGTCGGCGCCGGCGTTGGCGCGCTTCGAGGCCTTCTGCACGATCTGCGAGGTGTAGAACTTGAGGCTCTTCTTGCGCTTCTCCTTGTCGGCCGCCGTGCGGGCGTCGAGGGCCTCTTCCTCGCCAAAGTCGGAGAACCTGTCGCGAGCGTCGTCTTCGGTGTATTTCGTTGCGGCGCTCTCATGCGGTGCCCGCGTTGCCTTGGCGGACTTGGGCTTCCTGAGGAGGTCGTCGAGGTCGGCGAGGGTCTCCTCGACCGCCGCGGCCTTCTTGGCCTTCTCGGCGGCCTTCTTCTTCTTGGCTTTGGCGTCCTTGGCGGCCTGCTTCTCATCGGCCGTCTTCTTCTTGGGGGTTGCCGTGTCGAGCATGTCGACGTCCTCTTCGGGCGGCGACAGCATGCCGTTGCTGAGTGGTGCGCACTTGGGTGCCTTTAGCTTCTGGACCTTGAGCCACATCTCGCGGCACGTCACCAACGTCTCCATGATGTCGTGCTCTCGTAGTTCGGCCGGATCCAGCGTCTTTTGCGCGCCGTTTTCGTCTCTCACAGGTGACGTGAGGATGGCAAAGTAGCTCGCCAGAGATGCGACGTAGGCTCCCAGCGCCCAGTACTTGATCGTCTCGACCGACTTGCTCGTCTTGCCGGCGGCCTCCGCCTGGCACTGGGCCAGCAGAGGCTGCAGCGTCTGGAACTCGTCGACCAGATAGTCGAACTCGGGATACCGGGCCTGCAGAAGCTTGTATCTGTCCTCGGGCGTCATGTCTTCGGTGACCGGAACGTCCTTCAACACCTCCGTGACGACGACTTCGGCTTCGTCCGCGCCCTCGCTCTTGGACGGTGCAAGCCACTCGTTCTCGTCGAACATGAAGTCGGCCTCGGACATCTTGGCCAGCTTCTTCTGCTGCAATCTCCTCGCCTCGGCTTCTTCCTCCAAGGCATCGGCCTCGGTCTCGATCTGGTCGGCATTGTAGTAGTCCTTCCTCGACGAGCCCCACCATCCAGACTCGTCCTCCTCGTCGCCGTGGCGCTCGACTTCGTCGTCCGAGAGCTCGGCGGTGACAGCGGTTCCTTTCTTTGACTTCTTGCCCTTGGCAGCCGGTGCAGCCTTTTTGGGCGCTTCGTCCTCGCTGGCGTCCGTGTCGTCGTCGTCTTCGTCGTCTTGGAAGACCTCCTCGTCGGACGGCTCGAGGAACTCGTCCTCTTTCTGCTGCCTTCGGAGCTTCTTAGACCGCGGCTCGTCGTCAAAGTCGATGCGATCCTTCTCGATGAAGTACTCGTCCTCCGAGTCTGCGACGTCCTCGTAGGTCTTGACCTTCAGCCTGGCCTCTGAGGGATCGACCTCGCGAGGGCCGCTGGGGCCCTCTGGCTTGGCTACCCGTCTTCTCTTGCCCATTTTCAGACTGCTGACCTTTGTGGCAAGGGAGATTTGGCTCGAACGGTTAGGAGAGAGGTAGGTCGTGGACCAAATGCAAAAGTACCACGGGTAAGAACCTAAGGTACCTTTGGTCTAATTCTTACTGGGAATTTTCAGTGATGGCGGATTGGAGGTTGAAATTTCTCTAGCTTAACCAAGCAATTCAATGCGGGCCATCTCACCCCACCCTTCTCCACCTTTCTCCACCCTTATCCATTAGCGCGTAAAGATAAGAATGTCCTCGCGGTCACAGCTCCGTCTGGTCTGTTTTCTCTGACCTGTACCAATGGAAAGTCCCTTATTGTATGTATGTACCTCTCCAGCTGCTCTCCAACATCGACTGTCTGATTCCATGTTAGAATTTATTGGCTGCCCTAGATACTCCTGCTAGCACAGTCGCTATTAACATCACAGAATAACCTGTGATTCAATCCTGTCGTTCTGACAAGGGATACGCGACGGTACCTAAAGTCTTCCTGAGGTACCTCTACCGTCAGGAAGCAATCTTGAAGCTCTCCTGACACGCATTCGATCGTCCCCCTCTCTACCTACCTTGCTACCTGCCCAACTGCACGTCTTCAACATAAAACCCGAGTCCAACTCGTCAATGGACCTCCTACAGAACACCAGTGCCACAACCCTTGTCATATCTACGGCACTGCTCGCCGCCACAGTCGCATACGCAATGGGGGCCTTCTCGTCCAAGAACCACATGCCGGTCGAGGGCAGGGTAAGCTACCTCTGACCTCCTTCCCTGTTCCTCCAAAATCACTGACATGCGAGTCCTCACTCAGACCGTGCTCCTCACCGGCGCAACAGAAGGCATGGGCCGCGCCGCCGCCATCCAGCTATCTGCCCAAGGCGCCAACCTCGTCCTCGTCTCCCGCAACGTCGGCCGCCTCGAGGAGACCCTCGCAGAGGTCAAGTCCGCCGCACGCTCGCCCTCGACCCAGAAATTCCTCTACATCTCGGCCGACATCTCGGAAGCCGGCTGGGCCGAGCCCGTTCTGGCTGAGGCCATCGCCTGGAACGGGGGGCGGTCCCCGGACGTCGTGTGGAGCGTGGCGGGAATGTCGACGCCCATGCTCTGGGCCGACCCGGAGGCCGACGCCATCGCCGCCTGCCGGCGGAACATGGACGTCAATTTCTTCGGCGCCGCGGAGCTGAGCCGCGCCGTGCTGCGTGAGTGGCTGGCTCCCGAGGCTAAGACGGATAAGGGGGCCGAGCCGAAACACTTCGTCTTCACCGGCTCCGTGCTGGCCTGGTTCCCGATCGTGGGCTACGGGCCCTACAGCCCCAGCAAGTGGGCCCTGCGCGCGCTGGCCGACACGCTGGCCATGGAGCTGCGGCTGTACCCGGACAACCCGGTCAAGGTGCACGTGGTGTACCCGGCGACCATCACCAGCCCCGGGCTGGAGCGGGAGAACAAGACGAAACCGGCGGTTACGGTCGAGCTGGAGAAAGAAGAACCCGAGGTCAGCGCCGAGGAGGTGGCGCGGAGGGCCATCGCGGGCCTGCAGAGGGGCGAGCCGCACGTGGCGCTGAGCTTCCTGGGCAACCTGATGAGGCTGGCGGTCCTGGGCGGCGGGCCGCGGAACAACTGGGCCGTCGACATGGTCGGGAGCTGGTTCCTGCCCATCATCTACTTCTTCGTGCTGATCGACATGCACGGCAAGATTGACCGGTGGGTCAAGAAGAACGGACAGCCGTGGAAGAGCAAGCAGGTTGAGGCTTAGGCGCAGGGGAGGTTCAGATGACACGCCCGTTGACATACGGTGTGGGATATAATGTCTAATATGGGCTTGATCGGTCCGCTGGCTGGATATGACTTTGAGTTCATAGCCGTCGTCACTGGGAAGACGGATGTCATGGGTTTGTACGACCTGGATGTAGATACCAAGAATGGATGTCATCATCATGTAAAAACGTAAGCACCAACACAACACCGCCGCGTACGCAGCGTCAACAGGTAAGACAGCCCTATGACTGCACACTACCACGCCCTCCTCGACCGCATTTCGACCGCGCCTCGACAACACCAGCCAACAGCTTCCCTACTAATGCTGATGCCCTCCCCAGCACCCTCGTCGACACCCGTCCACCGGTCTGCATCAGCCTTGAGGACAGTGACAGCATTGCGATCATCTAGTTCCCGTCTGCATCGTCCTTGCCCATCACGCTGGTGGTCAATATGTGTGCCAAGAGCCGTGAGGGATGGGTCGCGTACAGTGAGCTGTGGCCACCAACTCCCTGAAGTATTACGGTAGGCTGTCACCAATAATCATGACTCCTAAGGTGGAAGTATCTAGTCAGCCGTAAAGTAGAGAGTTATTTGTTGGACCACAGTAAAAGTCGGAAGGAGGTTTCACGGTACGTATCTGCACAGTGCTCAGTACCACAGTGCATGGGCGAGAAAACACCTGGTCCGTGCCCGCAAAGCGCCACGCAATTGCCCAATCGGACGATTCCTCTGCCGCGGGTGATTCGCCAGCCGGATTCATCTGTCTTCGGCCAGCCCCCGTCAAAACCTCGACGCCAAAACTCGTCGAAACCAGAAAATCCTTCCACTCATCATCACTGCTTACAGCTGGCATCAGCTGCTCAATTCCATCAACCCATCGACGACGCCATCTCGAAACAGCTCTCGATAGCTTCGCGGCTCATCGTATCGTGTTAGTAGTGTTAGTGTTTCCATCGACGCGGTGCGATTACGCTCTACGCGTTCCCCGAGAGCCCGTCGGAGCTGGGGGGCTCCCGTATCATGAACGGCATCATGCGACCGACGCGAGGTGGCCGTCCCAACAAAGTAGTCAAGAACAGCGCAGTACCAAGCACTCCGTCGTCGCGGGTTCGCGGCAGACCACCACCGACACATAATCTGCATCAATCGTCGCCCGACGACGTCAAGACCCCCGTCGAGTACGACGAAGGCGCCATGATGAACGAGCTCAACGTCGCCGCCACAGCAGCAGCTGCCGCCGCGGCTATGAGCTTGGCCCAGAACGCTGAGCTTGGCGAGGCCGAAGCCGACGCCGACATGGAAGATGACGACCAGGGCATGCACCACCAGCAACACCACGACCCCAGCGACAACATGGACCTCAACACGGCCGCAAACATACTCGCGAACGGCGGCAGCGTCACTTCGGGCGGACAGCTCACGCCCGCACCGTCCGCCGACCACCAGCAACACCAGATGCAGCAGCAGCATCACCACAACCAACCGAACGCGTCGATGGGCGGTCCGTCCCCGCACCCCCTAGACGCGCACAACCAGAACCTCGACCCCTCCTTCGTCCGGACGACGGAGGAGCTCGCGCGCGACTCCGGCTACGGCCAGCTCAACGTCGAGAGCGCGCTGGCGAAGCGCCTCGCCAGGGAGCCGGGCTTGCGCCTGGCGCAGCAGCGCCGGCCGGACCAGCAGCTCAACCTCCAGCGCCGTAGCAACGTGGAGGCCCTGTTCGCCCACATCGCCGGCGAGCTGGCGCCGTCGGCGTGCAAGAACTGCCACAAGGGCCACGGCCCGTGGACTAGCTGCGTGGTGGTCGACGGCCAGATGTGTGGCAGCTGCGCGAACTGCTGGTTCAATGCCAGCGGTGCAAGATGCAGCTTTCACGGTCCGTAACTTTTTTTTTTAACTTTTTCCCATGATATCGATTAATACTAGAGAGGAACACACCGAGACTAACGGTTCGCAGAAACCCGCAACCCGCAAGCCCACCACCCCTCCCTAATCAGCACCCCCTCCGCACCCCCCCAAGACCCCAACACGGGCTACGTCCTTATACCCCCCAGCCCTTCTCAGCCTCAGCAGCAGCACCAGCAGCAGCACCACCCGCTCGGCCCCGGCGCCGGGATGGTCCAGCCGGTCCATCCGCAAAACCACAACGCGACCCTCGCGGCGCTGTCGTCGGGCTCCAACGACCCCGTGGTGCGCTACACGGTCGAGCGCGCCATGGCCGAGGTGCGCTCGGCCGACCGCCGCACGCGGCAGATCATGATGATCGAGATCGCGGCCAAGCAGCTCGCGCTGCAGATCGTCGAGTACGAGGAGTCTGGGGGCGTGGGTGTGGGGGCGAACGGGCAGGTGCAACAGCAGCAGCAGCAGCAGCAGCAACAGCAGCAACAGCAGCAACAGCAGCAACAGCAGCAGCAGCACCAGCCGCAGAACGGCGGTTCGGTGCAGGACGGCGGCGGTGGGAACGGAGCGCCTTAAGGCGGGGCGCTTAGTCCTTGCTTTTCCGATGATTACTACGGAGATTATTGCGGTGGAGGCTGATGAGGCGGCGTGATGCGCTTGGGAGGTTGATGCGCAGAAGTATGAACTGGGTGATAATGATCAGTGTCACTCCCAAAAGGGTGATGGACGGAGCGGAGGATGAGACGAGTGTTTATGTCCTCTCTGCCGTACTCTTTGAGGAGGAAAGAAAGAAATACGGTCCTAATGATGAGTTGGGATTAGGATTGAGTAACAGTGGATGAAGTACAAGTTGATGAGAGTGACGGTGTATCGTGGCTCCGGGGCAGAGAGGAGACAGACGATACATGGAAGATCCAGCCCGACAGAAAAAGAAGAAATTGGCGGTTGAACCTACCAACCACCCATTCACGCACTCTTGGAGTCTGATATCGATCATAACTACCGGTGTGAGACCGATACTGAGGCATTGCACAAGAAGGTGCGTCAGCCTCAAGGCGAAGCTGGCGCGGAGATGGAAGGAATGGGTCGGGAAAGGGGAGTGTTTTTCTTTTATCTTGTTTGAGTGTCAAATGTCTAGGTCCCGATATCGATGTAGGGATCAGCATACTGCTTACTGCATGGTCAATCAGTATTTCCGTTCTTGTATTAGGGTTATCAAGGCGGCCGACAGTCTCAGATTGTGAGAGACGATAGCGGCCGGGCGTCACGTAGGAGACAGCACGGATGGCTAGGCCCAGTGCTGCCGTCGGTAGCATAGCTGAATCAAGATGTTATCAGTGTGTGTATGGGTGTTGGCGCCTCGCATGATCATCGGTTCAGGTCTCGTTTCGAGATGAGCAAAGGTATCTTGTGAACAAGGTGTCCCGCGAGGCTGGACCATCATCTATATGACTTGGACTAGAGGAATGCCGTCACATGGTATGTATGGGTAGATCTCAGCGCAGAAACCACGGATGAGTCTCGGGAATGACTTTGGAGAAGGACTCGGGGTCGTAAGAAATGTGATTATAAGCCGTCTTAGCTGGCCTGCCTCCCTCTCGCTTGGTTCCTACTTCGCCATTCGACCCATTGACTCCAGAACTTGGGAAATTTTGAACATGGTCCGAGAAATTCTTGGTATCGGATCGAAACTGGCTGCGAGACTAGGGAAGGCTCTTCCATCTAGGCATGATCTGTTGTACAGGCCCATTAACCGATATATGTCCAGTCATAGAACAGAGGCACAGCTAGGAAGAAGAACAAGAGGATATTACTCTTACCGACAGGCAGGGTAAAATAGCAACAGCTTTACTCAATACAAATACGTAGGACCACTTAGATTACAATACCATATCTAAATAGCATTTGAGATGACAGGCAGGGTGAAGTTCTTTCCAAGCTTTTCAGATAGACAAGCTCGTCACGGCCGCGCCGAGATGAACCCGAACCCGCATGTTCTCGACAAAGCCGGCAGTCAACTCCATCTGGGCCGGGTTATCGACCGGCAGACAGATAGTGGCATATATAACCTCGGCCCCTTGGAGCAAAATCCACCCCGAAGAAGGCATCTTCGTCAAGAACTTCGACTCGGGGTTGGACGGGAGGGCGAGAAGTGAGCCATGCTCACCCGCCTAGGAGGTACTTGCATTAACCTGCCTCAGATTGTGCACATGTCGTTTTTGGGAACCGTAACTCCCCTCCGGGCACACGCTTGGGAGAGAGTATCAAGGTGCGATGGGAAATACTGCACTAGCATTAGACCACAAACGAAACCAGAGGTATTGCGTCTGCTACTCCTGGACGGCAGTTTCGAAGTGTATGGAAGATGCTTCACCTGGTGTTGAAAACAGCCAGAGGGGCTTCGGAATGCGGGAGAAAGTAAGTCATGGACGAGTCTGAGCGGCTTGAACCGATTCCGTATAGTATATCATGGGCTCAAACGACCAACTAGTGACGATAAGTGCGAATTCCAACTCGGATTTTGTTCTCATAATATAGACAGACAACCAGCCGCCCGTCCAGCAGACCGTCCCGCCGTGGTATAACCCGGTCCAGACAGGCACAAAAAGCACATTGCGTGCCCCGTCTCCTGTCTTCAGCTTTCCACCGTGCGGACCTCTCCCGCCTCATAACAGATGAAGAAGTAGGAAAAGGAAACGATAAAGACTCGGTAATCGCGCCGTTTTTCATCCCAGAGGGGGCTGTTAATGCGATAGAGTGAAAAGACGAATAAAGGAATCAGCAACCGGCCACACTGCTAGCAAATCCAACCAAGCAACGACTGTCCCGGCTCATAATTAAACAAAGTATTGGGGACCCTCCTTCCTGCATTGCATCCGCTACTGTTTTCGGTGCATGCCCCTTCTTCCTCCTTCCAATCGGGCCCCGGATTTCTTACAAGTCGTACTGTCCAGAGGCTAGACGACCGACGACATCCCCGTACATCTGAGAACGTTGCCGCCCCAGATAGGAGGAACCCTCGTTCGGTGGCCGTCGTCCTATAGTAGCGGTGAGGCGTCGCGTAGTCGTCACTCGGGGAAGAAGCAGTTCAGTTCAACAGCCTTCGATTACATGGTACATGGGTATAGGATCGAAAAAAACTCAAATAAGACCGCAGAGACGGAGGTTCTCCTGGATGATGATGTCTAGATGTATGTTAGTCCTCATCTTGTCACCAAATAGGTATCACCCGGCTTACCGTTCACAGCTGCCATGACAAAGCGTATCTGCGTCGTGTCCGTGGCGCACGTGAAATGCGTGTAAATCTGCTTCGTCTCGTGCTGGTTTAGGCTGACGAACCGGTTCAGGATGTAGTCGCAAGCCGCCGCGTAGTCGTCGCCGCCTTCGTAGTCGGGGAAGTAGTTCTTCATAGGGCTGACGGGCAGCTTCTCCTTGAACCGATCGATCTTGTTGAGGAAGAGGATGATGGACGTCTTGATAAACCACCTCGAGTTGCATATCGAGTCGAACAGCGTGAGGGCCTCCTGCATGCGGTTGACGGTCTCGTCCTCGAACAGCAGCTGGTCGTATTCCGAGATGGCGACCAGGAAGAGGATGGTAGTGACGTTCTCGAAGCAGTGAATCCACTTCTTTCGCTCAGATCGCTGGCCGCCGACGTCGAACATCCTGTACGTCAGGTCTCCGATGATGAAAGTCGTCTCGGTAATACCGGTCGTCTTCACACGGGACCTCAGCACATCTTGATCGTTGGGCATGTAGTCGGGTGCGGAAATGCGCGCAATATTGTCGAAGTAGCTGTGTATATGTTAGCAAACTGACGGTCACTTGCTCAGGATCATAGAAAGCACATACTATCGCGCCGAATCATTCAGCTGATATTCCCTCGAGCGCTTGAAGCACTCTTGCACACCGCGATCTTTCCACAGAGCCTCGATAGCGTTACCAACCTCGGGGGGCAGGACGTCACCTTCGATCTGAGCAGGTTGCATGAATATGGTCTGGACGTGATACTCCATGCGCTGGTCCTCGAGTGGCAGTTCTAGCGACTCCATCGCCTCCAAGATGACTCGCATCGACTGGACGGTGTTGCTGAAGATGATTTCTTTGAACGATTCGCGCTCGTCGCGCGAGTATCCACCCTCGTGGATGAGCTTCATTTGTTTCAAGATGGTCGACTTTCCGGATTCACCAGCACCTACAAGGCGGCGTTAGCTGCGGAGAACAGAAACGCGTCGAGCTCGCAACGGAGCAAGATAGGTTCCGAAAGCTCTTCGACGTCGTCGAGATGGTGGAGGTCGACTTACCCAGGAGGAGCATCTTGATCTCGTTGCGTTGCGCCATACGGTCCCGCTTCAGCTGATTCTCGATCTCTTCGTTCCGGGCCTTGCCCTCCTTCTCCTCTGTGCTCATTCCACAACCCATTTTGGCGGGCTTCTGTACTCGACGATCCTAGAAATTGAAGGTATAGGGTGAATCGATCGATGAAATAGTCTCAATCTGCGAACCGTGTCATGTATTAGCCGATGAATTCGTGCCATGGACTGCGTCAACGCGTCCTCGCCAACACTATGCGGGTGTTTGTGAAAGGATATTCGAAAGTTAAGAGAGAGCGGCGGCGAGATGCTCAATAGCGATTACGAGACAACGGCGCGCGCAATAACTCAAGAAGTATGGCTTCTTCAAGGCACAGATAGGGCATCGTCGTGTGACACAGTATTGGTATAGGATGGCCAGTCGATCGAGCAGCGAATCAAGGTCAAAGGGCAAATCGGACACCTACCGAGGAGAAACAATTGGCACCAGAATCGAAGCCAATTGTACCGTGATTATTCGCAATGGAAAGGAGTAAGTTACGGCGATGTGACTGATTAGGAGAGACGTATCCCTCACAGCCGCAGATGTAGAGTTCGGAGAAGGATAAATTCGGGTGGTGTTGCTGGAGAGAAGGTTTGTTGGTAGGAAATGTGGACGAGGTTCGTGTGAGGTTGAAGAGGAGAAGAAACGGGCGGGCTGGGTTGGAAAGTACCGGTGTAAGGGTCGAAGCTCGTTGCAGTGCCGCGGGCTCGCAAAACCAGCAGGAAGGACCCAGCTTCTGGACTTTCAGTGGTGAACAGGGTGAGTGAGCTCGCTGCATCGGCGCTGTTTTAGCTTCTGGTCCACTGTGTCTAGCAATTACTGCCGACCCTGCAACCTAAAATTTGGGGTGGATCTCACCTTGTTCTTTTGTTCCCTCACCCTTGCCGCAGTGTTACTGCTCGCATTGAGGGGATGGCCAATCACCGCTCACAGCGGGGAATGCAGGTGGGTCATTTCTCTTACCCCTGTGAGATGTCCGGTGGGGAAAGGGGAAATTCAGCTTGCACTAACAGCGGTACTAACAGCGTCTCAGGAGATTTCTTCAAAATCGGGCAGCTTGACCGTTGAAAGACGAAGGTACCTAGGTAAAGTGATACTAACATAGCAGTTTCGCAGCTGCCAGCGATGGGTTGGGTTGGTTACAAAGGAGACAGACAGACTATGGGAAGGGCCAGGTTTAAAAAAAAAAAAAATCCGATCCCTCTTGCTTCTTCCGGGTGACATGTCTGATGTCTCACTGGGAAATCTTCGGCGCCAGCTTTCCAGAATGAAGCTACCGATACCGAATGGCGGAGTTTTACCCGGCTACCTTAGGTACTTCAGAAACTCAATGTGGCGTCGGGATAGCGACATCAAAGCCTCGTTTTCACCGCCACTAAACAGTAACGGTCCGGGGACTGGCCCGCTCTAACACAGTACGCAACAGTAAGGTAGAGGGTCCAGAGCATCACGATTGATGAGAGATACCTTCATAAGCATCTCCCTTCTTGCGGTGCAAAAGCAGTCCCTCAATTGTTGTAATTGCTGTTAAGGAGGACGTAGGCACCGTCAGTTCCCCGCTGTCAATCCTCTGGTGCAAGTGTTTCAGCGCCCTCCGACCTGTCGTCATTTGCAAGCATTCCGCGATCGAATTTACAGAATCGTACGAACAGTTACATTGGGCAATCACCATAACAGGGGTGCTTTTGGAAAAGGGGTAGGCTCCAGCGCTATTCTGCGCTGTTAGTGTTAGCTACAAAGAGCCACTCATCCAGGCCATCGCTCGGGCCCCCTCTGATAGTCTGTCGTGAGTCGTGACCATGCGATAACAGGTCCACAGCCTCCCACCTTCGGCAAACTGCACACTCAGTTCTGGATCGACAACACACCTTGTCGTCACTCACCATTCTTGGCATGCAAGAGGCCGTAACCTTTCATCACCAGAGACTAATTGGGATACGGTCATGAGGGTTTAGTCGCTCTCGAATTGTGTCGACATCAGAAGTGACGGTTGGCAGCAGCGCAAGCCAAGAATCCATGAACATGTGGCTGGCCGCCAGCATTGCTTGCAGCATGACATACAGTTCGACAGCTGGCTCAGTTGGAATGTTGGATAGCACGAATATCCTCTTCACGGCTCTAGAGGGAGTCGAGAGGCACGCATTGTCGGCATCCGGCTAGAGATCTCCTTCTGCCGACTCTGTCTTGGACGGCTGATGAAGTCTGTCCCGTCCTCTCCCAAAATGCACTCTCTGTTTCCCGGATATATATCCCGTGAGGCACGAGCAGCCGCCTTCTCATTGCTCGAAGATGACCCCCAAGGTGAGGACGTAGCGACACCAGTTTGGCCTTACCAGCAGCGCTGCCAGGGCTGCTTTGAACGCTGCCGAGGATCAAACCTTGGAACGAATCCGTGCGCGAAAATCAGCTCGTTGAAACGATGCCATAATTAGCCGGGACACATTGCTATGCACGCCTCAAGAACACAATGGCAGGGCCGACTGTTACACGACACGACCAACAGTTGTTTGCTGTTGATCAGGAGGCACCTGCTGATCCGTATGTATGATGGCAGCAGATCTTTTGCTACCTTAACATCAGGCGGACGAATGGTCACTTTCGTCAGAAACTCTTGCGCTCGTTGCCCCATTTAAAGGGGCCCACGAAAGGAAAGGCTTGTTCAAGTTTGGGATGATTCCGATCGTAAAATCTGAACTCGAGTTGTGAGTTGTGACTTGTGACCACCAGCAAATCTCGGCTACACAGCATGTCGACATGCTGCGCTCCCTTGGCATTCAACTATCGAGCAGGCCTGCCACATGGTCCTTCGAGAAGCCTTCGCTTGGCCACCAGCATTTTCGCGTCATTCGCCATTGACAGGGACGTTGCTGGTGGGACTTCCGGTAGACACGGGGGCCATTTTTGATTACGGCTCCAGTCCGTGAACGACGATGGAGGGCAATTCCCACGTGGCGGAGCTGCGGCAAGATTGTAGAAAAACTACAGTGACATCGGTGCGGATACGATGGTTCTGCTGCTTGTTGTTGATGATACCGGGTGCGACGAGGCTTTCAGATGTTTTTCATTGACATGACGCAAATTGGAGCCCCAGACTTAAAAGTCATGTTCCCAGGTTCCAAACTTTGGTCAACTCTTCCGTGTAATGTTCGGACGAGATGCCGCATTACCCCTTGGCGTCCATCTATCCCGACATCCAGTGTTCCAGAAGCCATCGGATCTGCAGCAAAGGCCTGACCCCGGTAGATAGCCGTCAGGGGTTGTACAGTACGGTACTCATCAGATTTGCCAAACGATCGCATTCTCCCTCCCGAAAATCGTCGTAAAAATGGAAACGTCTATTCATGAGGCAGGCGAAGCTCTCTACCTCGCTTTGGGCAGTTGTGGAAGCCCAGCGGCTCCGTGTTTGTCGATTGATATCAGACCTCACTCAGTTCAAGGTTAGGTACTGTTCCTTAGTTGCAAGGAAGAGTATCGCACAGCCAAAACCCACAGCATTTTTTCGTCGTACTGTGTATCGTTATGGCACGCAGCCTGCCATCCAAAATAGGCAGACACTCACCATCCTGAAGTCTCTTGCCTGGTGCCGAATGTGCAAGTGTTCGTCGCCCAGTTCCCCAGATTCCCAGATTGAGGCTCAGATGGAGCCCCTTCAAGGGTCCTCCAGCCGCCATTACGTAGTGCATCCTTGTCCTGCAGATCGCTACCTTAGGCCAAGCTGAGAGCCGCATCCAATTGGCCCGGACGCGAGGCGCGACACAGCGTGTAACCTTTGGCGGCCAGATGAGCTGGCCAACATTTGTATCTGCGTGTACATCAACTCGTGACCATCCTAATACAGGTCAAAACCGAGCCAGAAGACGCAGCTTGCGTTGCTGCCCTTCTCACCATGGCTATCCCTATGACCAGGTTAGGCGAACGCGGTATGTTCCACCGCGTCTGGTATCCAACCTCAGTGAGGCTAATCTGCTCTTTGAAGCCTTCAACCACAGCCCCAGCAGTGATGCAGAGGCGGAATATGACCGTCTCCGTGACCTTGCAAGACAAGAGGGAGCGAAGAAGACCTCATGCTTCGACAAGGTATTGCTGAATGCCTCTTTTCCTCCGGACCCACTCTCCGATGCATGTAAAATACCTTCGCACACTATGCTCACCCATCGCAGGCACACCAAGCATATGAACGGGGTGACGGTGCAGCGGCAAAGGCGCTCTCCGACGAGGGCAAGCGCCACGCAGCGGCACAGGATTCATACAACAAACAAGCCTCGGAGTTCATCTTCCGAGAAAACAACGCCGAGGGGCGTGTGGCTGGTGACACAATCGACCTCCACGGCCAGTTCGTCGAGGAGGCCGAAGACATGCTCGAGGCACGCATCCGCGACGCCCAGGCCCGCGGCCAGACTCACCTTCATGTCATTGTTGGGAAAGGCAACCACAGCGCTGGCCATGTGCAGAAGCTGAAGCCTGGCATCGAACAGATGTGCCGCCGGATGGGCCTCGACTATGCGACCGAGGCAAACGAGGGCCGCATGTATATTGATCTGACCGGTGGAAAGGTCGGCTCGGCGCCACCCCTACCGGCGCAGCCTAGCGGTTACCAGGGCGGGTATCATACCGGTGGTGGTTACCAGACTCATGGACAGCAACACCGCCCACAGCAACACCAACAGCACCAGCACCAGCAGCAGCCTGAGGACGAGGTTGAAAAACTGGCCAGAAAGTTCCTGCCGAAGATTGTCCGGGAGTTGAAGGCGTGCTGTGTTGTCATGTGAGCGAGGTGACCATGTATGAGGGAAATGTGTTCATGTATGTACTTATGTTTGTCTGGTGACGGCATGATCGAGGTGTCTGGAGTCTTTACCCTGTTGAATATGGCACCAAGAGAGCGAGCGTGTTTGCTCTGCTCGGTCTGTCAAATTTCACCTCGTGGCGTGCTCCTTCTTCACTACGACTTTTGATGGTACCACGTAAGCTGGTCGCGCTTCCCTTCTTTTCACTTCCAGTCGAACTGCGACGGATGTTAACATCGCTCGCGGCACCTGGGACAAAATACGTCAACATTATGTTTCGACAAAGCCTTGCCTTACCTTACCTATCGATATCATAAACGCGCATGATAGCCTACCTTACCTTACTGTACCTCGCAAGCCTTCGCATCAGATTGTTTACTGCATTCAGTTACATGTCTTTGTACTACACCGCCCTAAGAGCCTCGAGATCACACAGCGCATGGACAGGACAGCCGGTGAATCCGATGCCAACCCATCTGCCCTCAATGGAACACAACAGCTTAGAAATCATCTTACTTGCTTGCGCCATCCTCGCACTTGTTGCGCTAATGTCTCTTATCCTGTTGCTCGGCAGCAGAGTACGGAACAAGGAAAGGAGAGACAGTCAGGAAAGAAGCAGCGCTCATATACAGGGGCGTGACTGCTTGTTCGAGGAAGTCTTCGCCAAACATCCGGACCACGGTCCTGCTCGGATCCGCCCGTACGACAACGACAGTCCTTCTATCATTAGCACGGTTCGCAGACGCAGTCAGACTATCGTCGGAGCTGTGCAGCATGAGCTACGGGACCTGAGGCGGAATCTGAAGGCTGAGAGTCTGGCTGGGTCGTCGCAGTTACTCTGGGACGAGGAATCCGAAGCTGGAGTGCAATCAGAGTCGAGCACCGAGGAGCAGATGGCGCAGAACCATTGGGATACCGACGCGACCGGAAAATATAGGGGCAATGCGCGGAAGAGGACAGGCTCTACAGCCAAGCTTCAAGCACTCAAACCACGAAAGAGTCAGGAACAGCCCCTATCTGATCGTGATAAGAGCGAGACAGGCTAGTTCGGTCTTTCTAGGTCGTTTTTTTGAGCACTTGGACACGGATCACCGAGAATGGTGACGTAAGGGTAGCCAAGGCCCGGACGCGGTCGTGGTTTCGATGGCTGTGTTGTAGGTGTATGTTCGACCTTGAATACAATCCTAGATCAATAGACCTCAAGCACTCGCATCCACGGAGACGCCCAAAACGCTGCGAAACGAAACTCTATTCCCACCCCCATCCCGAGTCTGTGAACACTGTTGTTATACATGCGGAAGGGCTCTTTGTTTATGTCCAAGGCATCCCGTCAATTTCTTCCCCTGACCGGTGCTGCCGATGCGCCCTCATGCCTGCTTCTTGATCTCTTTCGACGCCTGCTTGAGGCTGTAGTTGCACTCCTCGTACGCCCTTCCGGCTCCGAAACCGATGCCGGCGAAGGCAGGCCATGCTCTCCGCTTGAACAGGAGGACTGAGAAGACGACGCCGAAACCGAGACCAAGGGTGGATTTGATGATGAAGTTCGAGAGGCAGCGATCCCACTACATGCGACGTTAGTAAGCGGCCTACGGACGTTGGGGGAGGCCGAGCATTGGGTTGTTCGCTGGGTTGGTTGAGTGATTTTGTACCTTCTCGTTGAGAAGTGCCTCACTGACTGGTCGCGCGACGACGGTCGAGGGCTTGGGAACTGTGGTCTCCGACATTGTGAGGGCGCTATGTTGGGGCCTTGTGAGCTGATGTTTGACTGCAGAACATGCTTCTACAGCGCTTACCTCTGGCAATGAGCTTAATTGAGGAGAATGGGTGAAGTTGACGAGCTGGCTTGCGTCTTTCTCTGCTTTTGACGTCGATGTGGTGATGTTATTTTCGGCAGCTGCCCAGGAACCGGTAGTGCACCTCTTGCCCGTCGACATCCGAAGGCGGTGAGACACCCCTGTCGCGAGCTAAGGTCCGGTACTGGGGAGGAACGACGCTACTGCCGCGGCAGAAACTCCAAATTTTTGGGATAAGCTCTTCGATCTTGACCGTTGAGCAAGTAGAGGGGCCTTTGCATTGCTGGCGCAAACCCCCTCGCAATGTTCTGAACTACAATTACAGAATATGGCAGAACATCAGAACCAGGCACGTACCAATCGATTTGTTGGATTAGTTATTATGTACTAACTCCTTCAGCCGGGCGAATTAGCCCTGGTCAAAGCAGTCCGAAGTCTCGACCAAGGCGGCAGCGAAGCGATTCCCGACAAACTCGATCAAATATGGAAGATACTCTCGATCTATCCTGGGGGCAGGTTCCATGCTGCGGAGGAGATGCTTGTGCGGTGGCTGCTGAAAAATATGAACGGCTCCTCGGACGACGCCCAGAAACTCCGACGATACCCTCTGACCTGGCGCATTCTGGCTAAGGTCTTCGCCTCCGTACCGCTATTCTCTCTAGCGAAGTCACTGGCCGACCGTCGCTTCGTCCACGTTCTTCAAATTGCCTTGAACGATGCTTCTCAACCGAAGGAAGTCGCAGAGCAGAAGCAGTCCTCGGATACCGAGATGGCGGATGCCGACTCTGAGCCAGCAAGGCCCCGAAAGAAGAAGCGATCAGAGACTGTTCAGTTTGATATAGAGAGTCAGAGCGGTACCAACGGTTGTCTGCGGACAGCCGAGTCTCTCTTTGAGGCTGTTCGCATTCTCCTTACCCGGCTCGAGTCAGACATCTCGAGCAATGCGAAGCGGGACAACCACATGGGCGCGGAACACATCAAGTCACTCTTTTGCTCCTCAGCAGGTGATATCAAGGATCTCGTACTTCCCGCCTTGAATGCTTGTAGACTTGCCGTCAACAATGCGGACAACGTGGAGCTGTACGATGGCCAAGAGACCTGGATCTCAACTATCTCCAGCCTTTGGGACCTACATCTCCAAGGGGAGAGCGACACTTTGGTGGTAGCGACTCATCTCTCGCCAGCCGCCATCAGCATGCTTGGCAAACTGACCGAGGTATCGCGCGAGGCCTGCAATGTCGACGACCGAGTCAAGGACCGTTGGACTCGCGATCTGAATCGTTTTATGACCCGGAACCTCATATTACCGGCCAGGACGGCCTTCTTGAACCAGGGCAATGTCGAAATCATACGCCTTACAGTTGACATCACCAGCCCTTTGTCTACCCTCTCTTGCCCTGTATTATTTGACTTGGTTCTCGACTCGCCGCAGCTTGCTGGTGGGCAGGGCGCAAAGAGGGACAATGAGTCGTGGATCCAGGCCGTTTTCGCTCTTCTGGATGGGACACTTCAATCGAGCAAATCGAAGAACAAATTCGCGGCCGTCAAGCACATGATGAACAAGGCGTACGAGAAGGGTGTCTCGTTGTCACTGGAGAGTCTTCGTTCCTTCTGCAACGGGTATGCTCTGAATCCCACCGACATTGACTGGCCGTTGCTTCTCCTCGTCGCTAAACTCAACCCCGATACCTTCATCATTGGAGATGGCGAAGCGCTCCTTGAAGCCATTTTCGACAGGCTTCATGGCCCCGACGAGTTGAAAGGCAATGCCTTGGACGATGCGACACAATTCGTTGTTACCCTTGCAGAGGGTTTTGCCAATGCTCGAGATCTGTCGGGCTTCGTGAAGAAATGGTATCACTACCTGGTTGCTGTTGAGCCGCATACAAAGTCGCAATCTCGCCGTTTTCTTCTTTGGTACAACGAAAAGCTCACCACAGCGGTGGCTGAGTCTCTGGAAAAGACCATGAATACCAAGCAGATATTGTCCTTGCTTGACTGGCTCGAGTCTCAAGGAGAAGGACCAGCGGAAGACGCCACTCTTGTCCTTCTTTTCGGGGCGCTATCGCAGGGTATTTCACGGGAAGATGTTGTTGACGCTGTGGGTACGCGATTTTTTGACACTACAAAAGAAAAGAAATTTCCAGAGACCGCCAACCCGGAAGTACTAGCCAACAAATGGGCTGTGGCACGGAGATCACTTGAATGGTCGCCGTTGAAGCAGGCTGAAGAGATATGGGCATATCACTCCACCGTTGTGCCGAGCATGGACTACATATTGAAAGAGTTTTCGCTCAGTGAAACTTACCGTTTCGAGGTCTTCAAGTTCGCAGTGGCAGGGTGGTCTGGGACGAAGGATGGTAGAAAGCAGGCTGTGTCCTTGACAATGGAAGTTTTACAGAGACTCGACGAAGGGCCAGGGTCGTCCGAAGGACCACTGCGGAAACTGGTGGTTGACTATCTAGTTGAAGGCCATCCACGTCTACTGAGGTGAGTGCGCCCGATTTCATACACAGCGTTGAGTGTCATATTAACGTGTAGCAGCATGCTCATGGGACTGGAGCCACAAGTCTTCCCGACGTTCCTAAAGGACGCTCTCTCTTACCGGCCTCGTGAGCGCCGCCTGGAGGCTAAAAAAGCGAGATTGGCAATATTCGCGAACGACAACAACACAAACAGCCAGAGGACAATGGGTGCGGTTCACTCGGTGATCTGTTGCGGGTGACTATTGCTAACTTGACACAGATATGCTACTCAGCTGGATCTGCGAATGCAATCATAATGAACGACACGACACTCCCATTGACGCGGAGGTGCTACTCAGCGTACCCTTGGAAGCTATCTCTCGCGAGTACCGAGAAAAGCTCATGAGCTGTCTGGTTTCGTTTATACATGTTGTGACCGAGGCGGCAGAGACCCCGAAGATTGAGGACCTTGAACCCATAGTCAGCCTCATGGTCAAACTGTTGAGGAAGCCAACGTTTCATACCGTACGTCTCTGAACTGCAAACCCCTAGAATGACCCGCGCTTACATTCAACACCAGGGCATGGCCTTCCGTGACATTGACCGCGTTGCTGAGGCCTTTGCAAGGAGTAACGCGACCTCTCCCCTGCAGTACCTCCCTGTAGTGGAGGAGTTGGCAACGTTGACAACAAGGTTTGCATTTCCGGCAGCCTCTCGAAACATAACCATTTGCTAATTGGCTTCTAGACAAATGACCGCCAACGTTGAAAAGAGAGAAGAGGAGTACTTGCGCAACGCGGTTACGGTCATGACAGAACCCAGCGGCTTATCCGAGTTGCTTCCCATTTTCCGTATCACTCTGCTCAAAACCTTGATTGTGGCCGTTTATAGCCACTGCACCCCCAAGACCGTTCGGAACTTGGGAGTGGATACACTGGAGCTCCGGTTGACTGGGCAGGTCGAGGCTGTTGTCAAAGATTTTTGTTCTGGCTGGCAGAATACAGAGACGTTGGTGCCACTGTTGCAGGCTCTGTCGGTTGTCCTCGACACAACAGACAGCCTGGAACAGTATGAGTTCGCCGACGCACTATATGCGGAACTTTTACGAGTTATCGCCCCTTTCATACCACGTCTCAGGGGTGCGAGCGAAACGCTTCGTTCTCGCGGAGATGTCGACATATGGAGCTTGCGGAGGTTTTTGATCAAAAGATCTGACAGGGACAACAAGACTCTTCTTGATTTGGGCAACCCGATAGCGGCTCCATCGGCGGGCTCAGATGCCTCGTCAGGTCTGCAACTCTGCCACAAGGAGGGGGTCGTGGAGTATATCGACACTTTTGTGGGCGACAGTGATGTCAAAATCAGACTCGACGTTATCAGGACACTCCTGACCGAGCAAACTGACGCTCCCAACCGGATGGCGAGACTTGTCGCTGTCCAGCGAATAATCCACACGCTTGATGGAAACGCGGCAGCACCTGCCAAACTCGCCGCTACGGAGAAGAGTGCCGATATGGCTAGAATCCACACGACGCTGTGCAAGCAGCTTCGCCACGCCGAGGCCCCAGTCGAATTCGTCTTCATCACCCATATTCTCCAGACAATTCTCGACGATAGGTCTCACACCATGACCCAGTGGAATATCGAGCTGACGTTGAGCACGGTGTCAAGCCTCGCCTCACAAGCAGCGACGCACAAAGCGATATCCAACACACCCAAGTCGTACGAGTGTCTCTGCCGTCTGGTACAGGTCATTGTCCGGCGGCACAGACTGCGTCTGGAAGGCCACTTCCACATCCTCGTCACGGCCCTACAATCCCTCCTGCGCAGCCTGATCTGCCACCCGTACGATGCCTCGGGCCACGCGTGGCCGGCTGGCCTCATCAAGGACCCTGCCGCGTTCCCGCAGTGGGCGAAGCGCGCCAAAGCCTTCGCGCGGCTGGTCACCATGGTCTGCGAGCCGACGCCGGGGTCCGTATCGCGGTCTCAGCAGGCCAGCCTCGACTCGGCCACGGGCGCGGCCAAGAGGTACGCGGGGCAGCACATGTACTTGGTGCTGATGCTGTATATCAAGCTGCAGCTGGAGCAGAACGTGCCGCACGACGTGCGAGAGGCGCTCGAACCGGGCGTCTTTGCCATTTTGGATATCACCACTCCCGAGGGCAGGAGGGTCATGAATGATGCGTTGGACGGAAGTGGGAGGGCGATTATGAAGGAGCTGTATAAGCAGTACCTGAAGTTTGGAAAGTGGTCTGGGATTTAAAGCTCGATAGGGAGCGGCAGCTACCACCTTGGACCACGGGCATTCTTGACAAAGCGGACTGAGACTATCAACAGGGGGCCGTAGTTACCGAACTGTAGCCATGAGAACTCCCGTCCCCCCTATTCGCACTTCCAGCACCGGTCTAAGTCATTTGCGACTTATGCATGAACCTCTTGATCATCACCGTGTCTTGCACGGAAAGCGATCTAGCATCAGGCGATGATAGACATTCCTGGCTTTCGGCAGCTAAGCAGTAAGAATGTACCTTATGCTTGGATATCCGGACTTGATTCCGAGCTGAATTCGATTTCCAGCTCCGTCCTGATCGGTTGTTAAGGCGGGGTAGTGTACTTGACCCCCACTGGCCGCAACCCAGATTGTTTAGAACAGCGGAGTCGTGAACCGTGGAGCACGGACGAATCGCCGAACACAAGGGATGACCGGGAATACGGAAGATCGATATTCTCCCCGAGAAGGAGGTAGCTGTGTATCTTGTCTATGAGTCGTTCTCGGCGTGATCTATCGTCCTTGATCGAGTTACTGCACGTATTTTCTAGATCTCTAGCTGTCCTGGTGAAAGACACATTGCAAATGAGGATCTTCCCAGTTACTTGGAGATATGAGTCGAGGTAGGGCCTGCTGACAAACCAAGGGGGTTCGTCAGTGGCAAGTCTCAAGTTCCCGTTCTCAACCCCTCCACCACACGATTCCGACTCCCTGGACACACCTAGCCTCGACGGTCCATTGACTTGCGTCGGTTAGACTACCGATCTTCTAACTGCATTCTTTCGCTGACGTGCAGTGATGGGAACCGCGGCGATTGGTGGTCGTGCCGTCTCACTCTTCTGCCTTGCGGAATTCTTCCTCTTTTGACCATAGCAGCGGCTACGGACGTGCGTCTGCATGTGTCGTACCACTTAGCATCGATCGCTATTACTTCCAACTGCATATCGTCAAGTCGACACTAGTTACCAAGGATGGTCTATTGCGGAAAGGCGTCAAAGGGTTGCCAGCACTGCCGAACTAGGAGAATCAAGGTATGTTTCCTATCTCTCATGTCCCTGTACGCACCGTATCTCTCATCCTTGACATGCCTACCCATCGGCGGTCTCTGTTTCCTTCCCTGTGTCTAAAATGTTCCGATCATCTCTCGTTGTGACGTTCATCGTCGGTCTTCTCCTCCTCTTCCCATCCTACGTGCCCCGCGACTGTCCTCACGACTCTCAAGTCAGGTCGAGTCGTGGAATACAAATAGACGTGGTCCAGAGACACCTGGAAGTGAACTGCCTCCATCGCGGTGCTAACTCCAACTTAGTGTGACAAGCTACGACCACAGTGCTCGCAATGTGTGCGGGCAGGAAAGCAATGTCCCGGCTACCGAGACCAGCTTTCCCTGATGTTCCGGGATGAGAACACCAAGGTTATCCAGAAAGCACATGCACAATGGGGAGTGCCTGGATCCTCAGACAGTCCGTCGACTTCATCTTCATCACCTTCAGCTGCAGAGTCGCCGTTACCGATCGTAGCCGCTGATGGATCGTTATCACGACGATCTTCAAGTGTCCAACAAGCTCTAGTGGTCAGTTCAAGGATACCAAATGCGGTCCAGCCGACTGTGTTCGACAAGGGCATTCAGTTCTATGTCGACCGATACATCTTAGGCTACCCTCAGGAGCCCAGGACACCCGAGGATCTCCAGGATGTTCCGTGGATGTCAACACCCGGCGTTGCCGATGTGATGGCTGCCGTTGGCTTGTCAGCCATGTCGAACCTGACGGGTGACAAGGAGCTGGATGTAGCAGCAAGGCAGAAGTACGGTCTCGTGCTCAGGAACACGGCCAAGTCGATACAAAACCCTGCTGCCCTCGATCCTCGAACGGCGATGAGGACCGTAGTCCTTCTCGCCATGTTTGAGGTCGTGCAGGGCCAGTCGGAGACGACGGGGAGCCTTAAAGCTCATATCATGGGAGCCGCGGCCTTGCTGAACTCGCTCGTTCCCAATCTTTCACAGCCGACAGCAGCTTTTCGGGGCATCATCCAACTCTGCTTTTCAATGGTCCGACCCTTGCCATCCCTTCCCGCGCTCGTACTGCAGTCGCTAACTTCATGCCACTGTAGCTGATTCCTTGTTACACCTCAGGCATGAGCCTTCCGGAAGCTGTCCTAGAATGGATTTTGCTAAGCAAACAGTCGCTTCCCCAGGAGGACAAGTCGCCGGCAGAATTGCTCCTGACTCTCTCCCGCTTCTTGCAACTCTCTGCGGGCCTTCATGGACGGCCTCTGTCGGACAGTCAAGCCGAGGTAAAGGAGCGGATCTCAGAAGCCATGCTCATCGAGACCAGCCTCAAAGCATGGGAAGAGCAACATAAAACACCCGGTAGCAGATGGGGGTTTTCAACGGAAGAGGCCGACTTCCCACCGGAATCAGCCTTTCAAGGTCGATACCACGTCTATGTTAACGGGATGTGGTCGGCCAGGGTATGGAATCACTATCGCTGGGCCCGGATGCTCGTGAACCGGACTATACTTGAGCTGGACGATAAAAGCAGAGGTCTTGACTTTCGGGATCGACATCTCGAGACCATCCGTCGCATGGCCAATGACCTGCTCGTCAGTCTTCCCACGCACTTCCGGCATCCGCGATTGACAAGAGCGCATCGCGACCTGCTTGACCGCACATGCATATTGCCTCGAGGCTCTGCAGCCGGAATCGGGTCTGCCGGTCTCCCTAGTGTGCTGATGCAATTGGAAGTGGCTGGTTCTGCGCCAGGTGTCCCGAGGCAATACGGAGAATGGGCGCTTGGAGTGCTGGAGACAGTCTGGTCTGAGACTGGCATGCTGCAGGCGCAGACCTTGGCAGGGCATTTGAAAGCACACCTGGAGAAAATACCCAGGGTCAAAATCGAGGTGGTGGAGGTGAAGGAAGAGCACAAGTCGGGGATCAAAAACGAACCACTGGCATTTCGGTTGGGCCAGTAGAAGACGCCCTGGCTGCATGAGGATACAATGAATTCAGCTGGAGTTGATGGATATCGACAACAGGCTATGAACTGTCTGCTTGTCAACTGGGAAAAGGTTATCTTGGCGGGGATCTAAGCATATACACGAGGAACGAATTCCATATCTTCAGCCAGGACGATCTACACCTGGCGCAGTCTCGCCATGTGAGTTGCGGCGCCGCCACTAAACGTTACCAGCATTCCCAAGCCAAGCGAAGCTCATCTCGAAACTGGACCAAGAAGAGATGATTGTGCAAATTGACAACCGTCCTCGAATACCCTCAGTGCACAACAGCAAATTCGATGAGAGCTGGGCAGTTAACAGAAGCCCCGCAAACGGAAGGTCGATGCTTGGTGGTTGTCAACTGGTCAAGCATTGAGGCCATCGCCTTATTTTATCCATAACAGTACGAACATGATCAAACAACAGAACCAACAAGTTAACAACTACACTGTTGGTTGTTGGTCTCGTTCTCATTCCTGAAGCGGTATTGGGGTGGCATTCCTTCTACGCTGAGGCTGGATGTGGATCTAAGATCTATATAGATCCAGATTTTCTATGTGTGAGTTTCGAGACATGCACTTCCTAAAGCAGTCATGGCTGTTGTCTACCCGTCGCCAACGCGAATCTGGAATTGAGGAAAGTACAAAAGAAGATGAGATCACACACCAATGTGGCTGAGACCAATACGGCCAGAGCGATGTAACTTCCATTTTTGGCTGATCAAAAGTCCTCGCGGGATGCCTTGTTGGCCGCCGTGGTGGTACAGAGTTCGCCGCCATTCCCTTTGCGAGCCTGTTGATTGGCAATTGTATTCACGTTCAGCAGCCCAGGAGACTGATGGTGAAGCTGAAGGGTCTTTCAACTCGTAATTGACACCAGTCAAGCATCTGACCATTGAAGGGTGGCGAGCAAGTCACGGAGTCGGTGATGCCGGCTGTCGTTTCGTGCCCTCCTTGTCATGCCAGTGCATATATAGGGCTATTTCTGCATCCTCTGATGTTGAGGTATGCACTGCCGAACATGAACGTTCTTTCAAGCAAGCAAGATTACCGCCACTGCAGCTATCTTCCATTCACCTTGACAAGATGCTTTCTCTTGCCTATCTCGCATTCCTCGCTGTCGTGGCGGACAGTGTCTTAGCCGCGGCCATTGAGAAGCGTGCTGCCTGTAACCGCAACAACCTTCTTCGCTGCCTCGTCGGAGCACCTTCGCTGGCTGCTCCCTTCTGCAGTTCGGCGGCAGGTGTCATTGTGAGCACGCCGACTGTCTATGTGGCTTCAACCCCAACAGTGTGAGTCGTCCAGCCCTCTTCAGATTGTGGCAGACCAGGTCCCTGATCATGTGCCTCCGAGCCAAACAGCTATGCCAGCACCTCGACCACGTCAACAAGTACCGGTACGACGACTGGCAGGACATCGATAACGACGACTGCTCCGAGCACTACTACGACATCCACGTTGACTACTGACCTGACGACCACTACTCGTGTTGCGACGGACACAGCTACAAGCACTACCACGACGGTATCGACTTCCACCGCGGTTACTGTAACCACGCGCACCCAAACTGTTTACAACTTTGCCTTCAAAGACAAGCGGGCCGTCGAGGACAAACGAGCTGCGCCAAAGACGTCTCTAGCCTGCATCGCCCCCCTCAGCCCCAAACCAACTGAGTTAGCAAGCGCATGCTCCTGCTTCTCCGGCGAATATACCGCCCCTGCCGTCACCGTCACGACTGCTACTGATCCGACAACCATCTACGTCGCAACTGCTACCCTGGTGTCTGCGTGAGTACAGGCTGCCCCTGTGCTTGTCCGGGTCCCACGAGAGCTAACTCGAGCTCTCTTTAGCACCACCGTCACAAATACCGACACTGTGTAAGTTTATTATTGTGTACAAGTAGTCACTTATCAATCCTCGCTTGCTGACGGTGCTCTATCTAGTGTCGTGACCGAGGCATCAATAAGCACGGTCACTATAGTGTCGACAACTTCCGAGACGCTGACGAGCGACACCACCACCACACTGACCGTGCCGGTGACCAGCACGTCGGTGAGCGTGACTTCAACTACTAGCACGAGCGTCACTACGACTACATCGACTCTACGCTGAGCGGCGTAGTGGCACTGTCAACCAATGTCAGCCATGGGCGTTCTTGCTGCAAATTATGGCGTTTTTGACTTCTGTAATACAAAAGCTCATTGTAAAGACTCTACTGTTGGACTGTCTCCTGACCTGATATGTTCCGAGGTTAGACTTAGACTTAGGTCTAACAAGAGTCGGCGCGCAATTGGACCGTCCAAATAAAAGTTACCTAGAGAGAAGACCCTAATCCCAGGATGTGCGCAGCCTGGCTATCGCTACCGCTTCATGCTTTTGTCTACAAAATCTAAGTATTCACTGGTTACATATTCGTGATATGCTATGTAGGTAGCTCATATGCATTTTGACTTCGATTGTGGACGTACCCCGCCAAGCCCGTTACAAATATTAGGCATCCTCGCTGAAACTCACATCCAAGTCTGGCCGCTCACTCACTCATCCCTCCAAGCATATACCACACCCCCAACCCGTCCTTTCACACCCGCGCACCAACATGACGAGAAAGGCCTTCTTCCCCCTCGAGTCCAACCCAGAAGTGTTCAACGAGCTGATCCGGCTGCTGGGCGTGTCCCCGCAGCTGGGGTTCGAGGACGTCTTCTCGCTCGACTTCGATCCGCACCCACACCCAGCCCTGGCGCTGGTGCTCGTCTTCCCGGCCGACGAGGTGCTGAGGGCCGACGCCGCTTCGGACCGGGAGGCGTACCGCGGTTCCGGGGCGGACGAGCCGGTCGTCTGGCTCCGGCAGACTATCCAGAACGCGTGCGGGCTGTATGCCGTTTTGCATGGGGTGTGTAACGGGAGGGCGAGGGGGTTTATTGGTGGGTTGTGCTCTCGTGATTTGGCGATGGTTGAGATGCGGTGTGTTTGCTGATGAGGAGTAGAGTCCGATAGTCTCCTTGCGGCTTTGCTAGAGGAATGCATCGACCTCTCGCCCGAAGGCCGGGCGCAGGTGCTAGAGGACTCGGCGGAGCTGGAAAAGGCGCATACGACGGTGGCTCTCAAGGGCGACTCGGCTGCGCCGGAGAGTGCCGAGGCGGAGGTAGAGTTCCATTACATCTGCTATGTCAGGTCGGAGAAGGATGGGCATATCTACGAGCTGGATGGAGATCGGAAGGGGCCGATTGATACTGGGGTTGTGCTCTCTGGGAGTGGCGATGTTCTCTGCGAAGAGGTACTGGCTCTTGTCAGGAGGTATGTTGATGAGGCAGAGGGGAATCTGAATTTCAGCTTGCTTGCACTTGTGGATAGGGGACCTTAACAGTAAGACTGATTACTGGTTCACTTTGAGCAGAGCTGTATACGAGTGCTCATCAGAGGATGAACCCCGGTATGCGAGGTCTTAGAATTGAGGGGAAAAAGGGAACATCGCGAAAGCGCGTTGTCACCACATCAACCTCCTACCCGTATCAGCAGCCATGACATGATTTTGTTTCCGAATCATGACGGCCAGATGAAAAGATCTCTTCCGGTCCCGACTGTGTCCATCATATAAGCTCAACAGAGGGCACCGTGTGCCATCATGTCCGAAGTCTCTCTCTCGAACACTAATCGTTAACTAACCCTCCTTAGAGAGATGGGCCAACATCACATCGAGCTTATGATTTTAGAGAATGCGCGATGACGTTCGAGTGGCTGTGTCGAAATAAGGGCGCCAAACTTCACTAGTAGCGAATAAGCGCAGTCGTATCTAGGAAACCAAATCAGCATAAATCCGGGGTTGGAAATCCGATGCCGGCGCTATCTGTTTCTCCGCTATCTTCATTTCTTAAGATACCTACCTACCTACCTTCTATAAGTAACAACTTAAGTACATCTATCTTCAAGCATCGTCAACAGCCGAAAGTTTGCAGCATTCCGAGAACACACTGCCATCAGTTCAGCAGTCATATATCCAACAATGTCCGACTCAGAGTCTGGACTGCCGGTGAGCTGCCAATGCGGCAACATCAGCTTCCGCACGCCATCATCCAAACCTCTCAGCATGGCCCACTGCCACTGCACCGACTGCAGGAAGCAAAGCACATCTGCCTTCGGTACATCCGCACACTGGCCGGCGAACAAGGTCCTCCCACTATCGCCAGAGCTCGAGCAGAAGCTCGCCGTCTTCACAACACCGACCGACAGCGGCAACACGAAGTACTGCTATTTCTGCCCGAAATGCGGCGTACGCATCCTACACGTGTCTCACCTGCCGGACGGGACGGTGCGAGAGACGGTGGCTTTTAGGGGCGGGTGTGTAGAGGGACTGGACTGGACTGGAGTCAAGCACATCTATATGAGGTCCGCCGTTATGAAGATTCCGCCGGAGTGGGAGCAATATGAGACTTTTCCAGGCGATAAGACGAATAAGGCTTGAATGGGCAACAAACGCGCATAAATCAGTCAAAGAGATCTCGTTCATGAAGATTGAATCCGACGCGTGATACGGTGAAGAGGAGTGCTGGGGCACGTTGAGCTGGAGATAGGGTTGACTCCGAGACGAGCGCATATATCCTTGCAAGATATGAAGACTAAGGTCACCTCACTGCCACAGGTTTCCTCTTGACCTATTTGCGAATGCTACGTCACATAGGGCGACTCGCCGGCTCCTTGTGACTTGCAAAAAGCACAGCTGTCTTTAGCCTGAAACAATGAAGTGACCCAACCTGTACGCGACAGTCTTGCCCTACCAAACTATTCAAAGACGACACTTGAAGAACGTGGGACCATGATATTGTGATCTTATACTTCAATCAATACTCGTCTTGCTTACGCAAGCCTCCGTCAATATGCCGAAGAGCAGACTATCCATAATTCTCATGGCATCAGCCACAGGAGCATCATTAATGGTGCGAAAGGGCCTTGACAGCGCATCTGGACCACTAGGTCCTTCATGTGCAAGGGCATCTTTCACTGATCCACGCTGGCAGATCAGAGACTTCACCTATTTCCCACCAGATCAAGCAGTCAACGATACCACGCCCTTCCTAAGCTTCCTACTGGTCAACGAAGCACATGGCTCTTGGGTAACCTGCGACGCTAATCGCCAGGATTTGGACTATGCGTCGAAACACAAGATGGAAGCGCTTAACTGCCATATGCCACAAACATTCTTTGGGTTTGATAGCAAGTCCGGCAGTCTCACAGTGCAGCAAACGTGGGGATGTAGTGACCTCAAGCCTCGAAAGTACGACACTCCGCTCTCTGACTTTGACTACCCTTAGCTGACTGATCTCAGTCGCATGTCGTGGGTTGGTAATGGAACGACAGTCATGCCGGACTATAAACAGCCGACGGCGGAGCACCCCTATAAGGTTTCCAACATCACAATAGCAGCATCACTTATTGAGCCGGTGCAGATCACACCAGTCCAGCCACATGCTCCTAGAGACATACCGCCTCCTGGGACGCTGAGTTGCTCAAACGCCTCTGGCACTCCGTTGTGGGTGGTCTCTAATTTCGTTTTCAATCGCACCTATCACACCCAATGGATCGACTTCAATAACCACTATAATGATCTGACTGTAACCATCGAAAATGTTGCTACCGGACACAAGTTCAACTGCTCGATTGCAGTCAGAGATCTCACGGGTATTGGGTCGACTACAGAAGACTGGAACACATGTGGCCGGTACGGTGAGACTGCCCTTTCAATAGCGTACGATCTTGATCATCAGTGGATCGGAGTGAAGGAATCATGGTCCTGTGACGATGCCAACTCCGGGGGGCGGTTCAGCGCAGTAGGCTATAAGCAACTCTCCCTGAACTGCACAAGCCCTAATCCTCTCAGTGCGGCACCATATGGCACCGACATAACCTTCTGTATATCAACCTACTCATGCACCACGGGGACTCCGCAGACAACGATAATCGGCTATCCCGAGCCCGCCCCGGACTTCCCACACTCAAACTACAATAACAGCTGCACCGTCTCTTCTTTCAACCTCACATCTCTATTGCTCACCCACTTCGTGGCCAAATCCCTCTGGGCACTCGAACAGCTCGGCAGTCCGGAGGTGCTTACCCACGACTACCTCATCCAGCTCTACAACCCCGCCACTCTGGATAGTCACAGGATCACCGGCGGCTGGTGGGAAGAGCAGGGAAGCTCCGAGGCGCAGGCCGAGTGGCGGGAGTGCACCTCGTATCTACCACAAAACCTGCTGTCGTGTCGGTTTAGGTACGACAATATCACCAACGCGATCGATCTCCAGGTGCAGTGGTTCTGCGACGAGCTGGATCCGGAGCATGCGTACGTCCCGTGTAACTCCTCGTAGCTAACTAGCCCATGACACAGAACAAATACTAACGACGACGAGCAGGATAACATTCACAGCCGTGGCGAGCGCCAAGTTACCCGAACTGAATTGTGTGCCTAATCCTGAGCCGGGTACGGAGGTCGGTCAGCCTGGACGGGTGAGAGACGGAGATATCAGGTGCTTTCTTTCGAACACGACGAGCCCGCTGGAGCTGGAGATTACAGACTTGACGTGGAATAGCACCGGGGAGAGGATCGATATTGGCCCTGTGTTTCCGTGGTATAACTGATCCGGACTAGTTCCGGGGAAAGTCCAAGAAAGAGGGCATCTACAAGAAGAGAAGACGTGATCGCCGGAATTGCGTGATGGGTATTTTCCTCAATTTTGATGTTTCTTCCCGTGACCGCCTCTTTGCGGGTACATATGTCCCTTGATACTGAAGCTATATATGCCTTTATACTGGATCTATATACATTTGTCACGCTTATTCACCCATTTTGGAGTATATACATTCCCCCCTTTTCGACACTAACTCAATACAACTTACGAATACCTCCCGCTCCTCACCCCCCTCGTCTGCTTAACCACAAACGGCGCAGTCTGACTCGCAACGACCGAAACAGGCGTCCCGTCACCCATGCTCAGACTCTTCGCCTGCTGCCCCAGCGCAACAGGCGCAGCACCGCTCACCAAGGTCGGACCGGGGATGACATACATCGTCAGGTTCTTATATATATCGATATCCACCCCGGGATCGCTAGCCCTGTACAGCTTCGTCGCCTCCATCCCACTCGCAAGCACCAACCTAGCCGTTGGCGTCGCCTTGTCGGCAGGCGGCATGATCCACAAGTTCACGCACTGAGGATAGTTCTGCGCCCCGTCGGGCTGGTTCGCGTAGTGCAACGCCACGATCTCGTGGCGGAGGACGTACGCCCCGGGCTCGAGGGAGGGCGGGATCTCGAGCAGCCAGCTGTTGTTGCTGGCGATCAGGACGTCGGTGGCCCAGGTCCCCGGCGGGCCGCCCGGTGCTTCGCTCACCAGGGCCGGGGAGCTGTCGTCGATCTTGGAGAAGGATAGTTGTGTCTTGTCGACGCTCGCGCAGCCGTCCGGGGCGGAGGCCGGGCAGGGGGCGAGGTAGGATAGGACGGGGCCGTGGTGCGAGAGCGGCCAGCCGTTCCATTGGATGCTCATCCTGTCGCCTGCCCTGATAGGCACGTGGGCCGCGGCTGGTCGCGCGCCGCGGTGGCAGATTATGTCGGGGTTGGAGTAGTTCGAGGGCGGCACGAAGCCATCGTCGGTGGCTGTTGTGGACCATCCTACTACGTTGGCTGGGTTGTTGGGTGTGTGCGGATTGAAGCCTTGGTAGAGTAGGCCGTTGACTATTACGTAGTTGATGTGCGAGTGCGCGGAGACGGTGTTGGAGGCAAGGGCCACCAGGACGGCAGCTGTGGCCAGGAGGCGTGAGCGGTAGCAAGGCATTGTGGCTCCGGCGAGGGGTTATCTGTCTCTACGTCGTTTAGATGGCATGGACGGCGTATTCGTGGTAACTGTTGTTCTTGTTGATGCGTAGTCTAGAGGTTGCTGCGGCACAAGTGCCAAGAAGAGTGACTAGATCCGGCCAGAGTGCACATATAAGCTGCAAGGTCAACCCTTTTAAGATCTCATGAGATCACGGCCCCAGCAGCTTGGGATTAGATTGGAACGGAAAAGCCACCTCCATCTTGGATAGGGATCGTACAGTGCATGGTTCTGTTTGCCAGTCGTGGATTTCGATTTCCGGGTATCCGATGCCATTAATTCGTGGCATATAGCCTGCAATTCTTGGGAACTCGGGAGGATGCATTGCGATACTGTTGTAGAGGAACTAGATATGGGTTAGATTGTCAGAAGCAAATGAGCTCAGCTGTAGTTGGCGAATGCCTGCAATATGATGTCGGCATTGCCATGCGGGTTGTGAAAGGACGGCGGATCACGAGGCATGCTAGGTATATCAATCTGGAAGTGATATTCCCTCGTCATCTTAGCCATCCGGATAAATGGGCTGTCTGATGTGTTGTATATGAGCCAGGTTGTGGGGTCAATATAACTGAGCTGTAGCTTGCCAGAAAGAATCCGGAGACTTGGCCGTCGTATGCTCATGTACCATTCAACTCATGAGCCGGTACTGCCAAACATACCACTATGAGGGTAGTGCAACTCTCAATATGTTTCAGTATCTGGAAGGCGGGCGCACTTATACCTATATCCTTGAAGAGACAGCTGGGGGATACTTTGCTGTGTCGTCGTCGGGTAGACTTACTGTGCCAAATGGGGCACTGAAAGATATAGATCACCGACGGTAGCTGCGTCAAGTTTCCTTGCTTCCAAAAGCTGGTTGGTAAAAGTCCAATTTCTTGTCAGTATACGTCAACGATGTACACATAGTCTCTTATCGTACCATCTGTTTTCTCTAAAATACTCTCACTGGTCAGAAAAGGAGATGCAAAAAAAAAAAACAAAAAAAAAAAAAAAAAAAAAGAAAAAAAAAAAAAACAATACAAGACATGTGCAAAATGCCAATCGAGAGCATGCACATATGCAAGATTGTCTTAATGATTACCTACAGGCCGACATGGTGAAAAGTGTGTTGTATGAGTCGGAGCGCAAAGCCCAACCTCTTCTAGCCACAATTATATAAGTCATATCTAGTACACAATACGTACTTAGTTCAAGTAATCCAAGAATCATTTCTTACCCAGGAGTAACATCTCAATCAATCTAATTTTCATGTTACATTTTATGATCGATGAAGATGCAATGAAGCTGGGACGACCGCGGTGGTTCCGATTTACCAAATCTCAAACATAGAATCCTCCAGCTCCCCCCTTGCAAGCATCTCCATGGCCAGTCCATCCATGAAGTTGTGCACATAGCACTCTCCAACGAGAATCCAGTGACCCTCAGCCTCTCGAAGGACCAAGGGGACGTTGCAGCCATACAGAACACAGATGCGGTCCGTCGCCACCATTCCCGCAGGTCCCAAGCCCATAAGCCCGCCCTTCGTCAAGAAGAATACGCGCCCGTGCATGAAGTATCCCGTCACTGTACCGAACAGTGCTACCCTATCTGTCCCAAGAGTGGCACTCCGAGCGTATATCAACATCTGGTCTTCCATCGTGTAGCTGTCCCCATCAATGACGACCAGCTCCTCCTTGGCCGCCTTGCATGTGATGAAGCAGGTTCCGTCTTCCGTGGCGCGTACGTTGCCGAAACGGTCATCTGGGGTACCAGTGATTACTCCCGTGACGAAGGACATGAGAAGATAGTAGTATTCGGCGCCGTGTTGCAGGCGGCGCTTGAGACACGGCATCCTGTCGGTCATGAGTGTCCGGAAGAAGGACTCGAAGACGGTCTCGCGGGTTTCGGTGTTCGACGGAAGGCGAAACGTGTCCAGACCAAGGGTGTCCAGCAGCCAGGCCAGGCAAGAAGAAGTTGTGGATTGGTAGGTGTCGTCTTCGCTCTTCTCTCCCCTGTAGTCCTTGATATTGCCAACAGTGTCTACCAAGACGCCTTTCGCGTTGAGAATGGCCCGGCCGACAGAAAAAGACACCTCTGGCTCGTGTGTACCAGAGGCGCAAAATAGCACGCCGTGGTGGTCCAGTGACGGCGAATAGTAGTAGCCCCCGGCAGCTGTGTTGTCCCTGTCCGCAAGATCCCACCGTGGAACCCACGATGGTGCGTTGTGTGCCCGCTTCATGTGCGCCGGCCTTGGCGACTCCCCTACTCCGGCGTGCTGGAGGACACGGAGAGATTTGTGTACTGCGATGAAAGCGTAAGCCCACCTTGCGTACAGATCCGCGGTGGATAGCGTGAGATCGACGGTTGTCAGCTGCTGCGCATCTTCTGCAATACCGAAGAATCCCCAGATCTTGTCCCTCGGATCAGTCGATGCTTTCTGGACGTTGGTGATCATGATGGTCATCATGTCGCGCGACTGGGGTGTCCCACTCTGCCATGCGTCTCTCATCTCGACCAAGCGCTTGATCTTCCGTGGCGGTGCGCTGGTGAGTTGAAACGGTTTGTCTTCTACCGTGAACGTCATACTGATGTGGTCGAATGAGAGATCCCCGGGGTCAGAGTTGCGGTTTTGGTGTATATGGCTCTCGAGGACATCCCAGGACAAGCAGCCCCTCATTCCAGGACCGGGTAGTATCCCCTGGAGGATGACCCTCTTGCTGAGGAGAATCTCCTGGACAATCCAAGTGCGGTTCCAGTAGTCGGACCCTTCGAGTTTGAGCAGCACCAGAGGCACCATTGCCTCGGTACACTGCGCCAGGACCTCGTTAATATCCGTCCGGCCCTCTTCCGGAGCCGAACGGGGCTCGACGGAAAGCATCATCTTGCGAACCTCCAGCGGGATCGCCTCCGGATTGGATAGAAATGCGAGGTTGGCGCCAACACTGCTGATCTTGTCCGGCGTAGGATCCGTGGCGACCCAGCAGATGGTGGCCTCGGCGCTACTATAGACGCGTCCCATCAAGGGGATCTGCGTCTCCTTCTCACGGTCATCGTCCTGGTTGATGCACACGGCGTCGATCCAGAGTGTAGCCGGCGCCCAGCTGCCACGGATGAACCGGAGCGCGGTGGCCAGGTTCTGCGTCACCTCGAGGGAGGTGTCACCGACGGTGATGGCGACGGTATTGTCTCTCTCCCCCCAGCAATAGGAGACTGCTTTGTACTCCGGCGCTGCGTCCAAGTCGGTTCTAGAGATGAGGCATTTTATCGGATCGTCTCTGTTGTCCGCCGGGAGGAGCGTGAGGAGCCGGATCTCCGTGCTTTTGTTCAGTGGAAGACATGTGTAGATCGAGTTCGCCATGTCTTCTTGTCAGAGGACAGAGATGAACCATGGGTGCCAACATTCTGCTCCGATAGACAATTTAGTTGGCACGATGCTATAGCATGGCTGGTCAACTTCTTGACAAAATCTAGGCTGCCAGTGCCCTAGATGTTGTCACCTGATACCCGGCGACTTGGCAAGCAGCTTGTAGTTGCAGAGTTGGTTGTCGCTCTGCGGCTGAGACTGAGGCAGTGTTTGGAGACCCACACCCACCTAGGTAGGCCTGGTAGTCCAACGGCCTCCTGTCATTGGATGCGTGACGCCACATCCACCAGCGTTCCACGAGGCCACGGCAGCCGGCCAAGAACGTAGACAGGGGGATACCTTACACGTAACGTCGTTCACAGCGGGCGGCGAGAACCCAGAAACATGGGAGGCGGCACAAAAGATAACGCCGTGGATCCGTAAATCCGGACGAGAACTGGCTCGAGCGACTGTGCGCCGAGTGAGCGGATAATATTGTTGGCAAGGAAGTCCTCTGACATGTCTGGGAGGGAGGATCATTGTTAGATGCAGTCGCGTCGTGCCAGCACGCGTTTCGAATACCGGTGGACAAGGGAAGACAAAGAAGCAGTGTTTTGAATCGGAGTTAGGCGTTGCCGTGGATACCACACAAAAGGGGCTTCTTCCTCATCCATGGAAGACTTTCGAAGATATCTCACAGGGCTAGCTTGATATGCAAAATAGGCGGTATCTGTTCGCTTCTTGTATTCTTGTATACCCATCCGGAGTTGTAGATACGTGCTGTGACCCGACATCGCGATCAGACTCTAGGCGGTATTCTAAGTCTTGCACTGTGCACAACTTTGTCGATCACTATGGTAGAGGGATGAGATAGAGACCATGCATAAGTCAGGATGCTAAACAACTCCACAACCTGTTACATTCGTATCTTAGTCCCGATAGTAGCTCAGGAGCTGGCTCAAAGAACCTCGACAACCACGAAGATCTTGTCTTGCCCCTGAGCAACAACTCGTTGTATTCTTGCCTGCCTTGATCTCGACGGAGAGTGAGTCAAACTCGGGAACAACGGCTCGGTTCCTTGAGCATTGTTACTTGAACATAATGAGGCTGTCTCGGTGAGATAAAGGATACGCTTGAGCTGTTGAACTGTGATTTACCTATATATTCTCTTGGGTTCGACCGTCTCATCCTCTGCTTCCGTCTGCAACACTCATCTCACCTGTTTTCTCTACAAACCACGACACAATCAGCCATTTATCATCCTTAAAATCTTACCCAGTCTTGAGTACATTCCAAGACCACAGAAAACAGCAAGCAACACTTCACCAATTCTCATATCTCCCCCAGACTCAACCCCTTGACACCACACGTTCCATACAAGCAAGCATATTACACGATGGAGTCCCTTTCCAAATCGGAAAGGGAATTCCTGTCAAATTGCCCTCCTTGGGTGGTAAAGCGGGCTAGAGAGATTGTCCGGGATAGGATGGCGGAACAGGTGACGTACGAAGTCGTCCAGAGCTATTTGGAAACATTCAAAACCGAGTATCGTAATGACTCGTGGACGCAAAATGCCGAAGACACAGAAGATCTCTTGCTACGCCTGGCCAAGGCGATGGTTCAAGGAACTTACCTCCTAAGGCTCCTCCGAGAAGTCGCAGAAGATCTGTACCTCATGGGCAACACTGCGTGGCTGATGAGCCTCCTCTCCTGGCCGGTCCTGGACGAGGAGCTCCAGATCTTCAACGACTCCTACCGCGGTAGGAGGGACGGTAAGCATGGGAAACCCGAGTATCGGCTTGTCCGAAACCGTCTGCGGATACAAGTACGGGGTATTGAACCAGAAGAGGCCTCGGGCACGTCGGTGGCATCTTATAACGTGCTTAGGGACTACAACGGCGAGCCTTCGGGATTCTGGCCTAAGGATGACCCTTGCGATATCATCTACCAGTATGCCCACTTGATCGTTCGGGTCATGTGGAGGCTGTACCATGCTCGTCATGCTGAGGTCGAGTGGTTGCGGAATCCGGGCGTCGTCGACACTGTTGATAAGCAGGTGTATCTGCTTTACTATGCCTTGCTGTATAAGCAATTCGAGGAGAAGGAGAGATTGTTGATGCAGGCTAGGAGGCTGGATGAGTTGCTGTAAGTGGTTGATTCAGCGATTTTGGTTTTCGAGTTCGGTAACACATTTCTTAGGTTTGAGATTGATAGAAAGCGAGGGATGTTAGCGAGAATTATTGTTTCGTCTCAACAGAAAGGAACCTAAGTGGCCGATGCTGTGAATGTAGTGAATATTTTTCCTCCAGATCTTGATCGAGCTGTCGCATTCGCAGTGACAGGTCGTCTTGAGTTCCGCCATGACGACTTGGCCCATATCGTTCCAAAGTACAGGGTTAGATGCTACGTAGGACAAAGAGCAGATATGGACAGTATCGTGCGTGTGACCTATCACAATTGTATGCAGCAAGTAGACCCACGATTGTCTTGCTAGAGGTGAGATGGAACCCCTTTTCCGTTTGTTTTGTCTGTTCCTCTCCCGTACTATCATAACCTCTCGTCTCAGCAACATCATACCTATTTTAAGTCTAAAATAGATTATAAACTCAAATATTAAACCAGTTGTCTTCTACTAACTTGCCTGCACTTGAACATTTAAAGTGATCCAGTCCACAACTGGTCTTCACGGCCCCTGTCGTACACTCGCTCTAGCTCGTCACATCAGCAAGCCTCCTGGCCCAAGTCATCTCGTCATTATATATTGCATTTCCATATATTCCACTCCATCCCTGTATTGAAACTTGAATTCTTGGCAACAAGCTACACTGGACTCAACTGCTTCGTAAATTCACCACCCACAACAGCATCACAACTCATCCCTCCTCCTGTCCACCGGCGCACCCGTCGTCCCCTTCGCGTCCTTCGCCGCACAGCCATAGCTGCCATAACTGCTGACATCGCCCCCATTATACTTCAAAACCTGCGGATACCTACACACCGGCCTGCTCGCCTCCGGATCGGCCGCTATTGTCGTCGCATTCGGCAGCCTATACCCAATCAGCACGTCGGGCGCGATGCCGCCCTCCACCCACCTCGTCAGCGCAGCGAGCGCTCTCAGCGGATAATACGCCCCCGGCCCCGCGGCGCAGTGGTTCACCCCCGGCGCCTCGAAGTGGCGGTAGTAGTCGCTCGCGTTGCCGTCCACCTGCAGGACGCGGTCGTAGTACAACCTGCTGCCGCGCATGGTGATGCACTCGTCCGCCAGCCCGTGCCAGGTCAGCAGCTTCCTGTTGAGGGCCCGGAAGCGCGACAGGTCCGGGTCGTCGGTGGCGATGATGGGCCCCAGCTGCTGTCGGCTCAGGCGGTAGTTGGTCTCCAGCTCGGCGAGCGTCATCTTGGTGACGTCGTAGTTTGGGTTTCGCCGCGTGAAGTTCTTGATCCAGTCCACCGCCATCGGGAACGGCACGCCGGTGCAATTGCCCACTCCACCTCCGTCCGTGCACTTGGTGTTGGCCAGCGCCAGCACGCCCGTGAACGGCGTCCCGTGCGGCGCGCCAACCCACAGCGACTTGCCGTCCGCGCCGGTCGGCCCCTCGCGGATGGCGCGCACGATGCTGGCCGTCTGCGTGGAGATGCGCACGGTCGTGCCGTTCCCGTTGCCGCAGTCGACCGTCTGCCCCACTACCGTCTGCGGATCGAAGTCGCACGCGTCCGGGTCGGCGATGAAGCCGTCCCTCACGCCGTCGAGGGCGTCGCACGCCTCGACCGAGAGACGGTTGATGGCGTCCAGCTCGCACTTGGAGGGGTAGTGGCCCAGCCTGTCCATCACGCTCTGCGGCCAGTAGGTGCTCACCGTCAGGTCGGGAAGGTTGATGGCCGGCGCGCCGGCCAGGATGCCGTCGTAGTCCTCCGGGTAGCGTTGGGCCGAGGCGACGCCCTGCCGGCCGCCGGTCGAGCAGCCGTTGAAGTAGGAGTACTTGGCCGCCCGGCCGTAGTACTGCTGGGTGATAGCCTTGCCGATGAGGGTCATGTCGTGGATGGAGAGGGTGGCGAAGTTGTAGAGCAGGGGGTAGTTGAAGTTGCCTTGGCTGTTGAGCACCCAGGGGGCGCGGGACCAGGTCTGGCTGTCGTGCCCGGCGTCTGTTACGCTTGCTTGTGGATGTGAGTAAGACTGTATGGTAACTTCTCGGAGGTGTAGAGTGTTTTGTTACCTGCGTATCCCAGGTTGACTGTCGCAGCTAGATTTTCACCGTTCAACTTGCCCGCCGCAAAGCCCCCGCCGCCCACACCGACGAAGCGCTCGTTCCACCCTTGCAGCGGAAGCCATACCTGAACGTTTGTGTTGTCGTTCTGGCCTGGATGGTGGTACAGGAGGGTCACGTTGCAGAAGCTCAGTCCAGATGTAGGAATCAGTGCGCCTTCGGGAGTTGTGGTGTTCAGTCTCCAGTTCCGGACCGGGGCGGCGTTCAGAGACACGAACTCGGCCCCAAACACGTCTGGGTATGTGAACGCGGCGCTGGAACAGTCTTCTGCAGCCTGAGATGTGCAAAAGATCCCAAGACCCAGGGCGAGCTGCCCTAATCGCCAGCGACCCATGTTGTGATATGTTCAACGTGTGAGGGGCGGCGGCGCAACAATGAGCTTGTCCGACGGAGGGCCAAGCTTTAATGTTCGCGTGCCCTTGTTCTTCTCGATTATCTGGATTATCTGGATGGCGACTCCGCAATAAGGGTTACTTTGGGATCGTAGCTACCCCAACATTCTCGTTTATCCGGATCCTTCCAGTGGTGGTGTCAAGCGGTGCTCGGTATCTGGGACGACCAATTGGCGACATGACAGGTATTGCTCGGCCTGCTTTCCGCGGTTCGTCCAATCTAAGCAAGCTTTTCGAATCTGACGCAGTAATGCAACGCAGCAATGCAAGACGGTGAGCGGACGTAGCATCCAACGTCACGGGGCCCAGCATTCCCGCGCCCGTGCGAACTCTTCTCGTCTCGATCGTGCATATGTCTTTATCGGGCTCATTGAGCGGGGAGGATGACGCAAAGGACTGGTAGGAAGCCTAGATGGTTGCCTTGCAATATACTTTCTGCTCAAAGTTCCAAACATAGAGAGGTGTGTGAGTGTCTATAGCATTGATATGATGAAGGTGTGCATGGAACTCACTGAATGGTGAAGAATAGGAGCTACTCAAAGCCTCCTTGCCATCGAGTTGAATCCGTCGCAACGGCCATGACTTTATCAAAGACAACTCTGCCAGATTTCTCTCTTACAGTTCCGGACCTCCGGTGATAATAGTCTTGCAACTGACTTGCATATCCGGTCCACCGTCTCTGGAACTTAAGTCCTGTAAAAATCTCTGTAGTTTTCTGTTGAAATTTGACACGGACTCGTACCGCGTTGTTGGGCATGGATATACGTTATGAGCAACGTTCTTCCGCTTTCACAGGTCATCATCGAATGCGCCTGGGGACTCCTCACCGCCAGCGCACTCAACCTGCAACTGACTCGACGCCCTGCAAGCACCTTGGTTGAGGATGACATGATCCGGTACTTTCCCATTCTTGAATGGGATCTGGAGGGCAGCTGTCTCTTTATCGGACGGGTAGTCGGTGTAATGGCCATATCCCACATCGTCGACCGCAACTATGACATTATTGACGCCCTCCATAATCCAGATGCCGTCTGTTCCATCCAGCGTCCTGACGTGCGCCAGGCCAGATAGCAGCACGAAGAGCCTAGGTTCCCTGAGTCAGATATCGTCTAGCCGATTAGATTCCATGCCATGACTAACATCGGATGCGGTGGTTTGTGAATTCCCTCCTCCGACCGTGGCGGCAGCACCACGTACGTGACGTTCGCTGTGTCCGCGAGAGTCATCGCTGCCCCTACCGTGGGATACCTCTGCAGAGGCTCGTCGAATCGCCAGCACTCGATCCATGGGTTTGGAAAACTTGCATTGGAGACGATGGCTGTCGCTATCAACCTGGTCACACAATGTGCGTAGCCGAAGCTGATCTGAAATACAAGGATTGCGATTGAGACCTGCATTTCCACGTCATTCATTAACCGGAATATTGGTGTTAAATAAGCACCGCATTTCAAGGACTCAATTAGAGTCTATTTCAACCACGATTCGCATCCTCATCACGGTGCGGAGCTCCGATTTCGCGGTGGACCGCTCACCGCCGGAGTGTTTGTGGACCCTCCCGGCCGACCCAGGCGGGGCATTTGACTAGCGGCGGTACCGCTCAGAGCCACATATGCTGTTGTAAGCTCGGACTTAGACAGTTGTGTCGTGATGTCCGAGTGGTTAAGGAGTGAGACTTGAATACTTGGTTCGATATCTCATGGGTTCGCCTGCGTAGGTTCAAATCCTGCTCACGACGGTGATTATATTTTGTATTTTTGCCATTTACTTTAGCTGTGAGTTGTACCATGAATGATTTGAAAGAGATACATTCCCTCCGAAAGTTTTTGCTTTTCTTCTTGCGACATGTTATCGCGGATTCTAGATTTACTTATCTCATTTCTTACCTTTATTTCGCCGTCTCTCCCCCTTTCTACGACAGTAGCTTGCCACACCAACTGACTTAATGTGGTAGGTTCTGTCCTATCTAGCACGAATTGTTCAATGCCATGACTCGCGAGCGCTAGACGTGCATCTCTCCACAGTCATACAAGCCCTAACGCAGTCGCTCTTTCGGTGAAATAGCGCCGCCACTCCCACAACCCTAGGGATTCATCCACCGGATCATCCCGAGGGGGACCATGGCGCAGTTGGCTAGCGCGCAGGTCTCATACTCTGTATGATCGAGTCGAAATAACGGCTCGAGTAATCCTGAGGTCGGGAGTTCGAGCCTCCCTGGTCCCACTATTTTGGCCATGAAGCTATCGCCGTCACTTTTGTGTGTCGCACCCATATTGTCTCTACGCTTGTGGCTCGGGATGATCACAACGGCGTCTACACTCACCAATTGGCATTGCACTTCGTACTAGCCTGGCTGTTTTTGCTTCTCGTGGTTCTAAGGCTGCGCTATTTTATGCCTATCGAGCACCTCCAGGTCGTCCGGAGGTGCAACTCCCCTGAATGATTCGACATTTAGGCAATGTTTACTAGTTTCGATAGGGGGAAAATTCTCGAGGATGGCTAGGGTGCACTAAAATGACCGTCTCGCATGGACTCTCGCATTAGGCCGGAGAGCGTGTGGCCCATCCGCAGCTGTCCTTCACTTCTTCCCAGCAGCTTGAGAACGCGTTCGTCCTTGTGCTTATAGACCCGCACGTCTTCATCGTTCTGCTCGAACAAGTCACTCCCTATCACCCACGACGGTGGAAGGAAAGGAAGCTGGTAGGCGCGGAATCAGTGACTTTCCAGTCAAGACCTGAGACAGTCCGATTTGGTCAGTCCACGGGGATGTTTCGAAGCGGAGCTCGTTAGAGAACATCCTGTACCGGACGGCATCCTTAGAATCGTAGCTTTCCGCCAAGATCCTGAGTTATTTGCGTAGAGCTGTAGTCGTCAGGATCGTTCTTAATCGCAGACGTACTTTATGACGTGCCTCTGGAGATGACACAAGAACAGCTGGATGACGGGAGACGTCTTAGACTGCAGGAGGCAATGAAATAGTGGCCTGGTCCACTTTATAGACGAAGGAAACCCGAGGGAATAGACTTCAGATAGAGGGGGAAATGCTAATACGTGGCTTATTCGGTGATACGCTCATGAAAGATTTTAGTAGTCCCTAGATTCAAAGCTGTAGCGAATACTGAAGGAAGATGTTGCAATATCTAACCTGATTCTAGAATGCTCACTCATTCATGAACTGGAATTCCGCCCAGTGGCGAGCGAGATGAATAAGAAATAGAAGAGGACCTATCTAGGCTATTTACGAGCTAGAGTCGTCAAACTAAGCTCATGGTTAGGAGTCCTGACTTATCTCCTACAAATGTAGAGGACAGTAAACCGTCCATTCATCATATCAGGTATGTTAAGATATCTCAAGATCAAATTGATGTTATCATAAAAGGGCCATTCGTGGCTAACCCGCTGGATCACCTCCTGCCGGTCCTGAGTCTATAAGCGAGATTCTGGTTATACTGTAGTATTTCGTCGGTGGATGGCATAGTGGTTTAACACGCAGAAGTGCGCACCGTCTACCAGGGGAGGTGCTTAGTTAAACTCCCACTGGTTCCTAAAAATGACTTGTCTGTCGCCAGTCTCCGCCTGGGGAGCTTGCTCCTGCTTTTTTTTTCTTTTCTTTTCTTTAGTACTTTTTTCTAACACGAGTCTTTGTCACCAAATCACACTTCAAGATAACATAGATCATCAAGTACCTAAGTAAGTGCTTCCAGTAGCACGAGTTAGATATGTAGACGGGTAGTTCCTAAGTCGACAACTTGAACAAGTGCGTCCATGAACTTTAGAGGACGAGAGGATTTCGCCCCTTAGTTTAGAGACCTCAAGATGAGTTACCGAAATCACGAGGAAGAGGATATGTCTAAGGGTATTTACTGTTTCAGGCTCAAGAATCTAGAGGATATGTCAACTGGTATACGTTCAGAGCAGCTATATCAAGGTCTGGCTGCTGAGCTCGAGGTTTCGAATGAGTTGGGCAGCTATGATCACTCACCAATGTGAGTTAAATCTGTTTGCGAGAGCAGCTACTGTATTCCAGGTAACAAAGGCGAACTCTTCTGACAATGCACTGATCAGGGCCGATCTAGAAGCAGATTTAACCTCGATTCCATCGTAATATAACAGAACTGCTTCACTCAACATCACAGACATTGATGAACAACACCAATGACCGAAAAAAGACTAGTTTCATGCAGTTCGATCGCCACTAGTGATGCAGTTCAGCCCTCAGCGCCAAGTTCGTAACCTCCATCCGCTACCGTCAGCAGCCACCCGACCTCCTTAAATACTTATCTGAATTATTTGAGGTGGGAGAGAAAGACAGGATCCTCCACAATGTCTGGCTTCGAGATCGCCGGCGCCGCGCTCGCAGTCGCCGGCTTGCTCCTCTCCATCAAGGGGGCAGTCGACGGCTACACCTTCCTCGCCGACATCTGCGAGAAGGACAACGGCCTGCGCTTCGCAGCCACCCAGTACTACGTCGAGAAGGTCAAGCTCAGCGTCTGGGCGGAGCGGTTCAAGGTCGACGACGAGGCCAACTGCCTGCTCCTCAAGCAGCCGCGCATCACCCGCGACGCCGTGTGGCGCATCATCGCCGAGATCAATGCCACCCACGAGCTGGCCGTCGACTTCATCGCGAAGTACCACGCCGAGCCGGCCGCGCTTCCTCCTCCCGCCGCCCAGAGCGCCGCGGCGGGACCCGAGACGTTCCACCGGCAGAGCAAGTGGGTGTCCATGGTGCGCGACGCCCGCGCCCGCATTCCGCAGAGCCACCGCGTCAGCTGGGCGGCCAAGGACAGGGCCAAGCTCGCCGAGCTGATCGCGCGGCTCGGCGTGCTCAACAGCGACCTCTGGGACGTCGTCACGCCGGACGACACCGACACGGTGCGCATCGTCACCGGCGTGCTGAGCGGGCTGCGCGACCAGCTCTCGCTCGCCACGCTGCGGGCCTTACCTGCTAACAACAATAGCCCTGCGTCGCTCTTGGCGTTCGCGGCCCAGCTGAAGCAGATGCAAGGGGAGTCAGTGTCCGACCTCGCGGCCAAGGTCAAGACCATCGACGCGACCGAGCTGCACGTCCAGAACGGGACGTCCAACGACACCGCCTCCCGGTTCCGCGGGACCTACACCCCCAGCTCACCCCCCGGCCTGCCTGAACCGGTATGGATAGAGTGGAAGGCCATCCAAAAAGACAACGTCTCCCTCAGCGAGATTGAGCTGCGCATCCGCGCCCTCGGCGCCCTGCTGACGAGCACGCCCGACGCGGCCGCCTTCCACCGCCCACAGTGTCTGGGCGTGTACGACGACGTCCGGTACCGCGAGCGCACGGGCGGCAACCGCCGCATCGGCTTCGTCTACCGGTCCGAGGTCGGAGGGGGAGACGCCCTGCCCGTGCCGCTGCTGGACCTCCTGCGGGAGGCGGCGGGGAACCGCTCCCGCCCGCCCCTGGGCGAGCGCTTCCGCCTCGCGTACCAGCTCGCCTCGGCGGTGTCGCTGTTCCACGCCGCGGACTGGATCCACAAGTCGCTCCGCAGCGACGCCGTGCTGTTCCCGTCCCGGAAAGGGGGTCTGGCGACGCCGCAGATAGCGCGGTTCCAGTACAGCCGACCCGCGGCGGACACCTCGCTCGAGTCCCGCACCGCGGAGGCGCCGGAGCTGGAGGTCTACTACCACCCGGACGTCGCGGCGGGCGGTTGGAACAAGGTGAGGGAGATCTACGGGCTGGGCATGGTGCTGCTCGAGATCGCACACTGGAGGCCCGTGTTCGAGCCGCGGTTCGGGCGCATGGCGCCGCGGGAGGTGGCGAGGAGCGTGCTGGACGATTTGGAGGGGAAGTTTGGGGAGGACTTGGCTGGGTTGGTGGGCGGGACGTTTGTCGACGTCATCAAGTGCTGCCTGACTGGGTCGTTTGGGGTTGCGAGCGGCACGTCTGCTGACGAGTCCAAGGCGTTGAGCGATGCGTTCTTTCTGAAGGTTGTGAGGCCGCTTGCTTCGTTGAGTGCTTGAGATGTCATGGCAGGTGTGACTAGTCTGATGACGGGTGTTGTGATATGTGACAGCAGAGAAGGGTTGCGTATTACGTCTTGGATGAAATATGGATCGAGAACACAAATGGATACATGGTCTTCTTATAGGTCCAGCCGGTGAATGCTGTCGGTCGTTGCGGCGTAACTAAACCGGCCGCTGCCAGCTCGTCGTCCGCGTGTTGTGATCCACGTAGTATACCTGTCCGTTCGCCAGAATCCTCATCTCCCAGCCAGGTGGCAGAGGCCTGGCAGCCGAGGCCACCACACTCGGTCTCTCTGCCCGCATCCGAGCAAGCTCTCCTTCAAGGAGTTCCGAGTATCCGTCCGGCGGCGGAAGAAGGTCGGGCACCAGGTTGCCGGATACTATCTGCGGATTGATAGCCCCGAGCAGGTCTTGCATCATCCTCAAGGACCCCTGGGGCATCCTGACAGACAGTCCGGTATCCTCGATGATCTCCACAGGTGCGTTTTCCTCGTCTGTGTAGCCCTCCACCCGAAATGGAGGGGGTTCCGGGCCGTCATGGGGTAGCGTCTCTGGCCAGTCTCCGTCGCCGCTCCGGTCGGAACGGAGGGCTCTGTCTGTAGTGCACAAGACATGTCAGAAGATCGGCAAGATGTCGCAAAGATAAGAGCCGTAGTGTGAACTTACTGCTCCCGAGATGGACATTGTGCAGTCGACCAGCGGCCATGGACGTCAAAAGACCGTCCTGCAGGCTCACGCCGCTACCCGACTCACTGTCTCCGGCGGCGATCAAGTCGCGAATTATTTTCTGCATGTTGCTCTCCCACTCTTGTATGTCTCTCTGCCCACCGCGCAGGACTTCGGCTCCAGGACCGTTGCGCTGATACCTCGCGGCGAGGTCGAGCGCTGTATAACCGATGGCCCCTCTACTTTGCGACGGGTCCAGACTCGCGTGCGCCGGCGTCGTCTCCAGCTTCGGGTCGGCACCGTGGCGCAGGAGAACCTCAACGGCTGCATGATTGCTGTAGACCGTAGCGTAGTGCAGTGGCGCCCTCCCGGAAAAGTCTATGAAGTCCACTTTGTCGGGGAAGAGCTCGAGGAGGAACTCCAGGGTCGACATCTCCAGGGCGATCTGCGCCCTGTCTGTGGGCGAAGTCTTCTGGAGCAGCACGGTCCTGAAGACTGTGTTGTGCCAGCCGTTCGGGTTGACGCAGCAGAAGAAGTCGGGCATGCCGAACTTATCGATCAGATAGCGGAGGCGCTCGAGGCCGTAGTCCATGCGATGGGCGATCATCCCGCTCAGGACCTTGCCAAAGCAGGTGAAGCCGCTCTGCTCGTCAGGCCCCAGGATCGGACCCATGTCGTCGCAGCTGTCGGCCAGGAGTTCGACGACCTTGATGTTGCGATTGCGCATCAAAGCCCACGAGAAGGGGGTCGAGCGGTCACGGGAGCGATCGTAGGGGCTTGCACTCCGACGGAGCAACTCTTGCACGTAGCCGGGCCACTCCTGCGTAGCGGCTGAGTGCAGGGGCCGGCGGCCGTGTTCGCCTACGTCGTCGAGGAGGGAGGGGAACTCGTTGAGCAGGAGGAAGAAGAGCTCCCGAGCATCGCTGTATATGCTCCGCTGCAGCGCGCTGTAGCCTCCGTAGCGCTGCTTGTCTGCAAGAATGGGCAGGATGTCTATTCCACGACCTCTCGCATGTTGCAGGAACAGACGGAACGAGACTATATCACCCGTGTAGACGGCGACTGTCAGGGGTATTCCCTCTTCCTCTTCACCGGACTCCGAGTCAAGGCCGGCGGTTGGAGTGAAGGGATCTGCGCCCTTTGCCAACAGAAGAGATATTGTCTTTTCCTTATCTGAGCGGAACTTGTCCCGAAGTATATATCGCCTGTGGAGAACAGTTGGAGGCCAGATATCTAATGCTTCGTACAGTAGCGAGCTCATCGTTATAGGAGCGTGTAGTTTAGCTTCTCCTCCGTGATGCTCGAGACTGAGGCTCTGCAGCCGTCTCAGAACGCCATGGTCGATATCCGGATCGTGCGGCGAGGAAAGCGTCGGATCGACCGTGCTGGCGACCAGACGAAGCGTAGTCTCCAGCATGGCGTGCAAGTGCAGTTTTGCAAGTATTCCGAGCAGCTGCGAGACATCAGCTCGGCTCAGAATCCTGTGCTCTGGCCTGGCATGCATATCCAGTAGACGGGCAAAGAGCAACGGCCGCCCCTTCAGCGCGGCCCAGAACAGCGGTAATCCCATGCCGCGGCAGAACTGGTCGGCGTACAACGCCTGGGGCTCCTGAGCAGTCACGTCGAGCCTCGCACCGCGACTGACATATAGCGGAAGCAGTTCGGCGCCGTGGTCGTCGTCTAACATGGACAGAAAGTGAGTTATTGCGAAGCCCTCTGTGCTGATACCCGAGACCTCTGCACCATGGTCGTACAAGAACTTGGCAACCTCGAACTGGCCAGCACGCGTGGCGTAAAAGATGGGAGTCTCGTTGCGGGAGTTCGTAGCGTTGATGTTAGCGCCGACATCAGCGACAAGATACCTCGTGGATTCGAGGTCGCCGGTGGCCGCACAGACATGGAGTGCCGTTTCGTTGATATTAGTATATCCTCGTCGGCTTGGGGCTTCTGCATCCACGCGGCTCGGGTCGTCTCGTATTCTGTCGATTAAGTTTGGGAGGTAAGGTTCGATCCTCACAATTTGGGGTTGGGTTCTGCCCCAAACCCGTCGCCGGTACATGCGTGTTGCAATGTCGGCCAAGCCAGGGTCCGTGTCCTTGATGCATTCCGCGTTGTGCCTGTAGCCGGCGAGTACACCGAGGACAGACCACAGGCGTCTCGGAAGTGAGATCTCGGGGTGGTTGTCGACCGACTGCTCCAGCGGACCGAACAGGTGAACCGAGCGGCCTTCCCCGGCTCCGGCCGCAACGCACAGCCACCCGATAGCAAAGAGCTCCCTGACAGAGGTGCCGATACCCAGGAGATACGACATGGCGACGTTGGCAGCAATGATACTGAAACGATGAAGCTCCTCGTTTGCGAGAAGCGCGGCCTTGAGACGCTTGTCTTGCTGGCTAGAGAAATCGAACAGTTCTTCATCGGACAGTGACAAATTGTCCCTTAGTTCGAAAACAGTCGGCGACCGTACGGCTGCGCGAAGACTTCGACCTGCGTCGAGAAGGGCCCTGAACATGGTCTCCTTGAAGTCCTTGTTACGATTTATATAAGAGCTGTTGAGCACCTGCAAGGAAAACGCATGCTGGTCAGTGCGTGGTTACTACCTACAGCCTTGGAGGGGATGTCACTTACAAATAACTCCCCAAAGACGTTTGCGTCATTATAGGTTCTGTTTTGGTGTACTGTCCCGTCTGCAGGAGCGAAGCTGTGGCAGCTGAGTGAGATGATTACGCACGGCTCGCTGTGACACGGGTTCGCCTTACCTTATGTCTCGCCCCGTTTCTCTGGCAAAGCCGGAGAACTCGCCGTTCACAATCTCTGACATCGAATACCTGCTGGCGGGTGCCGTCGACAGCGCCTGCATCACAATTTGTCGCGGATGGAAGGAGATATCCAGACCACTTGGCAGCGCACTCAGCGCCAATCTTACTATGCTGCTCTCAGAACTGTCAGGGAGAAGCTTGCGAATATGGATCCACGTTCTCCTCTGTTCCCTGTCCAGCCTGTGCTCCATGAAAGGGTCCAAAAAACAGCCGCCTAGCGGAATGTAGCCAGTCTGAGTCCAGATGGTAGCGATGACCATGGCAAAAGAATAGACGTCACAGAGCTGCCAGTCGATATCCTCTTCTTCTTGGACTATCGCCTCGGGTGCCTGCCAGTCCGGGGTGCCAAAGGAATAGGGGTTTGATCCATAGGTCTCCGCAGGACTTACCCCGTTGAAGTCTGACAGCTTGGCCACGACGGAGCGGGAAGGGTGGTTCTGGACGATGATGTTACTTGGCTTGATGTCGCCGTGGACAAGTCCGCAGCCGTTAAGGGCTGCTAAGCCGAGAGCGATGTCACAGCTGAGGTGAGCTTTCCGAAGCGCAGAGTCGTAGGACCGCAGATGCTGGAGACAATCATCGAGGGTGCCTGCCGAGAGTCCAGTTTTAGTCGTCGCCCTGAGCCTCTGCCGAATAGAAGCACCGTCATACCGTATTGTGCAAGCTCCAACGCCAAGCTAGGCACCGTCGAGTTCTGATCCCAGCCGACGAAGAGGAGTTTGCAGATATTCTCATGGCTCCGCAGATATGGATGCGTGAAGACGCTTAGCTCCTGCCAAAGTAGCTGGCACAACTTCCTGTTTGCCCTTCCGCCACCTAGAAGATCGTCAGGGGTCGTGCTATACCTTTTAAGCGCAACCAGTTTGCCTGATAGATAGAATTAGTAAATACCCGAGCCATGACTGGAGAAATTTGCAACACGGAGCATACCTTGTGCGCATATCTCCCTCTCTGCTTCGCCTGTCTGGTGAACGAAAACGGTACACGAGACGCCTGTGCCCAATCCATAGCTCCGTCTCATCGGCCCATCGTCCTCGTTGGAGATGCCCTTTACTGGAGGCAGATCGCACATCGGGATATCGAAGGAAGCTGTGAGGCTGAAGATGGAGAAGACGTCGGGACTGTCTCGAAGTCTTGCCACTGCGTGATGGTGAAGATCCGAAGCCCCAGCCGTATTGTCTGCGCCGTCACCATCCGGACTAGTTGCGACACCCCGCTCAATTGACGAGACCTGCGGCATAGTCGGAAGGTTATGTCGATGATTATCGCATCAGAAGCTATCAGCGTCTTGTCATTTTATTTCTGAAGAGGAGTTGGAACAAATGCTCCAACTCAAGGCCAAGCTGAAGCCAGCCTGCAGGGTCCTGCAGGCTGCTAGCATAGACTAATAAGTCTAGACTCTACCCTGCATCGCGACTAGGCTCTTTCTGTCGCTGGCGGCATTGTCAAGCACAGTATGTAGTAGTCATTGCATAAGTACACGAATACCATCTGCTCGTCCAGCCACTGTTCGTCTAATCAATTAGACCGAAAGTGAGAACTTGTATCAGTCAACTTGACGAGTGAATTGAGTGCCGCCATACAGACGACTAGACATCGCTCTCGTGATACCGCAGCAAGTCCGAACAATGGCCACTCAGACGTACGGCGAAGACCATTGATTAGAGTCTAGTTATGTGAATCTCTTAAGCTACAGTATTTACGAGGGGAAGAGGAAGCAGACCGCACCAATCGCGGAGAACAAGGCAACAGCCGAGTGAAGTCTTGTGTGCTACTGTGCATATGCGTGTGACAGCGTAAAAAGCAAAATAAAGAGAAAAGATCTAATGACTACCGTCTACGCTATCTTATCGTGGAGTTCTAGAGATTGTCCAAATCAATGTACACATACGCCGTAGTGGGGAAGGCGGGGTGATGCTTCTTCCCCTATGTACCGGCCTTCGACAGATGGAGAGGGCTGACGATGGACCAAAACCGTTTCTCAGCATCACAAGGTGCTTCGACCCTACCCGTTCCCTGTCAGCAGCACCCTATCCAACGGAATGGCCTCATTGGTCGGCGAACTTCTTGACCGACACCCAGAGAACCCTGTCAACGACACCTTGTATACCTCAGGCAGCAGCAAGCCCTGGACCAGAAAATATTCAGCCATAAAGAGACTCAAAGTCCACACTTATGTGAACGATGCTGGAGCGGTTGAGGCGAATTACGAAGATGCGTTCCTGAACATGTATGAGGACGACGAACTGCGGATGCAGGAATTGGCATACCCGCCCAACTACAGACGGTGGAGGCTGGCCTACGAGGAGGATGGAATCAACTAATTTCATACCGAGGTCTCAAATATCGTTCTAGCGGCGTGGACGAGATATCCCGCCGTCCTACAGGCATCTCATGAGAAGCCGCTCATTGACACTTCAGTGTCCGAGACAGTTGACATCACATACCACATACTCGGTGAAAAGAGGACGAGATCGAGTGCATGTCGCCCTTGGCGAGTTCAAGAGATGCCTTATTTCGGGAGAAGATTGGCAATCGGGAAAGCTCACCCCAACTCAACAGGTGCTATCTCGAGAACTCAGGGGGTACGTATCTATTGATAGACGACTCCCAGGTCATTACTTCTCCCCCATCTCGTTTTTCACATTGCTCTGACACAGAAACCCCCCTGTATTCTTGTAGGTATGCGGATTTATACCGTTGCCCCCAGATCTTTTGCTTCGATAACAGCTACTTCCTCATGCTTCAGTTCCGAGCCGCTACGGTCGACGCGATCCGTGATCCAGATTGTGCTGTCGACTGTTGGGTTATCCCACGTGATAACCCCACCGGGGCAACCCTGAGGTCGGCCCTGTACCGTCTTCTGGCTCAGGGGCTTAGAAGATGTCAGGGAAGATGGTCGCTCACGCCAACGCTATATAGTGTTGCACCGGACCGTCGTGAGTTCTATAACGGACGTCCTCTTTGGAAAATTGACGGTATCCTGAAGACAAAGCCATGGGGCCACCGCCGCCGGATTGATCCCGTATACGGGGCCTTTTACTGGACGGATGCTGAGGGCGAGGAGCCGCTTATCGATGAACGGGGCGAGAAGGTTTGGGATACATTGAAGGTCTGGGAACCAGAACCAGAACCAGCGGATGTGGAGATGGAACAAGCAGAAATGGTAATGGAACAAGAGATGGGACTAATCAGCTCGGGAGCTGGCATACCCGACTATGAAGCCGGGCCGTCAATGTAGCATGGGATGTGGCAGCTAAGTCGCCTGCCAATGGCGGTCAGACAATCAAGGATTATGGAATGCTGGTGACGCAGAAATAACCAAGGTAGGAAGTATTCATAGTCCAGACTGAAATTCAACTTTTAATTGTTGACAAATGTTTAAGAAGTAACGCAAACGGTACAACTTTATTGTTAAGCATATGATTTTAAGCAATCCCGGTATTGGTCAACCAGCTCTTCAATACTTATGTGGCGATGGTGTTCCCAATCATCTCTCTCAGGCTCCCAAAGACTCTCAAGGTCAACAAGCACAGCCTTATCCCCCACAAGGAGGACATTAGCAAGCTTAATGTCGTCTGTCATGACGCCAAATGAACGCAATGCATCGTGGGCAACCTGTAAACGACTTCGGAACTCGTCCAAAGATAAAAACGGCTTCTGCTGCCCAAATGGCAGCTGTCCCTGAACATCTTGCATAATGATAGCCGGGGTGTTGTCGCATTGCGCCTCGCCATAGTAGGTAGGTATCACGTCTCCTTGCAACGGCCGTAGCCTCGCGTACATGGCCTTTTCGTTTTCGAACTCTGTGTCCCATCCAGTCTTTTGTCTCTTGAGGACGATATGGTCGGGCAAGAAGTATCCGGGCCAAAGATGCCGAATTAAGAGCTGTGCCTTGGCAGGGATGTATCGGAGGGCGGTGAGAATGAGCCGGTTGTAGGCGCTGCGTTGGAGGGTGAGATGAAGCACATGGTGGTGTTCACAATCGCTGGCATGGCCGACGCCACGCAGCGTGTTCCAGCCCATTCTGAACTACAAGCCGGAACGAATGGTCAGACTCACTGAAGGAAGAAGGATACAATTCAGATCATTTAGAATACACACCTGAACGGCGAACCGGCAGTTGCACTTCCATTCCGTATCATTTCGCCGCGACGTGAGCATTTCGATGAAAGAGCGAGTCTCCAGGAGAGTAACCTGGGATATTATCGCTAAACACGACCCTAACCCTGGGAGCCGTGAATTCTCCACATCAAAACTCTCGGATAGGAACCACATCTTCCTCCTAGTATTGAGGAGCTTGATAAGACGACGGGATGTTCAGCAATGTCTTTGATAGGCAGCCGTCAGCGAAGGACAACGGAAGCGCGCTGCTGCACACCTGCAACCGTGGCTTGCATATCGCCGTGGGACGAGCGCTTAGTGCTACCAACAGTCAAGCGTGAAACGGTAGCATGCGCGCCGACTGTACCAGAACCGCGACAGAGTACTGTCAGCCTCTTCTGGGAAGTGTGGCACCCTGAGAAGAGAATATCTCTGAATTCACGATAGTGGTGAGCACTGAAGCATGCCCGCATGTCTGATTTCGTTGGTTGAACTTGGTTTCAGCTTGGCGATCAGCTGGAAATGCTCGCTCGGGATTGGACGCGACAGATGCAGACCGTGGAATGGCATAAACAGGAAGGAGCGAGGAGCTGGTGGCATCCTTCCCTCCTTCCCTCCGTCGTGCGCAGGGCTGAATGCAGGTGCTGGAACCTTAAAACCCGTAGGGTTGCAGAACTGGAAGGAGCGTCCCGGTTGCGATACCGTATGTACAGTGTTTCAGCCACTGCCATCCCTCTTAAACCACCAGGCTGCCCTCCCAACCTTTAGACCATTGTTCACCTCCGATGATGGAAGAACTGAGGTAACAACTGTAGACAGACATAAATCTCCTTCATGTAGACAAGAAATCACATCGATCCCTCCTGTTCCGCGGTCAGAGGCTTCCAGTTACCCTCGTGCCAGTCATCATCACCATGCCAGTCACCACCATGGCGCAGGCATATACCGTGTTCTGCTCCCCGACGAGCAGCACCAACACCAACATCTCGCAGTCGTGCATCCTCCCCTCGACGCCGAACCCGTACAACATCACGTCTCTCCCAGACCTCAGCATCACCTACTTCACCAGCCTCCTCTCGGACCAGAGCGCCACCTCCAACTACAACGAGGCCGTGTGCCCCCTCGCCTCCGCCCTCCTGCCGCTCTCCAACCTCAGCCTGCTCGACACCGTCATCGCCGACCCGACCGCCCTCTCCGTCGGCCTCCTCGACCTCGTGGCCTTCGCCCGCGCTGCTTTCCCCTCCCCTCTCAACACCTCCGGGCCCGGCGACGTCGTCTCGTGGTGGGTCAACGCCACGGCCAGCTCGCCCCTCGCCGCGTCATCCTTCGTCCGCGCCGTCGTCGACGACTGCGCCTGGAGCTACTGCCGCTCCTCGGCCTACATCTCCATCGGCAACCCGGACATCGTCGGCGTCGGCATGCTCGCCTCGACGACCATGCTGATGCTGCTGGCCGCGTGCTTCTCGGCCCTGTCCTTCGGTCCCATCGTGCACCTCGTGACCAGACCGGAGCGCAAGACGCGCTACAGCTTCCGCGTCTCCTTCCTGGGGACTCTCGACGACCTGTTCCAGGCCGTGCTCGTCTTCGGCATCTCCGTCGTCGTGTCCGGGTTCGTCTTCCGGTACCGCACCGACTCGCACTTCGACGCACTCATGGCCGACGGCCTGGCAATGCTGTGCAGCACCACCGTCGTCATGCTGGCCGCCAGCTACTGGGCCCACAACAAGCCGCGGCCCTACGTGGCCTGGGCCGTCGCCGCCGTGGCGGTCCTGACTATCGCCCTGTTCGCCACGCACGGCACCGCCGTCGCCGTGCGCGCCAGCCCCGTCGAGAGGGCGTGCGGCACGGACGGGCGGAACTGGTCGTCGCAGAGCGGGGACTCGGACTCGTCGACAACAGTGACCGTGCGCGACGCGGACTTCAACGCCTCGCACTTCAGCTTCATCCCGCTGGGGTTTGCGTGCTGGTGCCTCGCGGCGTTCGGGGCGGTGTTCCACCACCCGGCCGTAAGGAGGAGGTGGAAACCTGTGCCCGGCGGCGGTGGCTACGTGGCGGTGGCGTACGCGGCCGCCGAGTCGCTGCCGAGCTTCTTCGGCCTGCTGGGGCTGGCCGTGTACCTGGCGTACTTCTGGCACACGTGGCGGCTGATGAAGTCGGTGTACGGCGACGCCTTCACCAAGGCCGAGAAGACGTGGGGGTTCGGGCAGTACCTGGCCGTGGCAACGTGGCTGCCGGTGTTCTTGCAGTTTGGGCACCTGTTTATGTGTAAGTCGCCACTCTCTCTCTCTCTCTCTCTCTCTCTCTGCAACTTCGTTTTTGTTTTGTGCGCTGACTGAGACGGGGCCGCATAGCTGGTATGGAGCCGGTGCTGGCTACCAGGCTGCCGAGAGCTTGGTCTGCGACGCCGAGCGGTGGTGGCATGAAGGGCTGGGGGAGGAAGGGCGACGGCGAGAAGGACTCGTACGTGACGTGGCAGCCGGTAACCGAGGATGCTCAGAAGCGCGTAGAGCGCGTTGAGGTGCGGGGTGTGAGGGACCATGAGCGCGAAGGACGTCGATAGCTCGCCGTGCTATGAGAAATGTGTCAATGTCACTAGAGACTTGAAATGCAAGACAACGCTTTGACTCGTGGTTTCGTGCTGACCACATTTCATCATGGGTCTTCGTCGATAGACGGACGGCACGGATCGAGATGCAAACAAGACTGACACAACTTCTATGAGCTGAACCACGGAACTGACTGTGCAGCACGACCAGTCGAGACGTCGCGCATAGATAATAAAAACAGTTAATAGTCGGCTGCAAGACAACGCGAGGCTGGCGTACACACCAATATCCTCGTGGATGACCACCACCCATGCCAGGATCGCTCAAAGTAATTACTCCTGCCATACACTACCACCAGGTCATTCGTCGTCAGCATCCCTTCATCGATCATCAACCAACTTATATGTACAGAATACGCTGGAACACTTATGTACGCGAACACGGCCACATTACCGAAGGCGCCGTCGCCAGGACGGGATCCAGCCCATCTCTCCTCCCGTATCGCCGATTCTACTCGGCCTTCACGGCAGCAGGCCCGGAGGCGCTGGCCAGCGCGTCGACGATCTCGGTGCCGAGGGCGTAGATCATGTAGCACGGGAAGACGAGCCAGAGGCCGCTTTTTGGCAGAGCACGTCAGTCATCCACGAAGCATCTGTGAAGTGTCAAGCTGCAGGGGGGGGCACTTACTTGGGAATGATCCACAGCCAGATCAGGGCGCTCAGGCTGTTGTGTCCGATGTTGTCGAAGCCGGAGAAGTACTCGTTCAGCCCTAAGTCCAGTCAGCCAGTTTTCTTCTCCCTCTTCTCATCCATATATCATATCTCATCCCCCTCCCCTCGCCTCTTCCCCCGCCTTCTTGTTCTCCCAACCTCTTCCCCAAACTCCCCAGAGGTAGAGGTGTAAAACTCACAATAAAGCACCGTCTTGCTAAAAGTCATCACAGCCGCCGCAAACCCGACCGCGACCGCCAACCCCCCTCCCGCCCCCCGACTCTGCCTCCCTCATCCCTGTTCCGGTACCACAGCGCCCAGTACACGGCATACAGCGCCGTCTCGACGAGGTTCAGCGTGCCCTGCGCGGCGGTGAAGCCCACGCCGGCGTCCCACGCCTTGAAGCCGTACACGTGGTCGACGCGGCCGTACAGTTCGTAGGGGATCCACAGCGGCTCGTGTAGCCAGCCGCCGGGCATGGTGTGCGGTCGTAGGAGGACGTAGGCCGTGTCCCACGCTACCAGGGGCAGGCTGACGGCGAGCCAGAGGAGGGTCGGGCGCGAGGGCTTGTGGGACCATCCGGAGGAGGGGGAACGGGGGGAGGAGGAGGAGGGGGAGGAGGAGGGGACGGGGGTGGCGGCGGTGCGGCGGGAGCGGGTGCTGGGCAGGGGGATGACGAGGTCGCTGCCGGCGTCGTAGGTTTTGGGCGGGCGCGGCGTGATGCCTGATGAGGAGCGGGTTGAGACCATTGTGTGATGGGTCGGGGGTTTGGATCGGTTGCGCTGAGTTCGTTGCTGGAGAGTAGAGTTGTACTGCGTAGTAAGGAGTGTTATTCCTTGGGTGGCAGGCCTTTCTGTTGTTGACGCTGTGGTCAATTGGGCGTGTGGTCGATGATGACTGGAGTGCGCGCTGCTCTGGGGACGCGGGATAATTATGCGACGGCGAGGACTGAGGAGGAGGGAAGCGCGACGGTGTTTGTTGATGTTGTTTTCCCGTTTTAATTACGACACGACTGGACACGAGAGCATCTGAACTGCCGGAATGCCGTGTTGCCGGCGCTTAGTCATTTTCGGACCGGCACCCCGAGTCGGCGTTGTATAGACTGAGACTTAGACACAATATCCCACTGATGAGCCGATAGTTTCGTCTGAAAATGGAAATTAGACATTCGGAGTTGGTATCGTGGTAATAACTGGTGTTTCGCTAGATAACATTGGAAAAAAGAGGCTGAAAAATATGAAGTACCCCTAGACTCAGGGGCTCGAAAGTTCTGGGCACTCAATGCCCATCCACAAAGCGAACGGCGATGACCATCCATGCTTGTTCTCCGCGCTATCATCCGTCATGTATTGCGCATGCAGACCGATCCGTGGCGGCGGTATACGGTGCAGCCCATCATCCCCCCGCCATTCCGAGCACGGCGCCATAACCGACAGTGGGTGGGCACGACGACGACGATCCGCAAATAAACCTCTAGAAATTGCGAACAGCTGCGGACAACTCGTGTCCAGGTATCATGAACAAAGGGAACCGGTGATGCCGCCGTGTGTCTCTGCCCCTAAACAACAGGCACAGCCCTCAGACCCCCGACATCCGCAAACGAGTCCCATTCCGGGACCTCCCCGTCGCCGACGCTGTCCAGCCGCACCAGCCGGCCCGCCGGCACGGCCTCGCAGCGCTTATTGACCTCGTCCTCGATCGCCGTCCACAGATCAGGGTTATGCGGTAGCTTCAGGTCCTTCCTGACCCGCAGCGGAGCCGGCCGCGCGCCGTGCTGCTGCTGCTCGTCAAACATGATCACCAAGCTCTTACGCTTGCTGTTCCGCCGGGGCAGCGGCGGACACACCACCTCGTCGTGCGTCGTCGAGTACACGCTGCTGGCCGCGGTGTGTGTGTGGGTGTGGTGCGTCGAGTACACGCTGCTGCTCGTGGTGTGGTGCGACGACGCCACCGAGGGCCTCCGCGCACCGTCCTCCGCAAGGATATCTTCTTCTTCTTCTTCCTCCTCCTCCTCGAGGGGGGGCGCGTCCGCGATGCTGGTGCGCCCGCTGCTCCACGACTCCTCGCTGCGCGGACTGGCGTCCGCCGCCGCCGACGACGACGACGACGCGACGCCGCTGCTGCTGCCGGCGCTCGAGTTGGACGACGTCGACGGCGACCGGCTCGCCAGGCACCCCGTCGTCGGGGATGATGCGGGGGCTGCTGCTGCTGCTGCGTTCTCGACGTGCACCTCGTTGGTGCCGTTGCCGTACCCGCGCACGACGATCTCGTGGTACGCGGCGCTGTTCCGCTGCGGGGCGGCGGAAGCAGGTGCGATCGCGGGAGCAGAGCGGCGCTCGGCTCCTCCCAGTGCCAGTGCGCCCAGGGTCTTCCTCAGGCTTTCCGGTCCGGAGGAGAGGATCCTGGTGAGGCTGCCGCTGCGCGGCAGTATCTGGTAGGGGTTCGTCGACGTGCCGGGGGGCGCCGACTGCCTCTCCGGCCGCGCCGAATCGCCGCGATGCGCGAGGGCGAAGTAGTCGATGTCGGGCCTGATCTCGCTGCTCGTGGCCGGCGTGCAGGCTTGGGAGGGCGGCACCGGCACGCTCGGGGCGGGCGAAACGGCGCTGGCGCTGGCGCTCTTCTTCGACCTCGTCCGCAGCAGCGACGGGCGGCGCTTCTCCTTCCACGGCGGGAGGTCGGTGGTCGGGATGGCCAGGCTGTAGCCCACGCACTTGGTGTCGCGGACCTCGAGCGGGGCGTCGGTGCAGCTGCGCAGCGTCTGATACACGCCGTAGATGAGGATCCAGCGGATCTTGCGCGCGTCGACCTGCGACAGCTTCTCGATCTTGTCGAACTTGATCTGCGACGAGAGCGAGTCTTCCTCGAATATCTTGTACGCGGCCACGAGCGCGTTCCGCGTGACGTGCGGGACCCTGGTGTTGGTGGCCTTGACCAGGGCGGCGTGTGCGAGCAGTCTCTGGTCGGGCCGCAGCTTGCTGTCACCCCTGCCGAACCAAGACGTCCTCTTGGACGCCGTCGTAGGGGCGATCTCGGGCAGACGCGGGAGAGGATGTGGCAGCGGCCTGTACTTGTGCCGGAGATCGAAGGCATGTACGCTCTGCAGGGCGCATATGCCGCCCTGGCTCAGGAACGAGGCGCTGTCTGTCGTCGTGAATGTCCGGTCCACGAGGAAGTCGTAGAGGGCCTCGAAATCGGTCCGCATGGCGCGGTAGATGTCCGGGTCCCACATGCCGTTCCTCGTGTGCACGGGTGATGGCGGGTAGTATCCTAGCTGGTGTGTGTAGAACGCCAGGAGAAACGTGCGAAACCGCTCGAGATGCGCCCTGCCGCCGGCAGTCAGGCCAATATTCGACTCCGACAGATCGTCCTCTAGGAAGTCTCTCAGCGACATGGCGGCCTTGCTGAGCTTCGCCTCGACGCTCGCTTGAGCCCCTCGCAGCAGCTTTCGTGTTATCGAGCTCACGGCCTGTGAGGAGTTTAGTGATTAAAGTTCGAACGGGAGATGGGCGAGAGACAGACCTGGTACTCCGGCAGCGCGTACAGGCAATCGCTCATGCCGGCACAGTGCGCGAATGCGCTGATGTAGAGGTCCCTGAGCTTGTAGTATTCAGCCAGGTGGACCATGGCGAGCGCGTGCATCGGCTGGTTGGCCATGTCGAGATAGCCCTCTTCCTCGAGATACCTCATGATATCCTCCACGTTGTCGACGCCCGGGCTCCTGAACTCGCGCATGCTATCCATGAGCGTGATCAAGGCGCTCCCCAGGTGCTCTCCGACCACCGGCTTCCGGAACATCCACGCAAAGAGGTTGCGGATTGCCAGGTAGAAGTCGAGCATCTGCTTCTTGTCTGCCATTGACGGCGGAGAGATGTAGAGATCTACCCTCCCGACGGTGCTTGACCGGGCCCATAGCTCCTGCGCCGAGTCAGGGCTCGCGGACTCGGGCACATTCCGCAAGAGATATCTGTTCAGGAGAGGGTAGCACTTGGCTGCCAGAAGAGTCGACAAGGGGACCTTGAACGCCGGTCCACGCCGAGATTGGCCTTTGCCGTAGAGGTGCACCAAGCAGTTGCCATTCTCGAACCACAGCTCGGGATCCTGGGATTCGCGTTAGTGTACCACAGTCGCATATGCCCTGAAGGTGCTCGCGAAGTCAAGCACACTCACCCTCCTCAAGTTGTCCCAAGCTGCGCACGCTTTGGCCCCGCCATCCCACCTCTTGACGTTAGCGTTTGGGAGCATCCGCCCCTCCATGGAGTCGCTGATCCGCCTTGATTTCCAGCCTCTGGCGCGGTTCGATGTGCCAGTGTATACCGTCGACGAGTGTCCAGTTGCGGCGGCAGAGTTGGATTTCAGAGGCGAAGGCCCAGTGCCCTCGGTCGAGGTGGCCATCATGCTCTTTTTGTTCTGATGCTCACATGTGCTGATGTGGGCGCTGTTTGTTCCAGACCGTTGGGAGCGCCGCGGCTGGCACACCATCCAATAGCGCCGCTTCTAGAGCTTCAGCGACCTGCAGGGCACGTTCAATAGTGAAATGTACAAGTAATTCTCCCGAGAGCTACCCTTGCGAATTCGATAGACAGAGGAGAATAGAATTGCAATTTCGATCTTCCCTGGCCGGCTGCATCAGCATGTCAGACTGACATTTCATGGCAACGTGTACTGCAGATAAGTATCCGTCGCGTCGGAGGAGGGAGGAGAGAGTTCGGGGGAGGAAGATGGGTTGCCCCCCCCCCCGTCCCCCCTTGGGAGGAGCGCGAGAGATTATAAACCACGCGGGTCGCCATAGCGAAAAGAGCATGACGCCTCTGATATCGGATCCCCAGATCCAAACAAAGCGTAACCTGCTCAACCAAGAGTACGACTGGAGCGAATGTGGACAGCTCGAAGCCCATGTCTCGGGAGAGCGACACCAATCTGGACTCCAAGCAGGGTTATCCCTACCTGGCCCCTCCAGCTGGGCCCGCTATCGGGAGGACCCTGTCTCACTGGCGCACGAACCAAGCGCCACGCACTATTCCTGCGCGGATCCTCCGCTTTTGGCTGCCAGCCTGCCCCGGGCCAGAGCTGAGTGTCCTCCTCGGGGGCCAATTGGCTTTGCGCATGTCTGCAAAGCGATAGCAGAGCCTGGGCAAACAACTGGAGGCTGTCTGGTTGAGAGAGCGTCAAGCTCTTGAGTCTCTTGAGTCTCTCTCAAGCCTCCTCATCTTCACGCCGAGGTGGTCCGAAGGTAAGCAGCCGAAACCAGACAAGATCGACTTTCTTGGACCCATCGGTCTGCGTCTCTCGGCCCTTGGGTCTTGTGCAGCGAAGGAAGGGATGCCACATGCGGAGCCTGATTCGTCGCCGTGTTGGCCTTGGGTCTCACAGGCGTGGGCACCCCCTTCTTGCGCCTCCGGAGCTTGATAACGCGGATCGAGGTGGGGTTTCCTGCGTCTTTCTCACAAGCTTTCCGATAAGAGGGCCGCACTGGGGCCTGATGCTCGACAGTCGACAACATCATCATGAACACCACCACCCGTCAATCATGCGATTGTATTGGATCTCGCACATCCACGATGGGGCGGAGGCTCTCCCACAGGATCTGATTTGCCAACGGGCACGAGACGACGACCAACGGGTGAGCTGCGTTGACGGGTCTGATGGCGATGGCAGCATCGTGCAGCTCACTCGTCGTCGGCGCGACAATTTCTCCAACTGGGGAACATGCAAAGTTCATGATATCTTCTTCCTGGACACGTGTAGCAGAACCACAGTTTACCGCGATGATCACGCACTTTTCTTGGCACTGATGTTGACCATAAAATGGCCGCGTCAAACCCGGATCGATGACGGCGATGCACCGGAAACAAGACCCAGGTCTCCAACCATCAACGACAACTGCCACCACCGCAAGTGCAAGGCATGCGTGGCCGAGGAAAATGCCATCAGCATGAGGTCTCTGGAGATGGAATACGTTTTACCCGGCGACGGGATGTGAAAAAGAGCGTTCCACACTGCGGCAGACACTCTCTTGGACGAGCAAAAACGGAGGTACTGCTCAGTCCTCGACTCACCGAAGCAGAATATTCCAGGACACCTATTAGAAGCCCCTTCTGTGACATATTCGTCGATTATAGTCAAGATCAGCGTCGGGAGACGACCAGATGATCAGACGTGTAGTTAACTTGACCATCAGAAAATCACCTCGTCGCAATCCCATCTTGCTATAGGTAATGTCTAGTGTGTTTTGGTGGACGAATAGGACGAGGTAGACTCTGTTAAGCAGAGCAACACCTGTCATGATTGTCTCAGCCTACCATGTCGATGTCGGGCGTTACGTTGTAGATGAGCTGAGGTCTTCCTTAGGCATGTCCAACCCGACTCGACTGACTGCTGATTCCTGTGTTGCCTTGCTTCCCAGAAAGAGGATGAAATCTGGATGAGAAGCCACACTTTGCGGAGCGGAGGTGCCTTGAAGCGAATACATGACAACGCGAATTATATGCAACTCTAGGCTTAGAAAGTAGAAACTACCACAATTCGCGATACTGGAGTTGGAGTTGGTGTCTTTCAGTTGAGGTCGTACTGTGCTGCTTGTCACTGTCTTCCCCACTTTAAGGGACAAGGCGACGGTTGATTGGTCCAGACTGAGTCGAGCTCCAAGCTTCAACCTTCGTCTCCAACTCTGTATATCTTAGACTTTCAAGACTTCATCGGTGCTTCACAAGACCACAAACACTGCCAACGTCTGTGGTATCGTGTATGCCGCCGGCTTCTATAACATTTATCCGAACTGCAGTGTCGGTTGCTCACCAGCGATGCCGTGAAGCACTCCAGTGGCAGCCATGGCCCCCCCTCCTCTGACCCCGTACACGTTCATCCAGTGCCCCTGCTCCGACTCGTCGCCGGCTGCGCCAACTCCGGCGTCGCCCTTGGGCCCCGCGAGCGACGGCGAAGATGACGACTGGACCTTCGATCCGCGCGCCCCGCGCTCCAACTACAGCCTGTACCCGCTGGAATACCTCATGTACTGCGAGGACTGCCACCAGATCCGATGTCCGCGCTGCGTGGCCGAGGAGATCGCCACCTACTACTGCCCGAGCTGTCTGTTCGAGGTGCCCAGCAGCAACCTCAAGAGCGAGGGCAACAGGTGCGTATTACCATCTCTACGGTCCAACCCAACCAAGTACATCCTTCCCTCAGAACACTAACTGCTCCCTCTCGTCCAGATGCACACGCAGCTGCTTCCAATGTCCCATCTGCATCGGCCCCCTGACCGTGACCAGTCTCGAGGCACCGCCAGACCCTAGTCTCCTCGCCGCAGACAACGCGTCGACACCCTCCGGTCCGTACGTGCTGACCTGCTCCTACTGCCACTGGAGCAGCTCCGACATAGGCATCAAGTTCGACAAGCCCAACGGCATCTACGCCCAGCTACAGAAGGTCCACAACGGCGGACACCCGCGCCTGACGGCCAAGGAACGCAAAGACCGCCGCAAAGAAACCATATCCGAGACGGCAGTCTCCGCCCCGGACCACCCCTCCCCCGACCAGCCGGCCGCCGTCTCCGGCCCGCTCGACATAGAAACCCACTTCGAGAACCTCCGCTCCTTCTACTCCCACCAGATATCCGAGTCCACCTCCTCCGCCGGCCCTGGCCTGTCACTGGCCGACATAGGGATATCCTCGCCCTCCTCCCTCACCCGCCTGATGAACCTCTACACAACCGGCAGCTCCCTCGACCCCTCCAAGAAGGGCACCGGCGCGAGACGCTCCAAGGCCGCCTCCTTCCGCGAAGCCGCCGACGCGGACGAAGGGCTCCAGCCCGTCGCCGACCTGCACGAGTCGGCCGCCATCGAGGCCCTCCGCGCCGCCGGCTGGGCCGGCACCGCCACCGCCGAGCAGCGCGCCGCCCAGGAGGCCGCCCGCCCGGCCAACCTGGCCGAGCCGTCGTCGTCGTCGTCCTCCTGGACCGGGACCCGGCTTCTGTCCGCCCTCCGTCCCGTACCCGTCCTGCTCCGCACGAAGCGCTCCAAGCGCTGTCCCGCGTGCAGGCACATCATCTCCAAGCCCGAGCCGAAAGTCGCCAGCACGCGGTTCCGCATCCGCCTCGTGGCCGGCAGCTACATCCCCGCCGTGTCCATCCGGCCACTACTACTACTACTACCAGGCCTGTCTTCCCCGCCTCTCTCGTCTTCATCTCCAACAGCAACTGCTGGCACAGATGGTTATCTGCTCCGACCCCTCACGCCCGCGCAGTACCTCCTCACCTTCACCAACCCCATCTTCGACCCCGTCAAGGTCACACTCGCCACGCCGGCCACCACGCCCGGCCGGTTCGCGAGTAAGGTGACGGTGCTGTGCCCCCAGTTCGAGATCGACGCCAACACGGACGTGTGGGACGAGGCGCTGCGGGCCGGCGGGGGCAGCGGCGGGGATGCCAGGAGGCACGAGAGGCTGGCGAGCAAGGGGGGCAGTGGCAGTGGAGGCCAGGCCGAGGCGGGCAAGATCTGGGAGAGGGGAAGGAACTGGGTTAGTATTGTTGTTGAGGTCGTGCCCGCTTCCCTGAGGACTGGTGGGAAGGAGGAGGAGGGGGTGTTGGGGGAAGACGAGGACGTGCTCGAGATACCCATGTTTGTGCGTGTCGAGTGGGAGGTCGAGGCGGCCGCCGAGGTCGGGTCGGCCATCGGGGGGAAGGAGGCGAAGGAGAGGAGGGAGCTGGCGTATTGGTGCGTGCTTGGGGTTGGGAGGATTGCGCGAGAGTGACAAGAGTACTTCACAGTTAAAAGAGTCGAGGAGATGCTACGATAGATACCCCATTGGAAAGATGTAGCACTCGACACATAGAAGGCATGGGATGGCACAACTGTTCCATGACCAATGTGAGCAGTCAACATTTAACATAGGTCACTGTTATCTCAAAACGTGAAGATACACAATCTAGGCAAATACTGCTGTCATTGATGCCGAATAAGCTTGCATTATGGAACAAGCTATCTAGACGCCGACCGATTTTCCCTTTTTTTGCGGAGACCGTGAATGCAATCAAGGCAAACCCAAGACAGAAAGCAAGAGCCTAGTCATAACTCCATGTTCATACCCGACATGAGCAGCAACACCCTCCCTCTTCCTCACATCTCTCGACTTATTTCTAAAAGTCGGAGGCACCGGACTGGGGGAACTCGAAGACGACGTTGCGGCCGGTGAGGCGGCGGTAGACCTCGGAGTAGGTGTCGAGGCGGTAGTCGACGCCGCCGCGCTCCTTCTCGTCGAGGATGACCTTGAGGGTCTTGGAGCCGTCCTCCTTGGTGCGGAGGCGCTTGCCGACGATCTCGACGGGGTAGACGAGGTCGGTCAGGATGGCGTCGTGCACGGCGGTGAGGGTGCGCGAGCGGGGTCGCTTCTGCTTCTGGGTGTTGCGCGAGCGGGCGGAGCGCTTGGGGCGGGGGAGGATGCGGCGCGAGGCGAGGATCAGGACGTGGCGGTCCGAGAACTTCTTCTCCAGCTCACGGGTGAGGCTGCGGTAGACTGTCAGTCCTGAGAGTTCGTTGTGGAGCAGGAGAGGGATTGATAGACTTACCGCTGCTGGACACGGTGGAAGCCCTGCAGGGAAGGGACGGGGACAAAGATGGCAATAGCCTTCTTGCCGTGGCCAACTTCGATCTAGTTCAAGACCCAAAGTCAGCATGCGAGCTCCAGGATGTATGTTCCAACAATCCTTGGACCGCTTCCCGTCCTATTCCACGCGCCATTGTATGTTCTTGATGGTATAAATCTTCTTGTGCCAAGTTGAGGAGCGAATTGCTCGCTACGCCCAATTGGTTTCGATGAATTCCTCTCGCAAACATCCAACAGCGCCCGAGACGACGTGTGCGTGGTGTGTATTTGACATTCTCTCGCACTCGGTGGAACAGGATAGTCGAATTCGCAAGTCCCTAGGATTTTTGTGTTTGTTCTTCAGCTGGATTCAAGTTCTCACCTCACGGGCAGACACAATCTGCAGAGGCCGGAGGGCGGCCTTGAGATCGGCCGTGTTGCTCTCGAGCTCGTAGAGAGCGGTCGCGATGCTGGTCTCCAGCTCGGACGGGTTCTGGCGCGACGGGCTGTTGGCCGCGATCTTGTTGAGCTGAGGGGCAGACATGGTGGGCGGATGGGTGTCGTCGACTGAACTGGAGAGAAGGGGAAGTTCAGAGGGTCTCGCGGTCTCGACTTTTCTCACAAGCAGATCTGGAAAAAGTTGCTAGGCGTTGATTTGGAAGTGGAGGAGGGTGTTGCTAAACTGGGGCTTGTATCCCTCTAATTTGTGGAACTTTTTCTCAACTTTTGACATTTCTTCCAACTTTTCGTGGGTCATGTGACTGCCATCCTCCCAAGTCCCGAAACAGACTAGCGTGTGGACCTTGATGGACGGCATCACAGACCGAGCTCGAAGACTGTACGTACCACTGTAACTGCCAGCAGCGAGCATAAAGAGACTTTCCATCCCGTCGTTATCAACGCGGATACGTAGTGAGCACCTGGTCCTGTACTACATACCTGTTCTTCAATAAGGCACGTCATCATACGCCATGGCGGACCCAAAGCCGGCAGGTCAGAGCACTGCTGCACCGACAAAAACCAAGACTGCCGCCGCCTTCTCTCTCCCTCTCATCTACCGCCTCTTCTTCCTCATCATCGAACCCATCTCGGCCCTCGTAGGCGCTTACTACGCTCACTTCGACCAGGATGAGTACCTCACCCTCACTCACGCTCCCTCTGCGCCATCGCCGATTCCATTGGGGACCAGCATCGCCATGTCGCAGCTGGCCAACCTGTACTTCTTCTTCGCTCTCAACGAGGCCCTGGTGTTGAGATCGACTTCGGACCTGCGCGTGTGGAAGACGGTGCTGTTCTGTCTCCTCGTTGCCGATCTTGGACACCTCTACACCGTCCGCGGACTTGGCCCGGATATCTACTGGAGTTTCGCCAATTGGAACGCCATCGACTGGGGCAATATTCCCTTTGTCTACCTCGGAGCCGCTATGAGAGTTGCCTTCCTCGCCAATGTCGGTCTTGGCAATGGTCGCAGGCTGACGAAGAAGGACAACTGATGGGACATGGATACCGAACAGAACGGACAGCGGGACTGGCTGTCTCACGAGTGCTGCTGCGAATTACGGTCTGGCCGTACGATTCAATCCCGGAAGGCATTGGCTGAGGCAGTCCCGAGGAATGCCACTCTGGACACACGGTTGATCCGGAGCTCCACCGGTGCCTCCGCAAGGGTTTCGAAGTCGAATACGTCTCACAGATATGGAATCGCTGTCAGCGCGTATCGGCAGAACTGGTTTATAGCGGCATTGGTCACTCGGCTCGGTCACCAACGGCCGACTTGCAGCCGGAGAAGTCGCCGGACGGCCATTGCTTATTCTTTGACTTTCATTCACCATCTGTTCAATGACCCGAGACCATTACGGCTTCTGATTTGTGGGAAATTCGGCACTTGTCAGTCGGATCTTTACCCCTGATCAAGTAAAGCTCTGGTGGGGTCCGCGCGCGGGGTAATTGGAGACGAGGCCGTCGATAACACGCGATTACGAGATGACGAGACTCCTGAGCAAGCCCGAGCAAAGCCTTCATGTGGTTCTTCTCCATCACTCGACCCCCAAATCTCTCTACTGCGGTATGTCCGGGTAAAACCAGGTCCTGCTACGGTCATCCACCCATCTCCCGTTCATGCGTCTTGACGTATCATGTAGCCTCCTAGTCAGGAGAAATAAGTGTTCTGGGCCAGGAAAATAAAGGGCGGGGTGAAGCCCGGCCGGGTCGTCCTCCACGATGTTGCCCCTCTTATATAGGTCCACGGGGCCGCCCTTGAGCGAGATTGTAGTTGTCCACCTCCTTTCTGCTCCGACTTCTCTTCTGTAGCCTACTTGGTATCCAAAAAGACCTCACGTGCCGTCTCTCACTTCCCCAGTACTACTCCTCCCCCCGAAACCCCCAAGATGCCTTACCCAGAGAAGTTCACCGGCTTCCAGGTCAACGGACCTGACACGTGGCTGGAGTTCCACAAGAACGAGTTCCAGCCGAAACCCTTCGGCGACCACGACGTCGACGTGAAGATCGAGTGCTGCGGCGTCTGCGGCAGCGACGTCCACACCATCACCGGAGGATGGGGCGAGCAGCACTTCCCCCTCGCCGTAGGCCACGGTACGAGCCGACCTATCACAATGATGCCCTTGCTCTACAGCCGCTGACAGAAAATCCCCTCGGGCAAACAGAGATTGTGGGCAAGGCTATCCGCGTTGGACCCAAGGTCACGCTGATCAAGGAGGGTCAGCGCGTCGGCGTGGGCGCGCAGAGCTACGCCTGCCTCGAGTGCCGGCAGTGCAAAAATGACAACGAGACGTACTGCAAACACCAGCTCGACACATACGGCGCCGTATGGCCCGACTCGGGTGTCGTCTCGCAAGGCGGGTACTCCTCTCACGTCCGGACCCACGAGCACTGGTAAGTCTCCGTTTTTCGGCCCCCGCGAAACATTTCCCACAAGCTCGGGCGAATGCTGACCGAGATCAAAAGGGTCTTCCCCATCCCCGACGCCCTGCCCAGCCCCATCGCCGCGCCCATGCTCTGCGCGGGGCTGACGGCCTACTCGCCGCTGGTGCGCAACGGTTGCGGGCCCGGCAAGAAGGTCGGCGTGGTCGGGCTCGGCGGGATCGGGCACTTCGGCGTCATGTTCGCCAAGGCGCTCGGGGCCGAGGTGTGGGCCATCTCGCGGTCGCGGAGCAAGGAGGCCGACGCGAAAGCCATGGGGGCGGACGGCCTCATCGCGACGCAGGAGGAGGGGTGGAACCTGCCGCACGAGATGACGTTCGACCTCATCGTCAACACGGCCAACAGCACCGAGGGCTTCGACCTCGAGCGGTACCTGTCGCTGCTGGACGTGCACGGCAAGTTTGTGAGTGTCGGCCTGCCCGAGGGCGAGGGCGTCGAGGTGCGCAGTCAGACGTTCCTGTCGAACGGGTGCTTCATCGGCGCGTCGCACCTGGGCAGCAGGCGCGAGACGCTCGAGATGCTGCAGCTCGCGGCGGACAAGGGGATCAAGACGTGGGTGGAGGAGAGGCCGATTTCGGAGGGCAATCTGGCCGAGGTGATGCAGAAGCTGAAGAAGAGCGATGTGCGGTATCGGTTCTGCATGACGGATTACGAGAAGCAGTTCGGCGCTTGAGGGTGTTGGGAGGCAGCTATAGTTGATGACTGAATTCAAGCACATTTTGTCGCAGGCGCTGTGAAGTTAGTATTATGCTGTGAGATGTCATACGCTAGGGATCGGCTTCACCAGCCACATACCTAGACTATCAAGTTCCGATCAAAGTTCCTATAGGCATGAGGGGCATCAGGAGGGTGTGGCAGACGGTGGGCTAGAGTTTACTTCACAAAGAAAGGGACTTTCGATTTCGACCTTTTCGGATAGACGTGCTGGACTGCAGGAGATACTAATGCATCTGCTCTACCGATGTGAGGCCTCCTTTCCTATTCATCTAGTGTATAACTTAGACTGCCGCCCCCTGAGAGGATACTCTGCAAGTGAATCCATAAGGTTGGTTAAGTTGGTACTCACCCCAGGCCGGAGCGAGCTGTATCTCTAAGCCATTGTACGCAACAGCCACATACGGAACAGGAGTCAGCTTGCCGCTCTTGGTATCGTAGACGTAGGCGTGCAACCGTTCCTTGAGTCCCGAACTGACGAGCTGCAACTCCTCGAAGAGCTTCAGATCCTATCTGATGTTTTCTGATGACTATACATACGAGTGGTACTTTGTTTATATTGTATAAAGACTTAGGATATCTCAGGACTCTTCATGTGTTGGCGGTCATTCTATAAAGGGGTTTGCCCCTCCCAGCTAAGGTAGGCTTACTTAACGATACGACAGTATGTATATACTTCATATCAGTTTGAGCGCAACTCGCTCAAGCTGGTGCCTGTGACAATGGAACCGGATGATGTTCACTTCGGCCTACGGTACAGCGGAACTTATGCGAAGGGTGAAGAGTGATGTGCGGTTGCAGTCTGGTATGACAAACTGCCAAGAACGTGTACGGGAATAGATCGTTCATGTCATTCGTCGTTGTTATTCTATGCCAGTCCTGGTCAACTTGCCCTGCAAATCTCATGTGCCACCTTGCCACCTTCGGTCATCTCCGCTCAGTCCCGTTCCCCAGCTTCAGTTTCCAGGTAGTCCCAGAGTAGCCTCTTCCAGCGCGTCCATCAGCCTGGCCGCCTTGCCAGCAATGGTCTTGACCTCGTCCGAGGCTGTTCCGCTCGCTGCCTCAGCCGCAAATCCGTCCCTCCAAAAGTGCCATCTCGACAGGTCGAGGCGGGCGGAGCCCGAATACCTCGGTCCGGGAGCCCAGTGCTGCTCGTCGAGGGACGAGACGTCGCCGGGGTAGACGATGTGCTGGACGATGTCCTGGCCTTTGCACAGCACGTACTGGGCTGCGGCGAGAACGTAGGTGTCTCGCACGGCGGGTGAGGGGTAGTACTTGTCGTCCTGCTCAAAGGCGTCGCGCAGCGCCCAGATGGCCCAGGTCGGCTTGGCGAGTGCCGGCCAGACGTGCAGCTCTACCTTGGCGACGAAGGAGTGGAAGTTCACCCATGCCGAGAGATTTTCGGGGTCGGGGACTCAAGATTTTGTTAGTTAATGAAGGTATACCGAGTCTGATATGAATTCTGGGCGCAAAGAGATCCTTCATTCAAGAATCCAGGAGTGTGACATTAGGGGTTTAACTTACAAGACAAGTTGTCCCTGAAAGTCTCTCCTAGGCGCCTGAAAGGGAAATAACGAGCATTTCCAAGCTATGGGAGTAATGAGTAAGGAGTATTGATTCTAGTAGACGCTGCAAGAAGTTCAACTTACGTTGGTCGTCACCTTTGGCGAGGTGCTTAGCTCCTGAAGCAACCGAACCAGCTTGAGCTGTGATGGATGAGAGTACGGAATCTGCTCGGCAAGCTCGATGCACACCTCTCCGAAGAGCGAGACTGACGATCCGTCGGGATCTTTGTCTGGGAGAAATGCCAGAACCGACGCGGATGCCGAGTTCAGGGACGCCTTGGAGTCGGGCTGCAGGAAGTCGCGCAGGATGGTGAAGGCTTGCTGGTCGACATCTTTGCTTTTCTTTGGGTCGTCGGAGAACTCCTCCATGACAAGATTAAGAGCAGGCATTGTGTATGAGATTGATAGACTGGGTTGAGTAGAGAGGGTGAATAGTTTGCTTGGCTCAAGTTCTAAATCTCTGGAAGAGCAGAGTCTTGTGAATACATGAACATATATATCATATCGACAGTTCAGGGGGCTTAGGACTGCCTAATAAAGAGGACAGATAGAGGGTGAGCTTGATGGTTATCAGCTGCGCACATGCTGCATGCTTGCGCCACTGATTGGCGAGACTGATGTGCCGCCCCTCCTTTGCGCCAAACCGCCCACAGCCAGCGGGGTTTTACGTGCCACAGAGGCGCGCCGTTGCCAAAATCAGAACCTAACACTTTTGACAATGGCAATGGACCACTATACTGGGCAGTAAAAGACCATTCACCAACAGTTTCTGGCAACATAAGGTACCTTAGCTTCGCCACACTCTATGCGAACGCGTTACAGAATCCAAGGAGCGACCAACACCACGAGTTTCATGTGGCACCTCAAGTGTACACAGCCCTAGCATGAATATTACTTGCTATATTTACGACTAACCACAACTACCAGGGATATGGACTTGAAAAACACATACACGGAACACGCCCAGATGACTCCGTGCTGGAACCCCGTCACGGTCACCGGCTGACGAGGATTCCGTAACACTTGCCGCTCGACTGTTAGAATGTCGAGAAATATTTACTTAACAACAAAGGTGGTGTGTCACCGGTTTGAATCTGCTTATCTTACCTAAGGTACCATAACTTCTGGTCTGGAAACTCGAGACCTTCGTTTCGACCACGGCCTTCGTTCTGACCACGGCTACACCTAAGACTCCGCCATGGCGCGGGTAGGTATAGTTAAATGTTGAACGAGATCAACGACCATATGGTCCGTTGGACATTATATAGATGAATCAGTTCTGCTGGTCTGTTTGCAAGATTTTGTTTCTCAAGGCTCGATACCACAAAGACACGAAACTTCCACGGCCAGAGACCGCTGAGACTGAGTGCAGGCCATCAGTTGATTACAAACTTTTTGGATTATAATTATATCGAGACTTACTTTCCGCCATGTGTATCCCTATTTTCAAAAAGAAATCATCCGGTTCAGGGGCGGCGGCAGGACCCCGACACCCGACTGTGAGTCCTGATGCATATAAGTTGTGTGGTTCATGCTAACATATCCCCTCTCACCAGGAATACATGGTACCGCGGACCAGCATCGACGACCGTCCTACCCGTCGAACCCGCGCTAGCCTCGAGGGACACGCTGCCGCAGCGCCAGGGCGCCCGAACCCGGGGGGCAGAAGATATCCCAAGAACTTCCGCGACCAGGAAGGTCTCTTCCCAGAAACAGGCGGCATACCACTGCGCGAGTATCCCGCCCGGCCGGGACATCACTACAACCACAACCAGAACGCCAGGGGCCACGAGCGCTCTACCTCGCCCGGCGGAACCGTCCGTACCCGAGACCCGGGTCATGCCCGGATCATCATGGATGATGCCAATGGCTTGGTAGGCATGACTTACCATCCGCGTAACGAGCCGGCCCGTGCTGCGCGGGCGTATGAGTACTACCACTGAGGTCGTTGTTGGAAGTCTTGGTTGCCGGGGTTTTGCAAAGACTGGATCATGCCACACACTTTTTGATCCTATGCCCGGTACTTATCTTGCATGAAAGCTTTGCTGGCATTTCTTGGCTCTCTGCATCTAGACATTGCGGCCTTGGCGTTGCATATCGTGTTTACTTCTTTTCCTGTATCACTTCAAGGGCGACGGTTGTTAAGAGGCGTCGGCGTTTTGCAACTGTTATTTTGTGTTTAGCATTTGATCTCAGGTAGACGGTGTTCTAGACATACCTAGTTACAGAAGATGATGCGACAAGAATTCACGCCCCTTTTCTTCTCCTTCATTGTTAACAAATTCTATGATCATTAACCAAGGTACATTTATAATACACAATGCCTCTTAGATCATGGTATTGCTCATGTGTTAACAGTGCCATAGAAGAATATGTCACCTATACCATATCCCGGACACCATCCATCTACTCTCACCTTGGGGTCTTTGGCGATATTCAGTATATTACATGGACCACGATCAGGCAGAAACAGGGCCATTGGGCATGTTAATAGACTGGGGTTTAGGGAATGGCCTTTTTTCTACTTCCATAGACAACGCCGAAGAGCATAAATCTGGGCGGGTCTAGGGACAACTTGAAGTCCCCCGGCAACTAAATCACCCCTGGACGAGGTATTGGTATCACCTTACGACACTCGAACATAAATGAAGCTTGAACTTACATGTCGACACAGCGAGCAGCATTACCAGAACAAAATACCAAATTGTATATGTTCTCTATCATGAGCATCGTGATGTGCTCTTGTAATTTCTTCTCCCTGCACTTCGTAAATTCAACATCCTTCCGTCGACATATACAGTAGTACGTACCCAATGCGCCGCCCATCCATGCCATGATGCCACAGCCGATAGAAATCCCAGGCGACGAAATTCGCGAACTTCGCATCGTCAAGGTCATAGTCACTGTAGAAGTCGATAATTCTTTAGAAAAGTTACTGCCTCCCTGATCACAAAACGGAGGAGAATAGATCTGGTCTCGAAGCGTAGCTGCGGCACTTCGGTACCTACTTGCCGTTCATAGACGGTAGACCAATGGTTGGTCACAAACTGCTGGCAGGTTGGGAGGTGCGGTTCTTGGATAGTTGACAAGGTAGGTAGTGAAGGTTATCTATCAATCTCTGGCTGGCCAATAGTTAGAGGTACTCGAGCGTTCCTCTACCTTTACCATTGCTTCAACTTCCTTAATATCTAACCCAGCTTCATTCACATCTTCAAGCTCCTCTTTTGATTATCGCAACGTACTCAAATATGCTTAACACTAATGATACTCCGGACCCTGCGCCCCCGCGTACCTATCGAAAGTATGACGACCGACCCGTTGCGAGCGGGTCTGTCGCGGATACCCTGATCGACCAGTTGGCAAAAGCTAAGAAAACTAAGGAGCTCGCCTCGGAAGTTACTACTAGAGCTTTCTTCGACAGTCATATCTTCGCTAACGGTTGGGATACTAGCTGGTCAGTACGATCTCATCGCTGTAATAGCTTGCCCTTGCTAATCTGTTACTTAACCAGGGCAATCCTAGGACCACCTAAAGGCACCATCTCGGGTCGAGAAGGTGCGGAGATAATGGTTCCTGTTGGAACCATTCGCCCTAACATCAAGGTTACCAAGGCAGCTAAAGCAAAGGGCGGTCCAAGGATGCACAGAACGCCGGGCAATCCGGTATTCATGAAACCGAACATGACTTTCGAGACCAAATCTGTCCTCTTACTATTCTGCGACCAGGGAGGCAGTACCATCTCGAAGAGTTTATTGACTTCTACGATAATTATAACCTTGACGACGCCCATTTGCCAACGTCGTCGCCTAGGACTGCTATCGGCTGTGGCATAGATAGGAGGCGCATTGGGTACGTAGTACTGTACAGAGGCGCTATATTAAGACCAGTTGTGAACCTTACGCTCAATTCGTACGTATTCGCCAGCCAATGCGCTTTTGGAGACTCTTTATTCCTAAGACGTACAACGTCCGGTACCGAGAAGTCGTCGAACAAGCGACGAACTACCTTAGGCAGTGTTTCACGTAAGTTTTGAACGGACGATATTCGAACAATTTACTGGGATAGTTCGTCCTTCCCTGCTTATGGCATATTCTGGCGCGTGTTGCCACAGGCGCGAGCTTCGCGTCAGGTTGACACGGAGCTGTCTCCGAACTCCCGAGCCCCGCTTCTCGTCAAAATTGTGGGGCCGCAATGCGAGTGTGCGATCCGAGTCATCGGAAGAGGAACCGGCGGCAATGCAAAGGAATGGGGCATGAGTAGTGGGGATATCCGACGCTGTTTACCCACCTAGAGCGAACCTCGTCCGGAGTTCGGGTTGCGTGGCCCCTTGGCTGGCGAGTAGCCGGTCGACACGTCGCGTCGAACTCTTTGCTGGATCCGGACCTGTACGAGCCTGCCGCAATGAGGGTGGTTCAGACTTGACTTGGTCAATGGCGCTTGTCGAACGCTCGAAGGCTGTGCAACAGCCAGCACGTCGAGATTAGCTTGTATCGAGTACGACACACTTTGTAGCCAAGTGTCTTCCATGAGGGACAACATCAGTACATGCTGTAAGACGTGGTAGACGTTGGCCTTCTGGACATCGAACGGGCAACCTGTTGCCCGTTCGCCCCCCTTTTAGTGCGGCGGATGGCAAAATGTCTATCACGTGATAAGTTGATGCGGTGGCATCGCATTCTGCCGCGTACTGTACACAGTACGGTATGGACAGTGCAGTACTATCACTGAAGGTTGTCGGGTGTTGAACAAGCATTCGTCGGTCGGCCCGTTGTGATCGCAGTCTGGAGGGTGTGAAGACCAGGGTCTAGGACCCTGATCAGCGCTCTCCCCCTGATCATCCCCTCCTTCCCGAGAGCAGCTATATGCGCGAGCGGGGCACTTGCTGAATCACTCGTTCAAGTTGCTCACCGACTTTTTCGTAGCCGGGTAGTAACTATGGAGTCCCAGGAATGCAGTCCGAACACTCAAGACGCCAGTGACGCTCACCACTGCAGGCGGACGGAAAAGGATTCTGGCTCGGGGATGCTGCCACAGCTGCAGGCCGCAGCCCTGCTCTTGTAGCCGAGACCCTGTTCGTGCGGAGATGTTGGAATTCGAGGCTTGGCGCATGAGCCTTTTCAGAGGCGCAACTTGAGATTTGGAAGGCAGCAATGAGCGCTTACAGTGTAAAGGAAGAGGTTACGGATGGCTGTTGCCTCCCAGCTGATTACATTTCCTGATTGTTAAGCATTGAGGCGGAAGCAGCGACTCATTCCTGACCCCACTCGAGACCGCTTAAGAATCTCCGAGTCAGCTTCGTACCCTGATGGAGCAGTTGGAGGCAATCATGGTCGAGAAATGGGCAATAATTCGGATAAGGCTGATCGAATACAGTATGGATTTGAGGGCCTCAACGCCCCCCATTCCTCGGGATGCACCCCACTCGAGATCGGCATGTTCAGCCTTTTCTCATGGTCAAAGAGCAGATCTCAACAACTCCGTGGCCATGTCGTGTAGATTAAATCAACACCCGTCATACCAAGATAGTAGGTATACGCAGTACGACTAATATCCCTTGAGGATCACATTGGGGATCTGGATGTTCGAAGACCGTCCCAACAACAGCACGACGGAAGGGTCTGGTCTGGTCTTCCCACGGTCCACGACCCCACCATTTCCACTGTGCGGTCCGCAGACTGGCTCTTGTTCAGTGGGGTTGCCCCCAATCTGATGCCGTGATCATCACCTCGTCCGCCTCGCCAAACCGACGAGCCTCCCTGCCTCCACTGCCTCCATCACGCGTGCCAACCTGTCAACTTGGTGGATGCGTAAAACTGACGAGGGCATCTCGACCAACCCAGAGCCTCCAGGACTACCGGGATAGCTGCGCCCGATATCCAATCATGGAAGGCGAGCCATTCTCGGTCGTCTGTTGATGCCTCTCGAAGGCGACTGAACATGGCCCAGGCTGCCTCACCGACTGAATTGGTCCTTCATCCTTGCCACCTATCGCCTCTTTGGGCTTGGTAAGAGATGCTACGGCATGAGCTTCTTGTCTCCCCCGCATAATACACGCTGGGGACGTTAGCGACGTTCATGCATGCTGTGTGATATTTCACGCTCCGCTGTCGCTGTCGCTTGCCGCCGTGTCTGGTCAGCGCGCGGCCACCCATGTTCCAGCTCTTCCGAGACGAGGCTGCCTGCCCGCTTACCACCCGGATGCCTCAGCTCTCCTGCGAGTATATACAGCCCTCTAGCCCCTACTGTCTGTACAGCGGGAGACTTCGGAATCAGCACAAGGACTGTATTCGGGAACTTTTCTTTGTTCTTGGTTGATCCCGGTTCGTCCTTTAAACTGGAGAACGGCCACGCGACCCCACGAGTCGCTGGTCGATCTAGTACGAATCAGTCCCGAGGTGAATCAATTTAAGGGGTCCTTATCCTTATCTTTGACAGGGGTCCTCCGGTGAGCCGATCGCGCATCTAGAACTCCGGGACCGCGACCACTTCTCCCTCCTAGGCCCGCCACTTGTCACCGTGATTCAGGGGAGCTGAGGAGGGTGGACAGTTCGGACATTCGGTGAGGCTTACGATATACTAAAAATATGATTCATAGCCACTTCCCTCCTTCTTTTTGGTTCTCCCAAAGAACATTGCTGAACTCTCGTCCCTTTTCGTCCAGAAAACCTGCCGTCCTTTTTGCACCCTTTTGATACCACTCCCATCTGCGCTGCCACTCCCACGAGGCCAACATTTGATCTGAAACGTACACGAACGTCCGCGGTTGCATAGTCTATCACACACCACAACAGAAAACGCGCTGCTCACGCGAAGGAGCATCCTGTGAGAGCATCACAGCGTCGACTTGCCCGTCATGCACGGCTACTCCTCGTCGTCCGAGTCGGACAGCGACTACCGCCGAAAACGGAACCAGCCTGCGCCGGCCGTCTCGAACGCCAACGACAAGACAAAGGTGAAGAAGAAGAAGCTCCCGCCGCAGATCACCATCAACCGCGTGTGGAAGCGGTTCAGCAAGAAGAAGTTCACCAAGGCGCTCGCAGTCCTCCCTTTCGATCCGGTGTCGCCGCCAGTCGTCTCGGATCGGGCGAACGAGCTTCTCAGGGCCGGCTACGAGCGAGCTGCGGAAGAATGCCGACGGAAGGTCAGGAAGATCATTCAAGAATGTCGCAGAGTCAATATGCGGTACCGCGACCCGGGCTTCGACTTGGTAAGTGGTGATTTCAGCTTGGGTGTTTTTCTTTTTTTGTTTCCGTCTCGGATGTCCATCCGGGTTGCTTTCTTCAACGAGACGCCGCGGACCCTGCATGCCTAGCAGAACCCAGTTATCCTTTGCTATTTTTGTGGATCCATCCAAATTGGGGTTTTGGTGAGAACATCGGACTAACATGTACTTCCCAACTCTAGGACTGGGACCTTAAGATGGAAAAGGGCCATTGCTTGAACAGTCTCGGGCGCACAAAGTTTGACCTGAGTGCCACCACGATGCTCAACCCGAGTGCGACCGTGCCGAAAGCCGTCAAGCGCGTCCACGAGATCTTCGAGGACCCCAAGTTCATGGACAAGATAAGTGGGTCCGATGTCAAGCAGGGCAGTCTCGGCGACTGCTGGCTCATGGCCAGCTTCTCTGGCCTGGCCAATGTCGAAGACGGCATCAGGCGGATCTGCGTCGAGTACGACACCAGGATCGGCATTTACGGGTTTGTGTTCTTCAGAGGTATGTCTTGCAAAACGCTGTCGGTGGTTGGGTGGACACCGGTGTTAACCAAGAGGCAGATGGCGAGTGGATCTACTCCATCATCGACGATAAGCTGTATCTCAAGTCGCCGTTTTGGGACTCGCCCAGCATGCAGCGTGATCTCCTGCAGCAGATTGACCGCGAAGACGTCGAGCGCGTCTACCGCAAGACCTATCAGACCGGTTCCAAGGCCCTGTTCTTCGCCCAGTGCAAGGACCAGAACGAGACCTGGGTCCCCCTCATCGAAAAGGCGTACGCGAAGGCCCACGGCGACTTCGCATCGCTCTCCGGAGGGTGGATCGGCGAGGGCTTGGAGGACCTGTCCGGCGGTGTGACGACCGAGCTGTTGTCGTCGGACATCCTGGACCTCGACGGCTTCTGGGAGAATGAGCTCAGCAAGGTGAACGAGGAGTTCCTCTTCGGCTGCAGCACCGGTCTTCTCGACGGTGGCTACGGGGACCGCGACGGGATTCAAGAGGGCCATGCCTATAGCAAGTGATTTCTGAAGAATATATGATGATCTATCAACTGACAATTATCATTTAGTTATAATGAAGGCTAAGACCCTCAAAAACGGCACACGGCTAGTACAGCTGCGGAACCCCTGGGGCAAGACCAAGAAAGGCATCTGGGAAGGAGCTTGGTCCGACGGTTCGAAGGAGTGGACTACCGAGGTGCAGGAAGAGCTCGGCCACAACTTCGGCGGCGACAGCGTCTTCTGGATATCGTACGAGGACATGCTGCGCAAGTACCAGCACTTCGACCGCACCCGCCTCTTCCGCGACGCGGACTGGCGCATGTGCCAGCGCTGGATTGGCGTCGACGTGCCGTGGAAGCCGCAGTTCAACGAGAAGTTCCACATCAAGCTCACCCGCGAGTCGCCCCTGGTGCTCGTGCTGTCCCAGCTCGACAACCGCTACTACAAGGGCCTCCACGGGCAGTACTACTTCCGGCTGCACTTCCGGGTCCACGAGGTCAACCGCCCGGGCGCGGAGGACTACATCGTCCGCTCGCACGGCAACTACCTGATGAACCGCTCCGTCTCGATCGAGCTGCCCAGCATGCTGCCGGGGGAGTACAGCGTCTTCATCAGCGTGGTGGGCGAGCGCAACTCGGCCGCGCCGAGCATCGAGGACGTGGTCAAGCGCGAGGTCAAGAAGCGCGAGGAGAACGAGAAGCTCGTCCAGGTCGGCTACGCGTACGACCTCGCCCACAGCAAGGCCACGGCGCACCTCGAGGCCGTGCGCGCGCTGCGCAAGAAGGCCGACCAGAAGCGGGCCAGCGCCGCGCGGCAGGGCGAGCGCCACAAGCTGTGGGAGAAGAGGCACCTCAACCGCGACATCACCAAGAAGCAGGGCCGCAAGAACAACGAGAAGATCGACGCCAAGAGGGAGGCGAAGCGGTTGAAGGAGGAGGCTGAGGCGAAGGTCCTGGCTGAGAAGGAGGCTAAGGAGAAGGCCGAGAAGGAAGCCAAGGAGAAGGCCGAGAAGGAAGCGAAAGAAAAGGCCTACAACGAGGCCAAAGAAGAGGCCGAGTCCGAGGCTAAGGAGAAAGCCGAGAAAGAAGAGACCGGGAAGAACGAGGCGGAGGAGAAGGAGGCCGAGCAGAAGGAGTCCGAGAAGAAAGTCGAGGAGAAGGCCAAGACCGACGAAACCGTTGACACTGGCGCTCAGACCGATACCGACGCTGCAACCGTCACGGAGACGAACGACGAGTTCGAGACGGCCGATGAGGCTGGACCCGAGCACGACGAGCACTCCTCTGGCAACGTCACGCCTGATTGGACTCCGGTCGCCACTCCCATGCCGACTCCATTGGTCGAGAAGACTGAGGACCAGGCCTCCCGTCAGAGCACTACTCCTAAACCCGGAAAGAAGCCCGCCGAGGTGAAGGCAGACGCCGCACCTGATGACAAGACAAAGGAAGCCGACTCCGCGGACGCTGACGCCAGCAGCGGCTCGGACAGCTCAGGCAGTCCCAAGGACACCCCCAAGAGCGACGCCTCGACGCCCGACGTCGACTCCAAAGACACAGACAAGGTCCCCGTTCCGCCCGCGGACAACGACGACTCCTCCAAAGCCTCCGGCGCGCCGCCCGCAGCGGCACCGGCCCCCGCGCCCGAGCCCGCCAAGCCCACTCCGCCGAAGAAGGCCAAGACCTACGCGACGTCGGACGGCGAGTCGTCGGCCTCGCCCATCTCGGACTGGGAGGAGCTGTACAGCAGCGACGACATGACGCGCAAGCCGCGCGTGGCGGGGGCCGCGGTCGCGCCGGCGCAGCGCGTCGAGTACGCGGACGACACGGACGACGAGAAGGACCCGGACCCATGGAACGCCATCGCAGTCGTCGGCTTGCGGGTGTACTCCAAGGACGAGGACCTCGAGCTCCGCGTCGTCATGGAGGGGGGGCTGCTGGAGGAGGGCGGCATGGGGGAGAAGGGCGAGCCGGACCTCGATAATGCGCAGGCTAATGCCGGTGGGCAGAGGGCGCCGCTGCCAAACCCTGTTCCGAAGGAGGACGGGGGGTATGAGGGCGATAGCGAGGTGGAGAGCAAGGCTCAGGCCAAGAGCGGCAGGAAGAAGAGGGACGATGGTGCGGACGAGACGGACGGCGAGAAGGCGCCGTATCCGACTATTGTCCAGAAGGATGAGTAGAGTTGTGGGTTAGACGGCCTAGACGTGCTGTTCTAGAGATCGAGTGTTTGGGATCGATATTGGAAACGGATGCTCCCCGCTCGGTCGTGTGTTATTTGGCTTGTTAGAACGACATTATGAGGCGTCTTGGTCTGGGCTGCTTCATGGTTGCGGGATTGTCTTCGGCGGTGCTGTTTGGTGCCGTTTATTGGTTAGCGTTCTTGTTCAGAGGAAAGACCGCTAGATCGCGATGATTGATGGTCTGTTTTAAATTGATATCCCATGATTTTCGTTGTGGATGGGGAGCTCGAGCGAGGGAGATCCGTCCCGAGGTCGACTGTCAGGTCAAGGATGTGCGCGGTTGATGATGCTACTCTCCACATTGTTTAGCCTAGCTGCTTATATCTGTGTTCTTTCTCATTACATAGCCAGAATTTGACAATCTCCTGAAAGTCCACTGTATCTGAGCAAGTCTCTCTCACCCTCCAGTGGCAACACCTCCCATCCCGCGCGCCTTCAGTTCGCCCCAAGATCCCACAGCCGCTTGAACTCACTGTCCCGCGCAAGCAGAGCCCGCGGGCTATCCCACTCCACCAGCCGCCCGGCGCTCATGACAGCAACGCGGTCAAAGTCCGCCACGGCGCCAAGGCGGTGGACGACCGCAATAACGGTGCAGCCGGCGAACTCCTCGCGGATGACGCGCCGGATCAGCCTCTCGGACCGCTCGTCGACGCTGCTGCTCGCCTCGTCGAGGAGCACGATCCTCTTGCCCGTCAAAATCGCCCGCGCGAGGCAGAGGAGCTGCCGCTGGCCCTGCGACAGGCGGTCCGCGTCTAGCGGACCCTCAAGGCCACCGAGCTGGTCCGCCACGACGTCACCCATCCCGAGGCGGCGCAGGACGGACAGGATCCTGTCGTCGGAGGGCTGCGAGCCCGAGTCCCCTTGCGTGACGAGGTTCGCGCGGACGGTGCGGTTCTTCAGGAAGAAGGGGTTCTGCGGCACGACGGCCAGGCTTGCGCGCACGGATTGTCGAGTGAGGGTGGTGATGTCGACCCCGTCGAAGGTGATGCGCGATCCCGGCCGCACCTCGAGCAACCGGAGGAGGGTCGCCAGTAGAGAGCTCTTGCCGCTGCCGCTGCGGCCGCATACGCCCACCTTTGAGCCGGCGGGGATGTCGAGGTTGATATCGTGTAACACGGGTTCGCCGTCTGGAGTGTAGGAGGCGGTTAGGTGTTGGATCGCGATGTGGCCGTGCGACGGCCAGTCTTGGGGGGCAGGTGACACCTCCGACGCTAGGTTCTCGTCCTCGGTCTCGTCGCAGAAGGTCTTGACGCGCGCGACGGCGCCGAAGGACGTCTCCAGCTGGGTCCAGCCCTGGATGACGAGCGCCAGGGTCTGGCTAAAGGTCATGACGTTGAGGACGGCCAGGGCCACGAACTGCGGCGCGAAGCGGGACCGGAGCTCGACGACCAGGACCATAAGGATTGTGGCAAGGACGGCGACCATCAGGTCGAGGACGACGCCCAGCCACCGCTGGACACAGAAGAGGAGATAATAGGGACGTTGGGAGGCATCGAGGAGGTCGAGATACCGTTCTCTGAACTGCTCCTGCCAGCCGAACGCTCTGACGTTGGTGAGGCCCTGGAGGAGGTCGAGGAACTGGGTGAAGAGGGGCGATTTTGCTTCGAGGTCGAGCAGGCGCATCTGACGGGAGGTTTTCAGGTAGAACTTTTGCAGGACTGCAAGTTGCTGTCAGTCATCGTGGATGCGGTTTCGTCCGTAACAGGTAAAGGGGTCACTCACGCCAGCAGAAGAAGATGACGGGCGGTACGACCGCGGCGAAGTAGCCGGAAAAGACACACATCAGTACTGCGCCCATCAGCAAGACGAATACGTTGATGGCGAGATCGATCAGAGTAAATGGCAATTCGGTGTCGATTACCGACATATCTTGGCTGAACCGGTTTGTCGTCACGCCGATGTCTGTCCTGGAAAAGAAACAAAGCGGCGCCCTGATGACCGTTCGCAGCAGCCGGGCGTGCAGGACCTCCGAGCTCAAGGGCACCATGAATATCAGGAAGAAGTGCGCGCCGCCCGTGAGTGCGAGAAGAGCGAGAGCGGAGAGCATTCCGTAGATCCCGACGTAGAAGTTGTTGATCTTTTGATCGGCTTTGACGTGGGCTGTCCAGAAGCTGAGCAGTAACTCGGTCATTTTGTAGCTTGCCGCGTAGAGTATCATGAAGGTGACGAACAGCAGCGTGTGCCAGCGGGGAACAGATCCGAAATAGTATCTATATGTGGCAAGTTCGCCGAGGGTCTGACCAGCCGGCGCCGCCTCAGTGTCGGGAGCGCTCGACAGGCTTCCAGGCATTTGTTTGGATAGAGATGCTCCAGTTTCATCAGGTTTGTTGGTAGACACTGGTTGTCTGAGTTCCAGCCCGCGGAGGTAACCAGTGTCGTTTTGAAGGTGGCGAAAAGACCCTTGGTGCAAAATGTGGCCGTTCCCACCCAAAGCAATGATGTGGTCCGCATGGACGAGACTGCGGACTGACGAAAGGGTTAGTGCAACTCTACAACTCATTGAAGGTCAGCAACCCACGTACGTGTGCTTGTGATGCAGACCACAGTGGTGTCCATCTCTCGGAACAAGCCCCTCTTGGCGAAGAGGGTCCGGTGAATGTGACTCTCCGTCGCCGCATCCTGTCCTGAAAAAACATCGTCCAGAAATACGACCTCTTCTCTCGAGTAGACCGCTCGGGCGAGAGCCAGTCGTTGTTTCTGTCCGCCGCTCAACGAAACGCCCACACTGCCGGCTTTAGTCGCGTCTTTGTTAGGCAGCTCCAGGATGTCCTGCTCTAACCCGCACGCGTACACAACCCTGCTGTACCAGTCCTTCTCGTAGTTCGAGGTCCCCAATATGTTTTCGCGTATCGTCAAGTTCTGGATCCACGGGTCCTGGGCGACGTAGGCAACGTTCCGGATACCGCTGTGGATGTATCCCTTCAACAGCTGCGTTTCGCCGAGCATTGCTTTCATCATAGTGCTCTTGCCGCTGCCCACATTGCCGATTATGAAGGTACACTGAGACCTTCGTACGGAAACGGATATGTCTCGCAATATCGGGGCCTCACCATGGGTCCAACCAAAACTCGCATCTGCGATAACTATCAAATGCGTGCCAGGGGGCAGGATCGACTCCCCTGGTAAGTCTTGTAGTTCGATCGCCGTGCTGTTTGCCTGAAGAACAGAGCCATCGTCGGGTGACATGTCTTGGCCTCCGTCAATCTTGCTCAACGATAGTCGATGATCTATCCGGCTTTCGGACGTTAAGAAGTTCTGTATACGACTGAGACATGCGAGGGCGGCGCTGAGCATGGGGATTGTGCGGACTATGGTGACCATGGGATCCGTCAAGAGGTAGATCAAGGAGAGTGAAGTGTAAGCGGATCCCGTATCCAAGGGCTGCCCGGTGCTCTGTGATATAACAACGAACGTTGCGAAGGTTGCCAAGGGTGCAACGGTCTCCGTGGTAGTGCCTAGTCGCGATCAGCATGGGGATTGCGTCACTGGTCACCATCAATGCAGATCTACCGATGAAGACTCGCAAGCATAACAGCCTGCGGTACCCCTTGGAGAGTTTTAGCTCTCTCACACGGAGGTCTTGGACCATCCTCGTCACAATATCCGAGAGGCCAAGCATTTTGATTTCCTTCGATGGGCCGTCAGCGTAAGAGATGTAAATGATGATATTGCCGCCACCAACCTTCATTGACCCGAGAACCGATGCTGTCACATCAACACGCGTCTGAATGCCACGGACCCATCGTTTCTGCGCCCGACCTATAAAGTTGGCCAGCCGCATAATGGCGATAGTAGCTACTAATGGGGCGTCAGTTCGTCATTGCACGATGCCATGAAGCCACGGATTCGCTCTAACATATTGTCACAACCACCGGGGCCAGGGCTGCCAGGCCTAGTTGCATATATAAGAGATATAGTGCTACCGCGCATTCAATTGGCGAGGCCCAGGTTTCGTGCAGCATGGTACAGCTCTGACAGATATTCTCTGTATCCGTGGACATGAGTGTTACTGCGCCTGTTACCACGTCAGAAGAGCCGCTGCAAGTTTAGTATGCGGATAACTCATACTTGACTCATCCAGGGCGGTTACGCTAAGGTCAAGCGTCTTGCAATATATTAAGCCGCAGAGACTGCCGCGGAGTGATGTCACAAACCTGGTACACAATGAGTCTCCAACAATCCCGCTCAATGTATATAGCTTACCTGTATTTCATCTGGTAAAAGAAAGCGTTGGAGACCTGATGGCTGTTAGCATCACGACTGGCCGATTTGAAGTGACTCGAAGACTTGCCGCCCGCCCAACCAAGACCAGAAACCACGCCCCTGTCAGCCCCCAACCAGTCGCGTCAGGCCGAGACAGATCCTGGCTGAAGCCCGTAGTGGCATTAATGAGGAAGGGGATCGTAAACTTGAAGGCTACCAGAAAGAGACGAGCGAGTACACCGGACGCAAAAATGTACCTGTTGGCCCAGAACATAGCCCAGGACAGACTGTTTCTCCTGGATGTGTTTGCTAGACGAGCCGTGAGTGTCTCGTAGTAAGACTATAGTATCAACGGGGGAATCGACCTACCTGCCTGCCATGATTTCTGTGCTCTAGATAGCAGGTGCCTTGCTGCCATATTGTCGTGAATTGGATATCTGCGAGTACCTCAGTCAGTGGGGGTCGACAGCCCATGAGCTACGGCAACATTACAGATCTGTAAGAGTCAAGAAACGACCGAATCCGGTTCTCATCAGGGGATTGAGCCACCAAAAGACAGCATTGCTCAAAATACTACTTGTCATCTCCGGAGAGATGCCCTGATATCGCGAGAGCAGGATCGATCTCTTCCCCCATCCTTCAGCTACCAGCACGAGGATCTTGATGGCGACCGTCGTCGTAAACAGCCTGGCAACGACACCTGTGTCGCGAAGGAGCCACAACGTTCTCGTGATCACGCAGTCAAACAGCAGTGTGATGAATAAGTAGACGGTGATGAGCGTTGATGGGTGCAGCGAACGCGTGTGCTCCGCATGCGACACAAACAGCAGCACAACACCGCTGGCGAACATGAGTACAGCAGCTGCCGTCTGCAGCTTGAGACGCGCGGGCCCAAGTGCCCAGTAGAGAAGGATCGTGAACTGCAGCGCGGCATAGAGACTGATAAGCCCCTAAGCACCGTCAGTAACGCAGTTGACTAAAACATGGAGTTGAGCTAAAAGAAAATCGGCGCATACGAGTTTGAGGAAGGTTCGCCGACTTTTTGTAACTTTATAAGGCTGCTTCATCAGCCAGAACAGCCGCTGGGGCGCGAGGATCAAAAACAGCGCCGAGGGAAGTAGTGACAGGATTGCACCTTCGAAGGCGAGGGTGAAGTCGAATCTGTCTGAGGCCGACGGGCCAAAAGCGGCCTCTGGCAGCATTTCGGACGTCATGTTGGTATCCATCTTCAGCTCTTATGTGGTCGACGAGCGAACAGACGCTCGCTCTTGTGATTCTAGCGGTTGAAACGTTCGGCTGTGTGTGCGAGGAGTTGTCATATAATACCAGCCACCACTGAATACTGATGCCATTTAATGCTGGTGACAAGTATTTTATCAAATTTGGCACATTGTGAATGTACTGGAGGATAAGATTTCAATTGATGTGAGAAATGGCGAGTCATTGCGAGCCGAAGCGTCTATTGACGCTATAGACCTAAAAGGAAGCTGCGAACCTGGTTTAAACTGCTGTACACGTTTCTCGACGACGTTGCCTGTGGAAACATTACGTATCATGAGGTGTGAGTTACCTTGCCTTAGCAAATGAGCTACGGCTCAGCACGACTGGCGTGATATACGCTAAGCTGATCAGAGTTAAGGCACTGTAGGTACCTAGGTACCTTACCTCCAGTACAACACTCCATCATGCCAGGCAGATGCATCCTTCTCCCCGCCCCTCCCGCATAGGTATCGGCTTTGCACTCTTGATCTACATATTGGCATTGCCTGAAGATCTGCCAAGGCGGCGAGATTGGAGCTATCCACATGAAGTTCGCAGCGGCCTGTACTGTGGCACGAAGTCGCCTGCCGATACAAGGCCAGGGCAGAGCCCTACCTCTGACATCGCGTCAGTCTAGGAAGGTTGACCATCCAAACCACCCACCTTGAATACGCAACAGAAGCCAGGGCAGAATCTTCAAGTTTGTAGAGCCGACCTTCGCAGGAATGTGAAGTGTGAACCAGCGAAAGATGAGTTTCATCCGAGACAGCAGCGCGACGAGAAAGCCAATCGATGGAAACATGGCGAACTCGGCATGCCTGATCTGGGATCTCTGGTATCTCATCCTCGACAACGTATGTCCCTTCAGCCAGCCAGCCATGCCTGCGAGGAAATGACGCGTGCCTTATAGCTAGACGATCAGAAGGATCTGTACAACATGTGTCTAGTGTCCAAAGGCTTCTATTCTTTGGCCATAGCCCGTTTGTACAGCACTCTTGTCCTTGAACCAAGATCACGCAACCTTTGGGATGTACTCACCGAGCCTATCCGCGGCAAGCCGTACCGCCCAACTCAGTGGAAGAACTTCCGCACCCTGGTCCGTCGGTTAGCGGGAGGCGGCAACCAGGAACAAGCACATGCTGTGCGCGAGGTAGAGCTCGGTCAGTTTCACGATTTTGAACGGGATATCGCCGCAAGTTTCGAGGAAAAGGATGGGCTTGCGATGTTCGTGGGTGCTTTGCCAAATCTACGACATTTCCGGTTCGTGTCATTAACTCGCTCGGAAAGACGGCTTTGTACGTAATAGGTACTGACAAAGAATTGTGTAGGCTATTGTTCTCGGCGCCAGAGTTCGAGGTCGAGGATCTCACGAGAACACTGGCCTCCGCATTCGCCAACCTCCGCCACTTGACACTTCACTGTGAAGTGGGACTAAACTGGGAGAGCACGACTTATGAACGGAAACCACTTCTTCTCAAGCTTGACGGAGACCTGGCCATGGCTTTCGGGCGACCCTTCATGACTTGGCGCCCGCGGTCGAGACTAGAGATACTCACCTTAAAAAATGGGAGAACCCCTACGAAGATTCCCGCCCTGGCGGTGGGGTTCCCCGGCGGACGAGGGTATGTGGACGCCAACGGTACACATGCGAGCGTCGTCGAATCCTGATGGGGCCATTGTGGCGGATACCGAGGAGTACCAACTTGGTATCCTCGAAGGATTTTAAATGATGGTGCTACTCCTCGTACAAACGATTAACTGGACATTATGCCTAACTACTTGATATAAGATTTTATATATTCAAAATCGGTGGGACCCCTCTGAAAACAAGCGAATATCTCTTACTGCTATTCTCAGTGTAGGTACGGAAGCCAATTTTGTCAATATCTCCAGTTACCGGAACAAGGACAAAAGAATATTATATATGTGCTCGCAACTTCTTCGCCACAGGACACACATGGCTAGATCAGCTCCACCCTGAATTTCAAAGGTCAACATCATCAGGTCCTTCGCTCTCGCTCGCAGTCACCTTGTGCACAACATCGATACCAAACACATGAATACTGGCCGTGGTGGCCGTCTGATCCTGATTATAGTTGCCGGCCTTGAAGAAGGCATTCGGCGTGCTGAAGTACGTCGGCATGATCTGCCTCTTCGCGCCATTGAGCGCAAAGCCGAGCTGGCCCTTCTCGTACGACAGCTCGTACGTGAACTTGGTCCCGAACGGGACGTTTCCGACGCTGAAAAGCTTCTGGTTGCCGCCGCCGGCGGCCTGCGCAACGCCGAGCTTCAGGTCGCCGTTGCTGTAGTAGTACAGCTCGCATACGGGCTTGAGCGGGTTGGGCGCAGCCTGGAAGACCTGGCCGATGCAGGTGTTACCGCCCGCGACGGCGAGGAGGGTCACGGTCAGCCGGTTGACGGCATTGGAGGTCTTCCACGAGGACGGGTTGACCTCGCCAAACTCGGTGCGGCAGTGCTGGCTCTCGGCGAACTTTGTGCAGCCCGTAAGCTTGGGGTTCCCTGGCGCCTTCATCACCATGGCACCGTCGCCGCTCTCGGTGAAGAAGTAGGCGCGGTTGGGGTCCTGGTAGCCGTTGGCGCAGGGGTTGGAGCCCGGGCTGAGCTGGGATGGCGGGATCTGCAAGACGTTGCCTTTGCTGTCGGGGATGGGCAGCTGGAGTTGCCACTTGCTCAGGTCGAAATTGGCCCCTGGCCGGCATTTTGGGTCAAGGGTTGCGAGGTCGGCGAGGATCTGCTGACCTGCGACATCGTCGCTGGCTGCAACGGGGAGTAGCAGTTGCGTGCAGAACAGCGTTGCCGCCAGTGTAAGTGTGATTCCTCCGAACATCGTCATTGGTTTCAGGAGACAGGAGAGGGTTAAGGTTTTCTTAAGGAGATCCTTCAGGTATCTCTGAGGAGGGTCGAATGGTTATGTGAAACCGTTCCATCGTCACGTCCCACGGTCTCTCTGGTGCTTTTATATCGGAGTATCTGAATCTGACACTCGCCTGCTATGCAGTAAGACTGTAAGCACCGCTTGCCCCTTGCTGGCTTACATCCAGCCGTGCATCCTTCCTCAGCTGTGCTGACTATGAACACCAGGGAGACCTCATCTACTCGTAATCTGAGCGAATCATCGCCGAGTTTTTCAATCCGACCTAAATGTGACCCAATTTGTATGTCCAAGGCCCCTTCCCAGATACCCTATAGGCTTATACCAGAGGTAAGACTGCAGGCACGATGAGATTCGCGAATGTTAACACGAGATAATCGAACTGACACGACAGAATCGCGATCGTGAACGTGCCGGACAAAAATCATCCCAACATCGACCTGAAACGGAATCCTCAAACCTTCAAACTATGACGCCGACAAGATTTTTTGTGCTCTCGGTGTTGAGTCCTTTAGGCCTCAAGCTCCGTGGCACCAAATCCTCAAATATCCCCGCTTTTCTCCAACTGCTACCTCTTCCACCAGCAATTCCGTCATGTGCTTCTTGACATCAAACCATCACCACACAATTAAGCCAACAGAATCAACACTTTTGACATTAGGTTAGATCGTCAGCTAGTCCGCGCACTCCCGAGCAACTAGCACGGCTTCTATAATCGCAAATTAGGACCTGTCTGACACTCGAGTTCGACTTCAACAGGACCGCGGGCGCCGTCCACGGTCCCACACCAAAAGCCATGGCGGCTTTAAATCCGTCGAAACCATCAAACCCCCTCACGTACCCCAAGGCAGACGCCCCCTTCAGCCATGAGCTCTTCCAGAAACCGACCGCAGAGTATCGCGGCTGTCCGCTCTGGGCGTGGAACGCCAAGCTCGACGCGGAAGCCCTGGTTCGCCAGATCGGCTATCTGGAAGAGATGGGATTTGGGGGATTCCACATGCATGTCCGCACCGGGATGGACACGGAGTATATGGGCGAAGAATTTATGGAGACAGTGAAGACCTGCGTGGAGGTTGCCGAGAAGAAGGGCATGATGGCTTGTCTGCACGTATCACGTTCTTGTCGTTTGTCTTGCAATCTACTAATAAGACAGTGCAGGTATGACGAAGATCGCTGGCCCTCAGGCGTGGCAGGCGGGAAGGTGGTAGAGAAACACCCCGAGCACAAGGGGAAGCACCTTTTATTCACCACCACGCCTTACGGCCAAGGCCAAGTTGGTGGATGTTCGCCTAGCAGTGCCGCTGCCTGTAGGAGCGAGAATGGCAGGCTACTCGCCCGGTACGGGATCCGGCTGCATCCGACAGACGGGACTTTGAAGTCCATCCGTATGCTCGATTGCTTGCCTGGTCCTCGCAGACATATCGCTCCTGACGAAACGATATGGTATGCCTACGTGGAGACTAACCCACCGTCACAATGGTTCAACGGCCAGACCTACGTCGACACGTTGAGTCCAGAGGCAATGAGGAAGTTCGTCGATGTGACACACGAAAAGTACAAGGAGTGCGTGGGTGACAGGTTCGGTACGACTGTTCCGTGCATCTTCACCGACGAGCCGCAGTTCGCGACCAAGACGAGACTGAGCGATCCGTTCGCCAAAGAAGACCTTTTCCTACCGTGGACGGATGACTTGCCTGTGACGTTTCAGAGGAGATACTCCGCCGCCGACTGGAACTACCACATGGAAACAGATCATCTTCTCAGCTCTCTTCCGGAGCTGTTCTGGAACAAGCCAGGAGGGCATCCATCTCTCCTGCGGTATCGCTTCCACGACCACGTGTGCGAGCGGTTCGTGTCCGCTTTCATGGATCAGCTAGGTGCCTGGTGCACATCCAACAACATCCTCCTCAACGGGCACATGATGGAGGAGCCGACGCTTGAGTCGCAAACCCATTCGCTCGGCGAGGCAATGCGATGCTACCGCTCGCAGACTCTGCCGGGCATCGATCTGCTGAGCGACATGGTCGAGTACAACACGGCCAAGCAGGCTAGCAGCGTCGCCCGCCAGAACGGCATTAGGGGGTGCATGAGCGAGATCTACGGATGCACGCACTGGTACTTCACTTTCGAGGGTCATAAGGGGTGCGGCGACTGGCAGGCTGCCCTCGGCATCACCTTCCGCGTGCCACATCTCGCGTGGGCGAGCATGGCGGGCGAGGCGAAGAGGGATTACCCAGCGAGCATCAACTACCAGAGCCCGTGGTTCCGCGAGTACGGTTATGTCGAGGACCACTTTGCCAGAGTTGGAGTGGCCATGACTCGAGGACGCGCGGTCACCCGTGTCGCAGTCGTACATCCCATCGAGAGCTTTTGGTTGGTATTCGGACCCGGAAATGACGCTGGGGGCCAAATGGCGGACCGCGATCAAAAGTTCAAGGAGCTGACCGACTGGCTGCTTCATGGGCTTGTCGACTTCGACTTCATCTCCGAGAGCCTGTTACCTGACCGGGAAGTTACCGTCCAGGGCAAGACGTTGGTGGTGGGCAAGTGCACCTATGACGCTGTCATCCTGCCTAACCTGCTTACGATCCGGAGGACTACACTCAACATCCTGGAAAACTTTACCGCGGCTGGTGGCAATATCATTGTTGCTGGTAGCCCGCCCGAGCTTGTTGACGCGCAGAATAAGCTTGTATCGCCCCTTTTTAGCCCCGGAGGCCCTCTCGAGGTGCCCTGGAACCAACTTGCTATTCTATACTCAGTCGAGGAGTTCAGAGACCTCGAAATCGTCAAAAGCGGCGGCCGGGGTCCTGTAGACACGTTGCTCTACCAGATGCGGCAAGACGGCAAGGAGCGCTTCGTTTTCATCTGCAATACGGACCGCACTAACGGGGTCGACACTGAGGTCCTTATCCGCGGAGAGTGGAACGTCGAGCTCATGGATACTCTCAGTGGAGACTATAGATGGCTTGAAACTAATCTGGAAGAAGCACTCAGCGGTGAATTTGTTACGACTTCATTCACATACCGATTTGAAGGTTGTGCGAGCGTCTTGTTACGACTCGTGCCGAGGGATGGAAAGGCCCTCTTCACTCAGAGGACGCCGCACCCTCTGACGCATCTTCGGCCGCCGAACAAACAGGTCCCCCTCACTTTGCGTGCCGTGGGGCTGACAGAAGAGGGAACCAAGCATTCCGGAAGGAATGTCCTTATGCTGGACTACGCAAGGTACTTGATCTATGGCGACAATGACTGGTCGCATGTGCAGGAGATACTCGCAATCAACAACGAGATCCTGGATCGACTCCAACTCCCGCGGAAGGGCATGGCATGGAGACAGCCCTGGACAATCCCCCCTGCGGACCGCAAGCCCAAAGCCTACGTGAGCCTCGTGTTTCAGTTCGTATCGGACTTCGATGTCCCGACAGACACATTTCTTGCCATTGAGCTGCCGGAGGGCGCAACCGTCACTATCGATGGAAACTCAATCGTCCCGGACGAAACAGACCTTCTCGTGGAGGGACTGTCAGGAGGGAGAGGGGATTGGTTCGTCGACGAGGCCATCCGAACAAGGACAATCCCCGCACACACCATTCGACGAGGAATGAATACCCTCCAGGTCAGCTTCCCCTTCGGGATGTTGACGCCTATCGAGCGCGTGTACCTGCTCGGGAAATTCGAAGTCGAAGTCGCCCACGGGGCTGGCCGAGATGTCCTCGCAAGGGCCAAGATAACGCCGTCGCATGGGCTGACAAATTGGGGCGACATCACCACCCAGGGTTATCCCTTCTACGCGGGCAACGTCACCTACAAGTGCAGCTTTGATCTCCCAACCCGCTCGAAAGCCACGCTCTCCATTCCGCAATTCTCGAGTCCTGTCCTCACCGTCAAGTGGGGCGGCGAAGAGGAGACGAAAAAGGGTCACATCGCGTTCCAGCCCCGGACGTTGGACCTCGGCGTCCTGGATGCGGGCCGGCATAACGTTCTCATCACGGCCTACGGGAACAGGTACAACGCCTTCGGCCACATCCACGCCGAGGACTGGATGACCAACTGCTGGCCCGATGCCTGGAGGACGCAGCCCTGGGCGTGGACGGACGAGTACAAGGTCAAGCCCATCGGGATTCTGGAGTGTCCTACTGTGCTGTTTTCTGAGGTCGGCGCGGACGCCGTCGAGCCTGGAACACCTGGCACACCCAGCACAACGGAGTGGCAGCTCGTGAGTCGTCCCGGGACCTCCAATCCTTCTGGCAGTTCTAGCCGTGCCGAGAGTCCGACTTCGTGGGTGCGTCTCTCTTTATCATCTGAATCCCTCAGCTTTCTTCGATCCAGGGATGAGCAGTCGGACGGGGATTTCTTCGTGGAACTGCGCGTGCACGTTCAAGAGGCTCGCCGGAGGCTTCAGGAGCTGTGGGACTCGCTGGATACATCCGAAGTCGAAATGCGCGAGTTCACACCGGCCTTTCATGATGTGTACAGCAAGACTTTGCTCGGCGTGCTCGAGAATGAGATTGCGCGGCTTCAGACTCTAAAAAAGCAGCGCAGTGAAAAATCTGCGTCCGTCCAAAGATTAAGTGGTTAGCAAGCTGGACGTCCGGGCGCTTCGAGGTGCGATCTCATCGAGACTGACGGATACAACGAACGAGCGGCAACGGCAGAATACCAGTAAAGGTTGTGTGCACAGCGAGAGAATCGCCAAGTCTTGTCAGTTCTTGTCCAGGAGCGGTGCGCTGAAGAGATAGTCGGATAATATACGACATGACTTGGATAAAGATCGACGACTGAACTGCCGCTCATATTGCAATGATAAATTAAAACCCCCGGCTATTCGGCCTATCCAGCGCCGCGATCTTCCACCTTATCGCAAAAGATTTAATGAAGCAAGCTTTGCTCTTTGCTCCTCCTCGACATCCTCCAACTCGGGCTATCCACGACCAGCATTCTGTTCCACCCGGCGCCGCCCATCATGCTGTCGTCCCTCCTCGGTCGCGTCCCCCTTCTCCTCCTCCTCCTCGGCATTGTCGTCTCCCGGGCAGTACTAGTAGCGGCAGTGGACATCTGCACCACCTTCCCGAGCTGGACCATCTCGGACTTCAAGAGCACGACCAACGACACGGTCGGGGCGGGCGGCAGCGCGTCGTTCAGGCTCGTCAACAACCTCACGGGCGCGAGCGACGAGCTCGCCTGCAGCCTGCAGGTGAACTACCGGTGCATCTTCGCCGGCACGCCGAGCGACGCGAACCTGACCGTCAACGTGGCCATCCGGGCGCAGAGCCTAACGCTCCTGCTCGACGAGAGCGTCGAGTGCCCTGGACGGACGACGTGAGTTTTGTGAAAACCCTAAATAAAGCTTAATGACTCGACGGAACGAATGAGCGAGAAAGGGAACTGACTTACGGGAATTGGTGTTGACGCAGGCCACTCCACGTCATTGGGAACGGAGATTTGGACTTGAATTGCACTTGGGTCCAGGATATCGGCGGCACGGTGACGTGCTCGTTGGAGGAGGAGGAGAATACCATCCAAGGCGCTGCTGTCGAACTCGCGCCCGGGAGACGGAGGTGGTTGAGGATATTTTGGTGAGATGGGTGTAGGGGGATCATTTGTTAGGTATGCTGGTTTAGCAGTTCAGCTATTTTGACAACGTCGTTATTAGAGTTTGAAAGCTGAGTAAGGTCCAGTTGAGGTGAGATTCTTAGGATATCTCAGCATACCTATGGTGGCTCAGCAGACGTAGATAGGCTTGTTCGAGTGATGTATCCCGAATGAGGCAGAGCAAGGCAACGCTGCTGAGTGAATTTCTGTCCTCGAACTGCCTGCCTTGGGGGACGTGAAAAAAAGCAGTGAAGTGATCGCGTTGCCTCTTTAGGTTCGTAAATGGCCAGTCACGATCACTTGCCCATTATCGTTGTTCGCCCGAGTTTTCTGGCCCGACAGTGGTATATAAGGCTGGATGCCAGAAGTAGGGTTCACTTGGTATACTTAGTATGACCCTTGGGAATGCCAGGGTATCGGTGGTAACGGTGCAGTTCCTGATGCCCGACAGAAATTTCGGTCAGTTGTTCAAGTCCCAGCTGTGACAATCTCTTTTTCTTTTTACTTGTTTGGGGACAGCTCGGCATGACTTTACCAAAGCTGGCTCTGATGCCTGATGCCCAATAGTAAGCAGCATGAGAAATCCTCGACTGTTCTTACTTTCATTGCTTGACTCCTTTTAGAAAGAGACCGTAATTGCAAAGTAACTGGAACGGTTTATATCGACAAGAGACATCGGGTTCTATATAGTAACACGGACAGCTACAGTAGAGAAGACAGTCAACAGATCATAACAAGCCTCAATTAGCAGCCTTATAATCCGCCAGTACCATCTCAGCGCCCTTCTCGGCAATGGCATACACAGTAGCCTGCAGATGACCGCTAATCTGCAGCGGCATGATGCTAGCATCGATGACCCTGAGGTTCTCGACACCATAAACCCGGAGCCGATCATCCACGACCCCAGCTTGAATCCCCGCGCTCCCGCCCATGCGACACGTCCCCACGGGATGCCAGTCGGTAATGGTCGTGTTGACCACCCACTCCCTCAGATCCTCGAACCCCCGCACCTCCTCCGGCGGGAAGGCGCGGCGGCGGACGATGCCCGCCAGCGGCGCCGTCTTGGCGATCTTGTCCGCGAACAGGGCGCAGTGAGTCATGACGTCGAGGTCTATCCCGCCGTGGGGGCCCTCGTAGTACTTCGGGTCGATGAGCGGCTTGTCTAGTGGTCCGGGCGGCGAAGAGCCGTCTGCGCCCTTGGGCGGGATGTGGATGCTGCCTCTGGAGAAGGGGTACTGCAGCATCTGGAGACAGGTGGCGAACTTCCTGCCGTCTGACGGCGGAGGCGTGAAGGCCGGGTTCCAGTTGCCCAGGTCAAACATGTACTCTATCTGGCCCAGGTTGGCGGAGGGGTCGAAGCGGTGGTCGAGGATGGCTTTTTCGGTGCCGGCATATTGAGTTAGAGACTCTGCGCGGGAGATGATGGATTTGAGGCTCTCTGCTGGGACAACGTGCGAGAAGGGGAGGTAGCAGACCGAGTTTGGTAGGATGGTCAAGGGGCCGGACTTGGAGGTGCGGTATTGCTCCTCTGCAGCTGCGGAGGCTGCTTTGTCGTGCTTGAGGTCGTCTGGGTTGGCGAGGGATGGGTCGACTTCGAAAATGGTCGCTATCACTATGCAATGTTCAGATCGAAACCTACGAAATAGCTCTACTAATTGACCACGCTACTTCGACATGCGAACTTACTGATATGCTCCTGCAGGTGCTCTCCAACATTTGGGTTCTCGACCTTCACCGGGATGCCAGCACGGGAGAGGACGTCTGGGTTTCCGATGCCTGACAGCTCCAGTATCTGCGGTGACTGGACGCTTCCGGCAGAGAGGATGACCTCTCGATTGGCCGAGACCATGTACTCCCGGCCATCGTGCTGGAAACGTACCCCTGTAGCGGTCCATTGGTCGGAGTGTTCGCTTAGCACAACCTCTTTGACCAGCGCCTCGGTTAAAACAACGAGGTTTCGGCGGGACGCATTGGGTAAGTAATACCCCGGAACTGAATACGACCGAGTCAACGAATCTGGGTCGACGGTGCCTAAGTTTGTCCAGACGCCGACATTGGATCCGGCCAGATGAGCCGCGTTGGTCTCAACACCGAGGGAGTTCAAGGTGGCGTGCCAAAGGACGTGGGATTCAGAGTACTCCGTGGCGTAGCTGATCTGCAAGGGGCCAGACGTGCCAATGGCGTCAGCTTCGTACAGAAGCTGATTCGCCTGCTTGCACCGGTCATCCTTGGGGTCATGAAAGCTCTCTGCTTTCTTGTAAAACGGCCTGTAGTGGAAAATAACTCAGTAGCAGTCCAACTGAATAATTCTGCAGTAGAAATGTGACTGATGACGCCTGCATTCGATGCATGGTGAAACCCAGCCACGAAGCTGATTTGGCCAGACGAGTGGAAACGAACACAAAGAGAAAAAGGTACGTATGGTTCCCCCCCCCCACCAGCCTTTGTCCTGCAGGGTCATGGATTCCTGAGATGCGGAACGTGGGAGCTTCGGAAGACGCAAGGAGACAATAGCGTCGAACCGCGGGCCAGGACCCGGACCATACAGATACAAGAGGACGAACCGACAGAAAGGGGAAAATAAGCAAAGATAAAGGTGATAACTGACAGCAAGCCATCCCAGCCCCATCCAACGTTGCCGAGTCTTTCCCACGCGTCGAAATCATCACGGCTCGGACGATTCCATGTCATAAAATTCAAGGCGCTAGTCCCGCCAAGGACCTTTCCGCGAGGCCATGGTAGGCGTCGTCCAGCAAGGCCGGGTTGGGGGACGGTCTCGAATTGCCAGTCGTACTCGGTACCGAGGGTAGACCCGTAAAGGCCCGGCACGTCGATGGCCGGATCACCGACACCCACAGAGCCGGCCTCGAGCACGCCAACGGTGATAGAGGGGTCCTGGGAGAGACGTGCGGCAACCACCAGTCCTGCTGTGCCACCACCAACGACTAGGTAGTCGAATTTGCGGTTGGCAAAGTCCTCGGCAGTTATGTGCGGGATGACGACTGAGGGTGGTGAGGGTGCCATGGTCCTGGAAGTGAGGGACAGGAGATCCTGGTGGTGGGAGAGTGAGGACTGGGAGCCCGGGGGCCGAGATGACGTCCACTGGCTGGTGAAGTCAGAGCACAGATTTCACAATGCGGTAAGGGACGGGAGGCCGTGATGAGTGGCGCACAAGGTGGTGGGAAGGCCCTGGTAGAACTAAGAAGCCACAGACGATATCTCGAGGGATAACCTCGAATTTATCCCGCTCCCGATAACGCTCTCGCTCTCGCAATCATCAACAATGGTCCCGATTCCCGAATGTTGCTGGAATGGCTCGCCCCGGCTCAATCTGCAGGCTTGCGTTGCCAGACAGCCGTATCTCTCGCCATGGAGCCACTTGAACTCGTCTTGGGCATCTCGCGCAGCTCGCGTCTTTTCCCATTGTTGGTTGTCGAGAAAAGGTCGCTGCTAGTGCGGGCAGGTGGGCGTCCACTGCTCCATCTGCTCCATCTGCTCCATCTGCTCCATCAAATTGGGTTGTGGATAGGAACCCCTGCTGGTCTTTGACTAAAACGTACCTTTCCCCCCACGGATGTCCTGCTCAGGGTATCCCTGCCGATCAGGTTTGCAGCTTGGTCCAACCAAGGAGCTTCAAAAAGATTTTAGTGGGGATGTGGGGATGCTGTGGGTCCCAGGACCGCTTAGCACGAAATTAGAACCTTGATGCCTGGGTGCAGTGATATGCAGATAAGCATTATGCTGTGTCTCGCCCAGATTAGGCAGATTTGCGCCAGATTACGGCCAGAGTCGGGCGATCCCGCCATGTACCACCTGAGGCACACGGAGGTTCTCCCGCCCCGCCCCGTTTTCATGGCATGGCGCCTCAGGTAAGGGGGCTCATTGTGTCTCGGTCAAGGCCAGGGCCGGGATTGTTCAGGTCCCTGGCCTGGTTTGACTGTCGAGTGTCGGGCACGGGGCTTATCACACCTGCACGTCTTGCATTCATTTTTTCCTTGATCATTTCGCTGGGTTTACCAGGGCAATGATACCCCTGGCTCTTTGATCTTCGATCTACTGCTCCCATCGGAACTCAAAAGGTGAAGATCAATGCCTTTTTCAGAGATGTTTCTAAGTATGAACAATGCCACGAGCCTGACAAGGACTTAAGTCATCTCTCGGCCTGCCTTCCTTCGCTCTCATCGCTCCCGGTTGCTTGTCAGGCTCGTGCTTTGCAGCTTCTCCGACACTCAACGCCTTGGACCGTGTGTAAACGCTTGCCATGGCGGACTTCGTCCACACGCTCTTGATAGAGTCATGGACTCTATTCACTGCTGGGATCCTGCTCATCGTAGCTCGGCTGTATGTCCAAGCCTGTCATTACCAGTCCAGTACCCTTCCCTGCTAACTCGCCGCAACAACAGCTTCTCGAGGCGGCTGAAGCTGGGCTCCTGGAAACTGCAAATCGAGGACTGGCTGATGGTCTTTGCCGGAATTAACTTTACCGGTGTCATCGTCTCCGTCAACGAGGTGGCCAAGAATGGCAGCAATTACATGTCGCTCGAGACAGCACTGTCACTGGACGCCGCGGGTGTCGCGGCAGCCGTATATGGGAGCAAGATGACCATGGTCCTCGAGGTCTTTACTTTGACATGTCTATGGACTATCAAGGCCTGCCTACTCCTTCTGTACTACCGGCTGACGTGAGTCTCCTTACATTTTATACCCCGATCGACCCAGCTTGTGACGTCAACGCTGACATGACCTACCTTCACAGCCAAGCTTTCCGGAAGCAGCAACTAGCTGTCAAGCTCATCGGGGCCTACTGTGTGGTCGGCTATATACTCGTCATGGCCCTCTATCTGGGCTACTGGTGCACGCCAATCTACGAGTATTGGGCGGTTCCAGTGAGAATTTGTAGGTGCCACCCGTTCCGCTTTCGTGGCCGCCACGTAACTCACCAAGCACGCAGCCCAATGCGCAACATACTATCATCACATGATGTTTGCGACGGCATGGAACATCTCGTCAGATCTCATGCTGTTGTGCGTTCCGATCCCCGTCATTGCCAAGTCGCAGCTACCCATGAAACGCAAGATCATTCTCTGCGCTGTGCTCGGCCTCGGCATTCTCAACATCATTATTGCGGTGCTCAACCGGTACTACAACTTCAATAATCCAGACGATCTCGGCTACGTCTATTTTTATGTCGCCGAGGTTGCGACAGCCGTCTTTGTCGGAAACGTCCCCTTGTGCTGGCCCCTCTTTCGCCGCATTGTTCAGGGAAGCTCCTGGAGCAGAGACGCGTCGGCCGGCACCGACGATCCCAACAAGCCGCGCACGAGGACAGCGAGGGCAACGGGAAGCAACAGGTTCAGCAGAAAGCGGCCCTCTGCTCACTCGTCGCTGTGGAGCATCACACGGGGTGGCAATACGCAGTGGGATAAGATGGACGACGTTGAAGGCGTTGACTCGAGTAAAGAGCACGTCTATCGAAACGAGCTCGGTGTGGTATCCGAGGATCAGAGCAGCGAGATCGAGCTTACGCCGGGATGGCACCACGAGGCAAATCACACGACCATCCAAGCTACGCGGACGCGGAGCTCCGGTAGCGACTCGACAGACGAGACGGAAGACAAGCGACAAGTCAACATCATAAGGACGGTAGAAATCACATCTGCTACGGAGACAATACGCCATTCACGTGGAAACCCGGCTCCTCATGCCGTTTGACGAGCTGGTCATGCTACATGTACTGCGTAAGGTAGGGTTTTAGATCGAATTTTCTTGTATGTTCTTGCTTAGATGATTGGACACCACACACTATGTGAGCGTGATTTGGGATGGGAGCAGAGTCTCCGGTACGAATTGGTATGGCGCAATCCGTTGGAAGTTGAGCTGTACAGTGTGATTGGCGTTTGGAGCGAAGCTACCGAGGTCTACAGGATCTGGCGGAGGATACCCGAGGAAAATGCTGGCACTGAATATTGTATTTTTGCGGCGTTTACTACAAGCAAGCTGTTTCTAGATAGACCATTGCTGTAAGGGAACATCGGAGTCTTGTTGGAATCTCGCCGTCTCCCAGGTCTCAGCTCGCTCAACACATCTTGACCCTCGATAAAAGCTTATCCTGGGACCCACACGTACTCCGTTTATCTGCATCTTCCAAGGCCCCAAAATTGCGGCAGGAGCCATCGAGTCATCCAATGAAAAAAGCCGCTGCCGCTTCCTCCCTTGATCGCCCTGGCCAAGCGGAAGCTAAGAGAGCTTTGCCGCGGACAAATGGGGCAGGGATCAACTGTTCCATTGATTACCAGGGAGCTGGTCCCCTGTCACATCTTTTGGACGTTTAGCGTGGGGAGACAAGGAAAGAACGCCTGGAACGGTCGTTCCGCTCCTTACCCTACCACTCCATCCACCCGGGCCTTTTCTCATCGTTCTCATCCACATTGAATGAGACACGCAGGACACTCTCTCCACCTCTCGAAGCATGCTGTGCTGATCAACGTCTCGGAAAGAGAAATGATCTGTAGGTTTAGCCCGGTCTGCCTTACACATGTTCAAGGGCTCTCCGCATATCGATCTGGTGCGGCGATCAAGGGATACACACCTCTCAAGTCAAGGTCGTCGATCAGACATGGAATCAATCAGCCATGAGCAATTTGGGGATTGGCCAGTCCCATGTTTCGATGGGACTCCGTGGTACGAACGTCTGGCTGGGGTTGGACTTTAGCGATACCTATCACCGACATGCCCGTATCTGGCAGAGAACTATCGCGGAGAAATCACCCATTTCGAGCCGGTGGTCTGCGAGTTGCAAGCCACATCCAGTATGCAGGACGGGAATCCTTGCTACCGGACCAGCATCTCTCGACTTTGAATGTTCTCAGAGGGTTCTCAATCCGACCCTCTCATTCTGATACGTAACGCGGACTGTGGTTCTTTCCTTTGCCCACCCATGCCTGCATATGGCCATGCATTATCAGGTCTCTGTTAAGGCCAGGCCAATCCCGTCTTATCCCGCATCCATGACCTCTTTTTGTGGTTGACCTCGATTGCTGGTTCTCTTTTACCTCCCCTGACCCGTGCGTCCTCCGTTTCCTTGGGATTGAACCAGCCACTTCACAATTCCTTTTACTTTTTCATATGATATTGCTTCGTTGCATGATAAGTGGTTCTGTAGCGTCCTTGCTGCCACGGCACGATATTGTTGGTGTTACCGTGATACAAGCTGCATCTTTTCTGCAGCAACGTTGAAGCCTGTTCCCCGGGTCTTTGACCTCCTTCCCTTCTTCTCTCTCCCCTTTTCTCCCGCCCTCTCGTTCTCTTCCCGCACAAGCCCAGCGGGAGAGGAGCCGATAAACGCCAGCCATGGCATCGGTACCGGCAGACCTCGAGAAGACGGCCGAGGCCGCCCGCAGCTCCGCCTCTGAAGTCAGCCAAAAGAATGAGACCACTACCAGCAGCATCGCCGTTCATGACGATCACGAGGTCCACATCCCGGCCCCGAACAAGCTCCGCCAGCTCAATGCCTGGATCGAGGGCCTCTCGGGGTTCGAGGCACGCGGCATCACGCGAGTCCAGCCCGAGGAACGCAACCCGCCGTCCCTCTGGGACGATGTCTCGGTTGCGCTGCTGTGGTTCTCGGCCAACATCTCCATGAACAACCTTGCCGTCGGTCTGTTCGGTCCGCTCGTCTTCGGCCTCGGGTTCCTTGACAGCGCCATGTGTGCTGTCTTTGGATCCCTACTCGGGGCGCTGTCCACGGCGTACATGAGTATTTGGGGTCCCCAGAGTGGAAACCGCACCATGGTGAGTTCATATGTGGAGAGTTCTTGGCATCGAGCCGGTAGATCGGTGCAATGTGGTACAACTGCTGATCCCAAATCCTTTTTGTTCAGGTTGTGCTGCGTTACTTCATGGGTTACTGGCCGGCCAAGATTCCGACGGCGCTGAATATTATCCTCATGGTATTGTCTCCCCCTACCGTCCCACTCGCGCTTGATGAATGCTCATATTGATCAAATCACAGGTCGGCTACTGCACGATTGACGCCATTATCGGAGGGCAGATGCTGTCCGCCGTCAATGGCGGCGGCATGTCCATCGTCGTGGGAATTGTCGTGGTCCAGATCATCAGCTGGGTTGTCGCCGTTTTCGGCATGAAGTTTTTCCACCACTATGAGAGGTAACTCCCCTCATCGGGGTCTCCTTGCGTGTACACACACCACTAACATCGCCGTAAAGATTCGCCTGGATCCCCCAAATCCTCGTTCTCTTCATCTTGATCGGCTGCGCCGGCTCCTCCTTCGACACCTCGGTCCAGTCCACCGGCGAGACATCCGTCATCGCGGCCAACCGCCTCTCCTTCCTCTCCCTCTGCCTCTACGTGCCCAACTCGTGGGGCGCCGCCGCCTCCGACTTCTACGTCTACTACCCGGAGAAGTCCTCCAAGCTCAAGATCTTCACCATGACCCTCGTCGGCCTCTGGCTCTCCTTCACCCTCGTCTTCCTCCTGGGCATCGGCCTCGCCACCGGGCTCACTGGCAACACCGCCTGGGCCGACGCCAACGCCGTGTCCACCGGCGCGCTGCTGGTGGCCGGGTACGGGCCCCTGGGGAGCTTCGGCCGTTTCTGCGCCGTCGTGCTCGCCCTGGGCGTCATCTCCAACTCCATCCCGGGCACGTACTCGGCCGCGCTTGGGTGCCAGGTGATGGGCCGCTACGGCAAGGCCGTGCCGCGGTGGGTGTGGAGCTGCGTGCTCATCCTCGTCGAGCTCGTGCTGGCGCTCGCCGGACGCAACACGCTCTTCACCATCATCAGCAACTTCGTCGCGCTCATGGGCTACTGGGTCGAGTTCATGGTCTTCATCGTGCTCATGGAGCACCTCGTCTTCCGCCGCGGCAAGGGCGCGTTCGACTGGAGCCGCTGGGAGGACAAGAGCTACCTGCCCGTCGGGTACGCCGCGCTCGCGAGCTTCCTGCTCGGATGGGTGGGCGCTATTCTGGGTATGTACCAGGTCTGGTACACGGGTCCGCTGGCGGTCATCAGCGGGCCGGCTGACGTGGGCGTCTGGGTCGGGTCCGGGTTCACGATCGTGTCGTATTTCCCGCTCAGGTGGCTGGAGCTGAGGGTTGTCGGACGGTGAGCGAGGTGGTGGATATACCCCGAGGTGGTGGATATACCCCGACTCGTGGTTTCGGGAAGCGTCACATTCGTTTTTGGTTCATCATAAAATTGTTGTGGGCATTCAGATAGACTATTTCCGCTCGCTGGCTGCGTAGTCCAGATTGCTGAGACACTTGCTGTTGTATATATCGCAACAGGTTAGGTGTATTTACCAGCCCAAGAGAAACTCATGGTTGTGTACCTGCCTTGTGGTAGAAGCTCCCGTCTGTGCAGGCGCCTTATCCTGACAAGTGATCTTAGACACTGGGTACACTTTTGATTGATTCACAATCTGCCAATCCGGTCCGGTCCATGCTGTGAAAATGGACTTGAAGTTGCCTGGCAGTGGGCGATATTCACGCATCGTCGAAGATGTTTCACTCACATCATATACTCGATACTTCCGAAACTTTGAACTATTTGGGTGGATTATCAAACTCTAACTCTCGACGGTATCTATCGTATCCACACGCAGGTTAGCTCATCTTTGGCTCGTGTCGAACTCTGTGAGCGCCTTCTCGCTAACCTGCCTTGCGAGACTGCCCGCCCGACTCTTGATGAGCTAACCGGCTCGACGTTGACCAGTGTGCCAACAGTGTTCATGTCCAACGTTGTGAGCACCTGTATTCCGACCCTCACGCGTATGACGTTCCCGCCTGTAATCCTGTCCACCGGCCTGGTGTCCTCCCGCGTCATGTCCTCGGTCTTGTTGCGGGTGTCCGTTCCCACCCTGATGGAATGGACAGCGAGGAAGATCCGTCCTGCCGGCCGCGTGACCGCCGTGTCCGACCCCGCCTGTGGAAGACGCGCACGGGCACGGAGGCAATCTCACATCTCCGAAGATTGAGCCACCGGGCGGAAAGTCCGCATATGCTGGCCGCGCGTGTCTATCGTACCTGGCCTCGGGTGGACCATAACCTGGCCAACTATGGCGAGGGAAGTCCGTTGGAGGCGGGAACCATCCGGGCGGACCTCCTCGGGCGACACCGAACCTCGGAGCTGCAAATCCGGGTGGACCGTTTCCAGCCATCTCTCCGAGGTCATTGCCACGCTCCTGGACCCTGGCACCCGCGCATTCGGGGCACAAGGCCTGACGGAACTGGGGCGCGTCGAGGATGGGCCAGCCGCGGTAGACTGGGTTGTAGCAGTTCGGGTAGAGGGGGCAGGTCTCACCGCTGCGGAACTCGAGACCGATGTAGCCGTGTCCTGTCGGGTCGCCGCCGCAGGCGTAGTAGGTTGGCAGTAGGACGCACATTTTGCCGAGGAAATGGGGGTTGGGGAGTTGGAGATGGTGGGTGAGCAGACAATGTTTGGGCGAGAATCGTATGGTAAATATGATACTTCGATAGATGCGTGGCCCCTTTGGTACTTGCGGCGTCAATATCTTGCTGTTGTGGCTGCGAGTTAGTTCTTGGAAGTTTTCAGGATCAGAAGTTGGGTTTGCATTCGTTACTGCAAGGTATTTAAGTACTTATGCCGTGTGCATAGCTTCATTGATGTTGTCGAACGGCCGCTACCGTGAAGTTCGGAGTCTCAGGGATAGACAACTTGTTTCCCGCGAGCACCCTGGTGAAGGTAGCTACCCTCGCAGCCTTAGAGTGGCGAGTGAATCTGCCTGATGGACAAGATTGGGTAGGCGCTCAAGACGCGTCACTTCTCCTTGGTGCTCTGTACGTGAGCCGGCCCTGCGCCATATAAACCGGGCATCAGAGACCATGATGCTGTATACAGCATCACTGGGCTTTGCCTCGTCATTCACAGTACTTGTAAGCACTATGTCCTGTATACGCTCTGCACCGGACTCCCGCATCACGACCGCGGCCCTGGTGAGTTCATAACGGGCAAGCGCACTGTGTTTTCCGAGCAACGACACGCCACAATATGCGGTCATGGGGTATCTGAAGCGGCTAACGAAGTAATGTATAGTACAGCATTCCGGTGAAGTACTGGTATCCCTTGGTCATGAAGACGGTGGCGGCGACGGACCCCAATTATCATGGCCATTACGATGGCCACAAGGAGGCCCCGTCCCAAACGGGTTTGGAACGCTGTGACCGTACACCATCATCTGCCATCTCTCCGGGCCGTACTTCGTACCCAGAAATGAAAATGCGTCGTCGAACCCCCGTTGCGAATCGACCTCAAGGTGGTAGACCGGCGACTGTATCAGATCTCCCTCGCGTTCCTTCATACGACGACAGTCGTGCATCAAGTATCGTATGTGCATCAAAAATTGTTATATCACATTAACAATTGTGTGTGATATAACAATTGTTATGTTACATTAATAATTATCATATCATATGCTGTGATTTTGATGATGCTCTCCCTTCACTTGACATGCATTTGCATCAGCCCTCACAATCGTTTCCTATGATTTATGTCGGCCCTCAATGGCCTTAAATACCGGCGAATCCAGGTTTCCAAGGCCCAGAACTATGCACCGTAACACATTTATCTTTCGAGGCCGTCTCTTCTACTCGATCGTCCGCTATTTGTTGAACGAACTAGATTTGTGTGACTCCTGATTCTACCAGTCTGGGCATGCCTTGGAACTAGCTGACATGGTATTGTGCAGGCTGCCAGATCTAAGCACTTCTGACTCCGCAATGTGTACTTACGCCGAGATATTCTACTCCTGCTCTGCCAGGCTGATACCCTGCAAGACAGGGTTCGCGGGATTGCTAAGGAAGGAGGGAAAGAATTTCTCATGCGAGTCTAAAGTATGTTCTAAGAAAGCTATATCGGATCGTGTAACGCTCGAATATGCCTGTCCCGGTTGCCGCCCCAGTGTACATGTACAGGGACGTCCGGAAACATCGGGAACGCAACCGGCGCCTGGTCCGCAGAGGCCAGTCACGATGTAACGGGGATGGCATACAGTGACTGGTGAGATACCCGTTTACTGGCCCCAACCTTCCATCTCTGAGGCTTTGGCTTATGTGCACCAGGGCCTACTTCGAGTCGACTGCCAGTTTGGCCAGCAACAAGTACTACTATCCCTGTCTAGAAGACGTCCGTAGGCTTTGATGGCTAATTGAGCGAACCGTGGCACACTGCAACGCCATTTGCTTAGTGCTGCAACTTGGTCTTCGTTTCGGTCTGACGCACATCAGCGCCACTGTTGACGGTTGCTTTGCGGGAGGGAACTGAGGCGTGTGTAGAAATGGGAATGCGGTTGGCACAGTTATACATGCAGACTGGCCGCACACAGAATCAACAGCGGATATGGACCATTGCAATCCCAGTCATATCACAGAGACTTGACGTAATACCCATATTTTTCCTCTCAAGAGAGTGTAAAAAAGCAGTGAAGATGCGGTCCCCGTTGCACGGCATATTGTACCGCCAACAGCGGTATGAACCGAAGCCCCATTCATATTATAGTGACTTGAACTGCATTTTCGTCTTCAGTTATAAATCACGGTGTCAAAAAGAGTCTTGTGACCTCTTGTCACGTGCATTGGGGTCAGAACATGCAGGCAACAAGCGGGACAAACCTGTGACATGCACCGCCTCACGTCGGGGCGGTTGGGCACAAATGATCGTGGAGGCCTCAAGCCGACAGGCTGGAGGACATTCACCACAAGTGAAGACAGAGAGAAATTCACACTCCAGATCTCCCAAAGTCCAGTCCAATAAGCTGTGCGCAATTTCATAATTACAGTTCAAGGATCATCCCCTCGCTCTTCGTTGACAATGGATCCCGTTACCACCATCGGCCTTGTCTCAGGAATCCTTTCATTCATCGATGCCGCGGGGAAGATTATAAACCTATCATGGACAATCTACAATTCGGCCGAAGGAACTTCGGAAGAGACAGAGATGCGTTTGAAGCTTGCCGATAGCACGAGCGTCATATGCAAGCGACTAGGCCCTCCAAACGGGTCTGCCGTGGCCGAAGATGACAGGGCTCTCGTCGCTCTCGCTCAGGAATGCAATAGGCTTTCGAACAACATCAGACAGGAGCTGCATAACCTCAAGCCCAAACGACGCAAATCCAAGGCTCGGAGCGGCCTTGCGGCCCTGAAAACATTGATCCTGGAGCCGAAGATCAGAGACCTGGAGAAGCAGCTTCAGAGATGTCGCGATCAGCTTCATTTCCACGTCTCCAGCTTGTCGAGGTAAATCCTTGTGTACATTCGCGGATTGCAATACCGTTCGCTAGAATATAAATATCAACTCACCGGTGCCAGTGACAATCTCAAGGCACTACTAGCCACATGCAAAGAAGACGGAGCAAAACTGACTCGACTCGAGCTCTCCATCACACAGCTGAGACAGACTGTACAAAACATGACGGTAATGAAGGACGGCCCCGTCAGCGATCAAACCTTGAACGACTTGAAAAGCTTGCTACGCGTCGGCCAGGATGCGCTAAACGAGGTCGCCAGAGACCGAATCCTGAGAGGGATCAAGGGAGGCTTTGACGATATATCCTACCGCTACGAAAGTGTTGATAAACCGTTCAAAGACACATTCGAATGGATATTTGACCTCGATGGCAAGTCTCCAGAAGCTACCAAGTTTACCCAGTGGCTATCGTCAGGAGACGGTATTTTCCACATATGTGGAAAGCTCGGCGCGGGCAAGTCTACGCTGAGTAAGTGGAGATACCTTACGTTTTTGTCATATATGCCACGACATCCGTGGATACTGACCTATACCAGTGAAGAAGCTGTGTACGCATGAGCGGACTAGAATCGAGCTTGATAAGTGGATGAGTAGGTTCAAACCACAGAGGAAGTGTCTCGCCTGATTTCCCTCAGCTAACAACCTTCAGGAGCTAAAGGAGGGCGGCGACTGATTATGGCAAACTTTTTCTTCTACTCCCTTGGCTCGGATCCCCGGCAGAAGTCCCTGATGGGCCTCCGCCGAACTTTGCTGTACCAGATTTTAACGGCAAGCCCAGGTCTCATTCAGTTTCTTCTCCCTGAGCAGTGGATTAAGGCTGTGTCACAGCCGGAGGTTCGTTCAGCATTCGAGATCCTTGACGATGAAGTTGAACGTGCTTTCAAACTTCTGGCGAGGCAGCACGATCGCGAGTCCCTTGACGGATGCTGCTTCAGCTTTTTCATCGATGGTCTCGACGAATACCAGGCGACCACATCCATCGACCGTCGCGAGATGGTGCACTCCTTAATGGAGATTGCCAACAGCGCCTCCGATAGCTTCAAGATATGCGTGTCGAGCCGTATCGAAAACCCGTTCATGGACATGTTCTCCGAAGACACCAGGCTCTATCTTCACGAGCTGACAAGGGCAGACATGGAGGAATATGTTCAGGGGAATCTGCAACATGTCGGAACGGAGAGTGAACGTCAACAGCTTGCCTCATCTATCACCGCAAAGGCGGAGGGTGTGTTTCTCTGGGTTGTCTTAGTTGTGCAGAATATTCGTAAACAATCGGATGATGGGGCCAGGTTTTCTCGGCTGTTAGCTGAAGTCCAGTCGCTTCCGACCGAGCTGAACGAACTGTTCCAACGAATTCTGGACAGTCTTGGAACACGAGACCGCCAGATGGCGAGCCATACTGTCTCCCTTCTCCTTTTCCTGGACATGATACCGCACGAATCGGTTGAGTTATGGCTGGATTTGAGCGATTTCTACTTCCTTGAGGACTACGAATCCAACCAGCGGTTCGCCGAAAGTGCAACATTCCCAGAGCAGGGGTGCGACGCCGTCAAAGAAAGCGAAATTCGTGCCAGGAGGCAACTGAGGGGCGTCTGTAGAGGACTTGTGGAAGCAAATATCGACACACACCTTGAGTTCACCCATCGCTCTGTACGGGACTTTTTTCAACAGGAGAAAGTTCGAGTCAAGATGCACGATACGTCTTTCAACGACCTGGAGGCGCTGTCCCAACTGAAGCTCGCGAGCATAAAGCAATATTGGTGGGATGCGGAGCGACAGAATGGGAGTAAAGGGGTTGAATTATTGAAGGTGGAAGAGAGGTATCTTAACCGTCACTCAGGACTGGTCGCATGCCTCCTCGAACAACGACGTCAGCATGAACTTGACGCACCGCCCTTTGCCTTCCTTCAATCGCTTGATACAATTCCCCAACTCTCCGTGAGCGCAATGGTCGGCCGAAGCTTGATTTCCAACAAGACCGCATTCCGAGTCGAGCTTTCCTGGACAAAACACCACCCCCCCGAGACGTTCGCAGACAACGAAATCTGCCACTCCTCCCGAGTTCGACATATATCGATAGATTATGGCGCCGGAATGCCCGGAGATTGTATCGGTCGCAGCATATACTGGAGAAAGAACGACGACGAGTCTGATAACGAAAGCTCGGCAGTGCCATGGAGGCCATACGACGAAGATGTTGATGATTTAGACTATGCGACTGCCGTGATCTCACCTCTTCTCTCCGAACTGTGCTCAGGGCGACTGGAGTATCCACTGTGGAGGATCTCGCACCTCCACGAAATGCCTCTAGAATCCGATGCACTCGCCATGCTCGCATATCTTGCGATACTACTAGCAATCGGCACCGGATACTTTTCTACTGAGAAGTTGCCCTTTGACGGAGATGCCATGAAAGTCACAGGCCTCAGGTTCTTGGAACATATTCTTGAACAGAAAATCCTGTCTCCAAACCTTTTGACTTACCTGGCGTTCAGCGGCGACCACTCTATCGTCCGCATTGCTGCCGGAAACCAGCGATTGTCCCTCTGGCAGCATTTTCTCTGTTGGTGGGCAGCTGTGGCTGCCGCTTCCGGAGATTTTGAGGAGAAGAGCAATCCCAACTCTTGGGACGGGCAATCCGAAAGAAGTCTCACGCTGGAATCATCAGAGGGAAGAACCACTTCTGGCGATGAGCAGTCCGAAACAAGCTGCGAACTGGATTCAGCAGAGGGAGATACTGTTTCTGATGATTACCCCCCACGCGACCCTACCGAACAGTCCGACGTGGGTTTGGTGCTGGAATGCCTCATAAGAAACGGCGCAGATCTGCACCTGTCCCTCAGAATCGAAGATGGGAGAGAGATCCCGACAGGCGCAGATGATGCGTGGTTGGCATATACCATGGAGATCATTCCTGATGGTGGAAACCCGCTCGAGCTAGACGTGGCGGTAAACCTTTTGACTCGACTTGTAAGACTGGACGGATATCCGTATGGAGCGGTGAGTCAGCGGTGGCTGGAAACGTGCGATGACTTGAGGCCGCGCAAGCCATTGCCGAGTTTAGCACTCTCTGTGAGAGATTGGATCGATCGCTCTCGGCTACCGAATAAGTACACCCTCATGAGGTTGATAGATGAGAAGTTGGCAGACGTAGAAGCCGGCGCTGTACCGGTATCGAACGAAAGCCAAGATGAATAGAGAGACTGAGGCGCGCTGCCAGGAAGAGAAGCAGTCTCGCAACAGGTGCTTTAACTTTCAGCAAGGGATATAGAGGCTATTTATAACCTCATGTCGACCGATTCCAACATCCATTTCACTGTCAACTATAGTTTTAGATAATTAAACAAAGGCAAAAATGTTGGTTGATAGCGATTCATTATCTCCGTTTCCAAAGGTATGGCTAGATCCTTAATAACTTCCACAACACCTTTCTATGACGCTCCTCGTCTCCGGCACCGCCGCCCAGAGTGTGACGAGCGCCGTGGTGCCGCCGTGGCCGACCGGCGTCATTACCGAGGACGGTACCTGCGGCACCGGATCGCTAGACGGTTGGCCTGTACAGCGTCGACTTTAACCGTTAACTTTACGTTCTTCGCTTTCAGAATTCTGCCACTTTCGGGAACATTAATTTGATGCATTTGCCCTGAAACCACAATGCCGGTACTAACGCGCTTCGATTCTCTTGGAATTAAGAGTGGGAGCTCTGACCGAGGCCGGAGACGACGGAAATTTTAGTACCTGCGATCCCCTAACAGCAGACCGCAGAGCCCAATGTATGGCCAAAGCAGCTCACAAGACACAAGCCGACGAGACGGCGAGTCATCATAACGAGGGATGCATTTGAGAATCTTTCATTTCCGCACCCAAAACTTCTCTAAGAGAGAACCGGCATCACATCCACAGCTGGGAAATAGAGGCAATGATTGCCAGCATGCAAATGTGAAATCTCAGTGAATAAATATTACGGAACGGTTCGTTCAAGGCATCACCAACTCATAGTCTCGTGAAGACTGCTAACGAGGTATGTATCCAAGACTATTCATCTGCCTAGGCTGCGATATGTTCTGCTCACTCAAAGTGCCTAGGATTTGTCCGTAAAGAATGGTATAGAACTATTATAATTGAGACTTGATGAGGCATAGACTGAGTAATTTCGCTATGTAGTAAGAAAGATAACAGATTGTGCTTCAGCTCGTATCAGCCCTTATACTACCAAATTCACCGAGGAAGTAGTTATCAGGGATGAACTCTACTCCGGAAGGCTCGCCAGTAGGTGGCGGTGTGGGCCAGCGGTCGAGCATCATAGCGTCGCCAGTGAGTGTGAAGTTGATCGTGAGTCTTGGTTCAATGTCTACCATGAACGCGTAATTTCCCGGGTACAGCATCGTGTTGCCATCCTCATCCACCCGTCCGAGGCTACCCAGAGTCACAGCAGGGAGGCTAAGACGGGCGCTCGAGCCGGCCGTAACGTTGTTTGCGCGACTGTACGCCACGAGGGTCTTGTTAGGCCGCGGTTCCGGTCCATAGTTGCCCGAAACAAACTGGAGGGCAACATAGTCGCTCATGAAGCTGCCTGTATTCGCAATGTCCAACGTCAATGAGGAGAATGGGCAGCTCAAGAGCACATTTGAGACCAGAGTTGTGTGCTTGACTTGATCGCAGCCCTTGACCAAGTCTTGAATGGCAAACACAGCACCCCCGTGCGCGAGCTTGACCGAAGAAGTGTCATTCCCTCCGGCAGCCACAGATACATTGAAGGTTGTGTAGTGAAGGCCGTAGCCGAAGGGCAAGGACGGTTGGCCCTGGTACCATCTGTAGGTGCGTCCGGGGTTCGTGGAGCTCGGACGCAAGGTCATGTCGGACATGCGGACTTTGTTGAGGTAATCCGACGGATACTGAGTCTCGGGCAACCGAGCTGCCGGCGAAGCGATACCGGTGATGACATCGATGATAGCCTGGCCACCAGCTTGACCAGGGTAGCCGGCCGTGAAGAGAGCGCTAATGTTGGGGCTCCTCAGGAGTGGAGTGTCGTCGAGCTGGCCTGCTCCCATGCGCACCACAATCATGGGTTTCCCCATTTCAGCCAGTTGTCCCATCAGATCTAGTTGATAACCCGTCCAGCTCAGAGTATTGCGGTCTGTCTCCTCCGTCTCGACCGTGGGGTCCAACCCATCGAGGTAAATAATGACGTCGGACATATTGGCAGCTTGCAAGGCAGCAGGCAAGCCGGCTGTGGTCGGGTTGCCTTGGTTGGGACCATCTGCATAGTGCACAGCTCCAGCGACTTTCTGGGCAGCCTGCAGAGGGGAAATAAGGAAAGGTGCAGGACCGAAGTAGTTGCCTTGTAGCAAGGTCGTGGCATTGGCCCACGAGCCAATGAGGGCGACCTGCTTACCCTTGATGTTGATAGGTGCGGTACCATCATTTTTCAACATCGCAATACTCTTCACTGCAGCGTGGTATGCCAGCAGTTGCGTCGAAGGTGTGTTGACGTCTGACCAGCCGATCTGCCGCAGAGGCTGGGCTTCGGGGTCATCGAAGTAGCCCAGACGCACGAGTGTCGAGTAGGCACGTACAAGAGCCTGGTCGACATCCCTCTCAGTGATGAGGCCCTGGGCGAAGGCCTCGGGTAGGTGGACTTGATAGTAAGTACCGCAGTTGTTGTCGACACCTGCCTTCAATGCAGCAGCAGCAGCAGCTGGGCGACTGGGCGAGAATAAATGCGGGCTGTACACGTTCTGGATGGCATCGCAGTCGCTGAAGACCATCTGGTCTTCGTTGGTCCAGTTGAAGTGACCTCGGATGACCTCGTCAAGGACGTAGCTGTTGGCGCAGCTGGGAACGCCATTGACCGCATTGTAGGAGCACATGAAAGCTCCGACATTCGCCTCGGCGCAGCTGCGGAATGACGGCATGTAGTACTCGGCCATATCCTGCGTCGAGATATTGGCGTCGAACTGATAGCGCCAGTTGCCTGCATTGTTCTCCATGTCGTAACCAAAGACATGCTTGCAAGTCGCCACGACACGCTTGTATTTGGGTGTGACTCCGCCTTGCAGACCACTGACCATAGCTTTCGCATAGGACCCGGCGTAGAATGCATCCTCGGTGGGCACCTCCAAGTTCCGACCCCACCGGGGGTCCCGGCTGGGGTTGATGTTGGGCGAGAAGAAGGTCAGCCCACATCGACCGTTGTTCGCAAATGCCCGTCCCTCTTGGCTGAGTGCGTTGCCCACAGCCGTGACAAGCTCGTCGTCAAATGCGTAACCCAGGTTGACGATGTGTGGGAAGGACGAGGAGAAGCTGAAGTTTCCAGAGTCGGCGAACTGAACAGCACCACCGTTGGTAGCTAGTCCATGTAGGATCTCCTGCCACCATGTTATTGGAGGCAGTCCAAGACGTGGCACACCGGGGCTGTTGTTCCCTGTGTTGTTGAACTTCTCTGCCGCCGTCATGAGAGAGACGAGTGCCTGCGCACGCGTCGTCGGGTCTTGAACCGGTTCCACTTGTTAGTGACGCACAAGATCGATTGTGGGGAGAACATATCGAAGACTTGACTCACCCAGACTCATGTTGCATACGGTATTGTTGGAGAGGGGTCCATGTTTGCAGTCAGGAAATGTGTCCGTCTTGAGCTGCGCCAGAGCCACAGCGGCCAAGCTAGAAAGTGCAACATTCTTCCTCATAGCTATGCTTCCACGGACTGGAGTCTCTCAGGAAGGATGATGAATGGTATTCAAACATGTTAAGAAGGTGACTACTTGCTGCATTATATCTTCGCCGGCAGCAACATGCTCGAGCGGTAAAGTGCGACCCGGCAGCATGTGCCGGCGGCGCATCCTCATCCAACTGCTAGCGCTTGACCATCAACACCTCTCGGTTTTCTTTCCGATGTAACCAAGTTCCCAGGAGGACGGTGAAGAATTGGCATGCGCGGGGCTGTAAACCAGGTTGCCAGGGAATAGGTAGGCTTTAGGCTTACATGGAGGGCTGACAACGACTGTCGTTATTGCAGTAGAAATGCCGAGCTCGGGCCGTTGTCAGTGCAGTGTTAGCAGAAATTCTGGGGTTTGGCAGGGCGGGTAAAGCCGTGCGGGAAGAAGACGCTTCTGTAAACGTCATCATCGCCGGGTAAATTGCATGCTTATGTCATATGTACTGTTGTAGACGAACATCGGCTCGCTGTTGTAGACACCTGGACCCAGTCTAGAGGGTCTGTTCAGAGTATCAAAGTGCTCTACGCTTGGACCAGCAGCTTTGAGTTGTGCCTGCGCATGGTGAGTTTCGTAGTTGAGACTCGTTTATCGTAGCCTTGATGGACAGTAGGTATGCGTCTACGATTTGGAACGTTCAGAACAGAGAAACCTGGAATAAAACAAAAGCTTAGCACACTCTACATCTACACCGGCGTGTCACAAGAAGTAAAAGGTAGAGTGCGGGGTTGGCGTCCTTTCCTTCTCGCCCTCAACTCTGGAGCAAGCGCACTTTATTCCTGCTTTATGAACCCATGAGCATCACTGGTCGACACCTTTTATGTCGAGATGACTACAGAACGGGCCGTCAAGCTTGTAGTTCTCATCGATGCTGATAATGCATCGCCGAACGTGGCCGGCCCTCTGCTCGCCGAAGTCGCTAAATATGGCACATCATCCGTTCGGCGGGCCTATGGGGACTGGACCGGCCCAAATCTGAAGCGTTGGAAGGACCAGCTCCTCACACAGTCGATCCAACCCATCCAGCAGTTCGCGTACACGCAGGGCAAGAACGCGACCGACTCGGCCATGATCATTGACGCTATGGATTTACTTTATACCCATCGCTTCGACGGCTTTTGCATCGTGTCTAGCGACAGTGACTTTACTCGTTTAGCGGCGCGCATCCGCGAGTCGGGCCTGGTCGTGTACGGCTTCGGCGAGCACAAGACGCCCAAGCCCTTCGTCTCCGCCTGCGACAAGTTCATTTACTTCGAAAACATCGTGAGGGACGAGAACTTGAAGACGACACAGGCGAGCGCATCCGACCCGCCCCTCGACAAACAACTCGCGTCAACGGTGCCCGTAACCGAACCTCGGCTAGCGCGACAGCTGCGAGCTGCGGTTGAGTCGGCATCGGACGAGGAGGGATGGGCGAATCTCGCTAAGGTTGGCACACTTATCACCAAGCGGTCTCCGGATTTTGATCCCCGTACCTTTGGATATGACAAGCTTGGCGACCTCGTTATTGCAACGGGTCTTTTTGACGTTGACCGTCGACGTCCTGGAGAGGGAAAGCCGATTGTGATGTACGCGCGGGACAAGCGCTCTAGTCATCCTACTGTACATTGATGCCCTCATTGCACTTGTTCCGAGCCGCGCAACTCTCGCTCCTCGTAGCGAAGAAGCAACATGGCGAGAAAACGACGAAACTCCCAATGGCAAGAGCTATCGGGGCCATGTCTAAGCCAATCAGATACGCCTCCGTACGCATTATATGGCCGTTCCATCCTTCTGAAAGTTCGACAATGCGATAGGCATTCCGAAGCAGCAGCATGAGCGTCGATACCCACAAAGCCACCATCATCGGCCATCCTGCCGCGTCTTGAAATTTCATAGTCTTCCTCGACAGCCGAAACATCGATGCCAGGACAAGCAATACAAAGACAGCGGTGTTGCTGAACTGGAAGATGATTCCAGCGCGCATCACAGTGCCGCCTTGGCCAATTTCCTGGAAATTCGCTGCGGATGACACTTGGACGCCTCCGACCGTCTGTATAGCCAGGGCGATGACATCACAGACAAGGAAGCCAGCCCAGTAGCACCAGCTCGGGATGGAGAACAGGTGAATGTCTAGCTTCTCGATGCTAACTACTGTCAGCTTATGCTCCGTGCCTTGAAGAGATGCACCCACATTCTGCAGAATAAGATATAGTCCGCGGCAGAGATTAGAACAGGAGTAACAACAAGGCTGCAGATTTGGATCATGTACGGCATCCAGTCGCCAGGCTAAGCGTCATTAGCTGAACTGATCTTCACGTTCAAAGGGACCAATCTTACTGATGAATGGGCCCAAAGCCGCGCGGCCCATCCTATTGTTTCTCCCACACCAGCTAATGCTACCGTGAACATCCAGTAATGCCCACGCCGCCCAAGCACGATCTGCAGGACGCATGTAATGGCTGCGACACCGAAGTATGCAATACCGAACAGTGCTGCTGCCTTGCTAGGCAGATACCCGTAAAAATCGACGTTCTGTGACATGGCGTTGACGGCTTGTGTCAGTGTGTGGTGAAAACTAAGTACAGCGGAGAGCGGAGTGCGGTCGAGACTGAGCACAACGGAGAGGGGAGAGAGGAATGGTCGAACCCACGAGTTATGAGCGATTGAATATCTGGTACGACCATTTTTATATTCTAGATGCAACCCGTGTCGTTGCTCGTCCCTATCAGAGAATTAGACGCCGCTTTCCGCCGCTACCTTGTCCGCGAAATCTCCGCTCGCTTCATTCAACGCGAGTCACCTAGAGTCTAAGGGTTGGAGTTGGGGTTATGTCCACCTGCCTGGCCGCAATGAGAGGTTCCACAGCAACTAAAAAGCCCCGTTTTATGCCCGTCATGCCCGACCGCCCGCGAAATGTCCGCGCTCAAGGGTATTTGAGAAAGCGCAGGAGATTTGTACTACAGCCGGAGGCATAGACTTTTTTTTTCATATCGTGAGAAACCGTTGAAATGCCGCTGAAGCGGGGTCTTGAGCGGAGATCGTGCGACTTCTGTTTCCGCCGAAAGATTAAATGCGACCGCCTGCTACGCGCCGCCCAAGGCTTTGATACATGCTCGCCATGCGACGTCCGAGAAGAGCGGTGCCTGCATATCCAAGGGCGCCGAACAACTACTGCTCGAAGTGACGACAGGGGCAACGGCCGTCAAGGCCCCCAGGCATTCTCTAGCGAGGCTCGCGGTCGCCGTGACAGTCGAGACCAGCGTCTCCCGTCGTTCGCCTCAACACCGGATCACGGAAATGCCGTCCTCGTCGAAAATGATTACGGAGCATCAAAGCAGGATACAAACGGGTTCTTCTTCAGTGACGACTTCACCTTGAGCAACGACAGTCTTCTCTTCCTCGATCAAGTCTTTATGGGTGAGAGTTTGCCAACGGCGTGGACGGACGACATGTCGATGACGAATGTAGGAGAGGCTACTTCGGAGAGCGCCATCAACAACATCGAGGATGGGCACCCTGGTGCCACAGCGGTCAACGGAATCAACCTTCCGGCTCTCGGCGATGATGCCCAGATGATCACCACGGCACTACACGCCTACTTCGACTACGCAGCCTCGTACCTACCGATCCTAGTCGCGGATGCCTTCTGGGCCGACTTGCACGCCGGCCGATGCAGTCCGTCTCTCGTATACGCTGTAGCCTGTCGCGGCATGCCCTTCACCGGCGTGGCAGACAAATGGGAACTTCAGCAGCACTTTGCCCAAACATTCCGGGAAAGGTTCCTGGAGGCTAGGGCAGCTGTACTTGACGATGGAACGGTTGGCCTCGATGATCTAGAAGCTCTGGCGCTCATGCTCGACTTCGAATACGACGATACCGGTAGCCTACCGCTCCATGCAAACCTAGGCAGGCTCTTTTTAACGCACGAGTCGCTTGTCCTCATGATGCTGCGGTCTCAGCAGCACAGTTACGGCAAAACCCAAGTGCAACCGTCCGCAAGGTTGGACAGGGAAAGTGAGCGTCGCGTGATTTTGTACTGGCATGTCTACGGCTTGGATGCCTTTCATTGCCTGGATCGCAAGCAGCAATCTCTCATCCCCGACCTCGGCGACTTCAGTGACGACCGCACTCCCACGCATCAAGCCAAGGATTACTTTGACGCTATCCTCAGGCTCGCGATCATCGCTCGAAAGATCACGCAGGCATTGTGCAGCGCAGCAGCCAAGCGTAACGGTGTCAGCCCAAAAGATGTGGCATTGATGTATGAGGAACTCGCCCTCTGGAGGTCGCACCACTGCCCGCAACACCTGCGGAGATATGAAGAAGATGCGGATATCCTGGTGGCTGGGAGACACAACAGCAACCACAACCTGAACCTTTTGCAGCAAAGGAACCTGCAACTTCGCCGCACGGTCTTGCGTGCGCTGGAAATCAACTGTACAATGCAGATCGAGGCTTGCGTAGCTGATAGCCGTTTACTGGGTGAAAGTGACCTGGAGACAGAGCAGACTGCCCTGCAGATTGATTTTGAGAGCGTCCGCGCCTTGAACGACATGAAACAAGTTTGCAAATGGATGCGCAAGTTCGAAGCAGACACTTGCAGCACAACACACCAGCAGCATTCTCTGGTTGACCTCGCGCCAAGTATCTTGCGCAATGCCTGTGCTGGATTGAGCTTTTGGGCATGCCAACGCGGGTTAGATATCTGGGAACGCCAGGGCGCCTCGTTTGCCTTTCAGGCATACGCGCGCCACGAATGCAGCAAAGAGGAGCAGGTTAAAATGTATAGAGCGACGGCGCAGCTGTTGCGAGACTGTGTAGCGACCGCGGTGTCGCACAAGGATACGGTACAAGTGCTTGAGCGTGTAGATCGTCGGCGTGCGTTGCTCGAGACTTTGCTAGAGCGATCCTAAATAGATCCCTAGCCTGCCTCTTCCAGAGAGCAGGGTGTCATCGCGCCCCAAGAGTCGTGAGGCAATATGGATCACCAAGGGTCCAGGCTCCCATAGCTGTGCACAACGGTAATAGCTTTATATCGACCTTCTCAGAGCTATTGCCGCCTAAGAGACGTTCACTAGGTCGAGACTGTTCGGCAAGTCAACTTTATAGAGAGTTGGCCTTCCCTATTTATAGAGTTACACTTGGTAAAGGATAATGCTTCAATTTCGATTTGTGACATCGTATACCCTCGCCGTCAACGCTTTTCGAGCCTCCACGTGTAGGAATGGCCGTATTCTTCCATGGGAAGCAATTGCTCACGAGCATTTCTATAGGACGACCTGTACGAGAACAACATTGTGATAACGTATGTATAGAATTCGTGGATGGTATGAATATTGCTCAATGTATCGGCCGGATATTAACGACAGTGGGTTATTACAAGAATATGTTAAACACATCGAAGCGTTTCAAGCACCGTTTCTCGACATAATCTTGCGAGACTACATTCATAACCACTCAGTAGTCGTAGAACACAAGAGTGCGCACCTCGATGCTCTCGCGCGGGTCCTTGTCCTCCTCATCCGGGTTGACAAACGCCGTATGGGGAACCCGTCTAGCCCGGCCGTCGACCAGACTGTCGTAGCACTTGATCAGCGTGACCTCGTCCGGACGCTGAGCGTACTTGAAATACCAGCGGTGGTTGGGATTGGGCTTGACGCTGTAGGTCTCCCCGTTGCGGTTCGGGTAGATGAGCGGGACCGGCACAAGGTCGGAGTCAGGGACCGAGTGCGCGTCCGCGACGGCCAGAGGGTCTTTGTAGATGGTCTTGATGGGCCGCCATACGTTGATGATCTGGAAGCGCTTCTTGCGTAGCTCGTCTGCCTCCTCTGGGAGATGGTGATCCACACGGCTCTCGGAGGCGCTGTATGACTGGTCGATGTGGACGCGTTGGACTGGTCCCCGCAGGGCCACGGAAGCGCCTTGCTTTGACCTGTCTTGGGGCTGGCGGCGTATGGTATGGTCGAAGATGAATGTGCGGACGGCTCCGGTACTGCAGATCTGAGTCAGCTGACGAACAAGCGTGGGACATCTGAGCGCCATTGTACGTACGCATCCTTGAGGAGCTGATCAATCTCAGGATAGTACTCGGCCTTGATCTTCTCGTCGTCGAGGAAGTCTTTTTCCTTGCTCTCGTGGTGATATATCTGGAAACCATGGCTGTCGAGCGTGTACTTGCTTTCCTCGCCAGTGATGTCCTTTACGACGACATCCAGCGGTTGAGTGGGCCTCTCATAAGTTTCAGGCTTTCTGTGACATGTCAGCGCCCGAGTCGGGGATAGGGCTTCCGGAAACAGCAACGTACCCAGCGTACGTAGGCTGCGGAGGGGCGCCAGTATCTTTATAATAGTTCAATGTGGTAGCAACATCATGCTTAGCCTGTGACTTGGCCTCGACAGGTCGAGGTTCGACGAAAGTGCCGGGTCCAGTAGATGGCGCATGTTGGACTGCTGCGGTAGCCATGTTGTTTCTCGAGTTCAGAGGACTTGTTTTGTGTTGTGTCAGGGAGTTGTGAGGATACCTGGAAGAAATCAACGGACCATGGAAAGGTTCGGTCAGACATATAAACTTTATATCTGGACGCGTATGACCAAGAGCGTGCGGGGTGAGATTTGTAAGTCCTAAAATGCTCGATATCATTTGGTCGATGGTGAGCACGCAATGGATTTCGTGAAGCATGCCATGCCTCCAATTTGTCAGCTCCTAGCATTGCGGTCAAGATGTTGTCCAACGTGCAGAATCGCGGATACTGTTGTCGATATGATTACTTTTAACGTCAAATTGCCTTGCCGTTGACATCAAGTGGTGCTGGTATAATTTACGCTTTTCTGATATCAAGACCATCTGACCCTGGCCTGCTAACAAAAGGCCCTTAAGCTTACCATGTCAAAATTGATATAAGGATGTCTATCTTGACGCAATTCGATGAAATAAGATGTCAACTAGCCTATTAGCAGATGTTTATTGATGGTTGTTGTGCTCGTAGGGTTGCAATATGTCTGTCCTCGGTATACTTGAGCAGCTTGTCCAATTGCTTCTGGTCAGTATGCAGTGGCTCCGAATGAGCCGAACAAATATCAAGGCGAGCACTTGTTTCTGATCAATTGGAAATGGTGCTGAAGCCAGAGACTTGCTCACATGATCATGGTGTTAAGGCATAGTAGCTCAGTCGAGGGAGAGCACACCAAGTCCTCGACCCTTGGCTGGCCCTAGGAGGTTTGACATACAATCTGGTACCAACTGGCGTGTGAAGTCCAAGTCGCAGTTCGTCGATTCCCCTGAAAATGTACTGAGTTGCGCTAATATCACTTGGCTGGTTCAGTGTGTAGGGCGCTTATTTCAAGCGCCAGCTCCTCTTTGCCAATCATTCGATGATGTGGCAACGAGATGAGGTACCTTAGCGTCGCTCGCGAGGCGACAAGCAGTGCTGAAGTCCCAATTCTAATCGTTCCTGGTCCTCGATATTGACCGGTCTGTATGTATTGAGTATCGGCCATGTCGAGGCAGCAAATGTACTACTGCAGCGTGGATTTGCGGCAGAGTGACTCTGCCGAGTGGCCTAGATGAACTTCGTCCAGTCAACCTGCTTATCATCAGAGCCTTTAAGTGGTCTGAATTATGACTTGAAATAGTTTCTCTCCTTGTGGTTCACGGCTGCTAAGCGGATATGGGGATCCCCTCCACAGGCATGCTGTCGGTTGTGGTCTGGTTCTGGCGGGACCGGCGGCATAGATCTCGCATCAATCTAGAGCAGTAGAGTGGTCTATAGTGGTCGATAGATAGATAGGGTCAAGTCGTCAGTATTACAACAGATGACTCCGGACTGTCGCAAACTCCCACGATTAGGGTCAAGTTCGGATGTGGAATGTCAAATATTATGCGGTATGCTGAGTTGCTGATGTCCCGGTGCTGGCCGGGAGATCCCAGCCTACAGCAGCTAGCTCTGGGTTGAAAATTCATGCTTTCTTTGTGCCAGAGACATGTGAATTCTTCCTTGGGGGCACATATCAAAGGAATTTCTCCTGCTGCAGATTGAACTTCGAAGCCATCATGAATGTGCAATGACGTGCGTTAAGATGAAAGCGGGGTGCAGACGGCTGCCTCCACTGGTGCACCGCATGCTCAGCCACATCTGATTTCAACGGGACCGCCGCAATGCAATTCGATTTGGCGGGCGGGCTTAACAGACCTTGCGTGGAATGTCTGCGCAACGTGTTATGAGCCGTTCCCTTGCTCGGAGATGAATTGCGGCTGAGCTTTAGCGCTCGCACAGTATCTCCGACTGCTGGATCACGTTCTGCGCTTGATCGCTCTTTCCCGGCGGGATGCTCCGTCGCCAGAAAGGGTGGGCCCGCACCAGGCAGCGATTTGCACTTTCCTGGGTCCATGATTTAGAATCTGCCTCGCAGGGCTGACGCGCCCCCCTTGTGCAATCTCCGATCATCAGAGACGCGTCGGCCCTCGCACGCTCACTGGCAGCAATAGCCGCGATTAACCTCGACTCTTCAAGCCTTGAACTTGCTTTGAATCGTCCATATCCTTCTGAAGCATACAGTCTGAACGAGTTCCAATGAATTCCGACCAGCTACCACAGATGTAGGGGAGGGTGTGTCTCCAGCAAGGAGGCACTCAGCGTGAGACGCTGACCATAACATAAGGAAGATTTCTATATCCGGCCACCAAGACCAAAGAACCTCTGTCGTAAAGGCGTCATGAGATCGGTTACGAACTTTTCCAGTGAGATTCCTTAGTTTAAAGCAGCACGCGACACCGGCCGGAGAATGAGCGCCTCTCCACAGCCAAGGCGGGCTTCGAGTTGGATTACGAATACGTGCCCTCGGGAGCTGAGAAGACACGTAAGCAACACCTCGCAGGCTACGCAAACGGACGGTCACCTCGGTGTGCTGTCACACGCATCGAGACTGTGATGTCGTCTCGTCTCACCTTGGCCAATTCCAAGTCGTGTCTGTCGGTGCCGTTGACCCTCGGTAGCGTGGAGGTCGGTAACACAATGACGAACTACTTCCATTAGGCGGCCGGTCTGTCTCACCACCTCTAGGCACCACTGTGGCGATCTAGGACTTTGTCAATCATTTAGCAACCGATGAGCAGCAACCGAGAGTACCAGTCAACCGCAGGAGAAGGCATCAGCGCTCCCAACAGGTGCTAAGAGCTCGTTGACACAGATGGTTCGCCCTTCGATCCCAGACACTAAATCTGGCTTGTCGAGCGGGGTCGAGGCTTTGAGCACAGCACGTAGTAACCACAGTTGTGAATCAGCACTCTTGAAAGCAGCATGGCCGAATAATTGGTCTGGTCCCGAATGGAACTTGCAATGGCAGATCTCCTTGAAACGCTTTGATCAGTCAAGCCCTGTCAGATGTGGCCGCTCGGCGCCTGCGCTTGCTGAAACTGCCCTTTTTTTCCCCCCTCAGGGAGAGGCGCGGGGTCAAACAGCAGCCTGTTCGAATGGCCGATTCTCCTACAAACCGCGCCGCTCTCAGAGATGTACGCCCACTAGTCGCTGTTCATGCAACTGTCCTCTCGCTGTCGAATTGGGTGAGAGGAGACGGATTACATCAATCCATAGAGCCGAAGATGTGTGGTGGCTTACACAGCCATCATGCACCAAGCTTTCGAGCACCCACGGATTTCTCCAGTCTGCGAACTACTGCATTGCCCTTGCAGGAGACAACCACAGCGTCTCTGGCCTGAGCAGGCACCCCACCAGCCACGGATCAGAATGAAGCTGACATGACGGGATAATTTTTCTTCACTTGCTGGGAGATGCCATCATCGAGAGAACCCAGTGTCCAATGTCGTTAAGAGGCACTGTGTCTTCGACTACCGTACACCCCCAAAGACCCAGTTATGTCGCTGGGTGCCTTGAGGACCCGGTGTTTGTGACTCAATCGCTGAGAAACAAAGAGGGGAACTTCACCGGGACGAGTAATAATCTTAACGGCACCCCTTACCGAACCCACGGAACCAATTGACTTCTGTTGTGGACCGTTAGCCCACAGGAGCTTCCAATATTGCTCTGTTCTTTCAGTGGTGTTTCGTCTCGCGCCTTCAGGGCTGGATAACCGGTCGCAGCTTCTTTGACACTGCTCAGTCTCCGTCTCAGAATGGCTGGATCGATTTTTCACGGCGCGAGGAGTCCCCGTTCCAATGTCTTTGCTGTTGGTCTACTCTTTGTCCGCTGTTGGTCACATCAGCTTCGCGGCCAGCCGGAGGATTTCCCCCCTCTCCAGGATTTCAATTTCAAAAGACAAGCAATCGATCTACGCTGCGTTGTCGTGAATGTCCATATTGCAAGTGCTGCAGAGACGCAGTTATGTGTGCAAGGAGTGGGGTTGCGTTACAAGGTAACGCGCCGACGCTGCAGTCAGATCACTGGATCAAACAGGCTTGGCCGGCCTGGCAGGCCCTGGCTACCTCTTCCTTCGTCGGCCTGGCAGGGCCTGGCAGGCCTGGCTACCTCTTCCTGCCCCTCCATTCACTCCCCCACAGCCTCAACAACCTAGCCGCAAAGGGGTCATTTTGCACTCCTCTTGCAGCTCAGCCTCGAAACGGAGGAGCTTTATTGGGCCCACCCTGCTCCACGGCGGCCTCTAGCGGCCTGCACTCCTAGGACTTCCGCATTTCCACACCACCCCATTCTGTCTCGTACAGAGAATGTGTGTCACTGGTCACCCGCTGCCCATGTAGCGCAACCCTCAGCGGGGACAATTCAGGCAGACTGGCAAAGTCAGTGGACAAGGGAGGGGGGTGTGGGAGAAACAGATCGCTGCAGCAGCCCTGCAAGCTTCCCGAGGGGGCAGGGGCGCGGTGCACAGTGCGATTCTTGACCCCGGACTCGCTCCCTCCCTCGAGCAGGGGAGCATGGTAGTGAGCTCTTGGCGGCCTCGACCTCAACGCTAATGCTTATTTAAAAACGGCCGCCTCCTTCATGGTCTCAACTCTCGACCACCGCCATTATACCTTCTTTGTCCACCACCGCCACAAGATCAGTTTCGAGTCCGACCAACTTCAAACCGTCCTTGATCTATTAGAAGCATTGCCCAACCTTGGATCCGGGCCGCTTGACCTGTTTACATATCTTGACCGTCCTCCTGTCTTCATGCCCTCATGTCGTTGACTCGATCAGAGACCTACCCAAAAGACTGTTTCGTCTCTGATACAGCCGACTGACATTGACCTACCCTTGACTTCACCACCACTGGTCACCGTCAAGAACACCGTCTACAACCGTAACAAGTCTCTGGAAGGCCTATTCTCTCCACCAGATACAACCCGCATCTCACCGGAAGCCACACATCACCGGGACACACGCTCAGTAGGACTCCAGTCCGACATTCAGAACATATCTGAACCGCATACGTTCAACGCCGCGACCATGTGCCGCAAGACCATCTACTACAACACCTACGGGGACGGCAGCGAGGACGTCACGGAACGCGTCGACACCTGCCGCCCAGGAAGGATGTGCCCGCACCCGGAGCGCCGCGAATACCGGCGCCAGTTCCGCTTCACCAAGCTCGGCGCATCGTCGCCGGAGTCCGCCGCCAGCCTGGCCGACCGCCGCCCAACCCCCTACGCCACGGACTTCCTCGAGCTCCCGCCGACGCCGCGGTCCAAGTCGCCGTCGCCGTCGCGCAAGCACGAGTCGGGGGTATACGTCAACGGCGAGAGGATAGCAGCCATCCACTCCCCCTCACGCAGGGAGAAGCGGCGCAGCCAGGTGGTCGTCCACGCGCCCGAGCCGCCCTCGCCCGTGATCGGGCCCGCCGCCCTGAAGCGGCACTCCACCCTGCCGTCGGACTACGTGGTGATCGAGAACGAGGCGCGCGGGCGGCACGGCCGGCACCACACCCGCCGCAGCTCCTCGCGCGACATCCCCGTCGGCCCCGTCCGCATCCTGGACGACATGGGCAGCCGGCACAGCTCCCCCTCGCGCCGCTCCGCGTCGCCGCGGCCGGTGCACTACCGCGAGCACGCCCGCACCCCGCGCGGGTACGAGTACGTCGACACCGAGGAGCGGCGCAGGGGTTCCTCCCGTCGCTCTGACCCCGCGGCGGCGGCGGGGGCCTACTACCGCCGCTCCGAGGCGGAGGACGCCTACGCGTCGCCGGCCGCGTCGCCGCCGACGCGGAAGGAGGTGCACTTCACGCCCGACCCGGTGCGCGACGGCCGCATCCGCGAGCAGAACGAGCGCATCCGGCGGCGGCCGAAGCTGCACCAGGAGGTCAAGGGGATCCTGAAGAAGGACGCCACGTCAGCGACGCCCGAGAACGAGTACGATGCGCTGCGCCGGGCGGTGGGACAGATGGACATCCACCCGCCGCAGCAGCAGCCGCAGGTGCGGCGGGAGGTCAGCGATCCGCAGTACTGGGACCGTCTGCGCGATCGGTTCGAGGAGCCGAGGGAGCGGAGGAGGAAGAGCAGGGTGTATTACCCCGTCGAGGGGGTGTACAAGTACATGTGAGCGGGAGAGATGAGGGAGTGGTGTCTTTTTGTTGACGATGTTTTGATGTTATGATTTCTGTTCGCTTTAGAACTTGCAGTTCAGGCAGACGGGCTTTGCTGGGATAGGGGCCGCTAGAGGAATGGCGTTTTTCTGGGTGCAGCAGTTATACTGGGTACCTTACCTTAGACAGTGCACTTCATAGATATCAAATCGTTGGACTCCATATTACCAATTCTCTATTGCTTCATGGTGCTTCTATGATTGAAGGACGTGTTATTCCCCCTGCCTGCAGTTGATGTGATTGCGTTTGGTTCTGGGTCCAGGACGTGCCTTCCTGATTACAAAACCTTCACCTTATTCAAGCTGCTGCTGCCTTGAGTGTGCTCCTCTGAGCGAGCGCAAAAATGCAGTGAAAGACCCACACAACCAACACACATTCTTTGCAGCCTCAACCCATGAAATAAATTGACATTGCCTCTCCAAGAAGGAAGAAATATAAAGAAGAGCTTGGAGAACCTATGGTATTTTTTTTACGAAGTTTGAGCACCATTTCGTGGATATGCGGGCAATTCAAAGTTTGGCACATTGATGTGAGGGACTTGGTACATTCAACAACCCGGTTCACGACAGCCAATCCAATTTAGCAACTGGCGAGCCCGAATAGCCCCCCTGCACCCAACTTGCCAACCACTAGCACACAGCTGCGCCAGGCTATCATACATATGTCTTCTTTCTCTTTATAATTTCTCTCGAACTGATCCGAACTGAGTGTATTCTTTTTTTACTCGCACACCCCATATAAGTAATCAACAAACCGCACTGCCACACAGTAGAGATACGGTATATCCTCGCAGCAATCTCCCGACACAGAACGGGGAGCAGCAAGCCACACATTCCGCTACACCAGTGTACACCCTCTGCGCGCCCGGCAATCATCCCATGACCGGCTGTTGGTGGGGCGAAAACGGCAAGATGTGGGGCCGATGTCGGCCCCGCGGCGTGTGACTGTTTTGCTTCTTCCGAGATGTCTTCGGCAGTGGAGCGCGGGGGATTGGGGGCAGCAAGGCTGGGGGAGACTACTGTGTAGATGAGATGCTTCATGGCGAGATAAAAGAACAGAGAGGCGCTTTTTGGTAGCTGCTGGTCGGGTCTAGCTCTGCTGCGATCAGTCCACCAGTGATGAGGTGCGCCCGGAGGGGGGGTGGGTGTGTTGACTCATCTATTGTTGGTGCGGGAAGGTGAGGTAGGTGATAATGTGACTGAACTGAGGTGCCTTGATTTGGCAGTGGTGCGCTACCTTCCTGCGTATGTCTCGGACCTTATCAGTTCTGAACGGTGGCCGTTGTGTGTGTCTGGCAGAGATGGTGCGACTCTATGCTGGAGACTCGAGTCTCGATCCTCAACGTCTCGTAGGGTTGACTGTGTCCTTTTTGGCAAGCCGACAGACATTATTTCTCCGTGAATCAAGTACACTTTGATCCTATTCGCTAACGAGACAGCCTCTCCTTCAGCGTAGTCATTTGTTCGAGCGCATACGCTCTGACACGCGTCCTTGCACGTCTCTGGCGATGCGAATAGCTGCGTCAGTATTGCCCTTTGCATGGGAAGAGAGAATCTCGCATTTCAGATACAAACATGGTTCCTGAGCTCCTAATGATGAACTGGCTCGAGGTTCTGTCCTCAGCCAAATAAGTGGGTCTTGCCGATTTGAAGGCCTTACTTTAGGTAGACTAGAGGCAAATCAACATACATTGACCGTCACAAGCATTGGCACCATGACGGCCAACACTCGAGGCCGAGTAGTCGTATCGCCTTTTAGGGTCATTTATCACAATCGTTCTGTACCAACTTCCCTTTACTATATAGTTTGGCACTGCTCTTCCAAGCCAAGCCAGCGTGCCAAAGCTTGTCCATGACAAGCTCCTCGTCCATCTTGGCTGATCGACATTTCCTGGTCCATCAACGACCTACAACCATGCATCCCAAGCTGGAGAGCCCCCATGATTGTGATATCGTCGGATGCAACGCGGAACAAAAAGATGAAAAGAATGGATAGAAACTCTCCGCAACGGCAGTCTTCTGCCGGCATTCCCCGCAAATCTTCATTTATATCCCCTGCGCTTTAAGTGACGGAAGGCTTGTTCTACGGCAGGTAATATATTCGCACCTCCGGGTAAAAGGGCATTAGCAAAACATCCGCCAAGTATACCAATGTGCTCGAGAAGTGCTGCCACTGGCTGCTTCACAGACCAACATTGAGTCGCTGCTTTTGGACAGGTTCAAGGTCACAGCTAATCTGGATGTGTCCCCTCGTGGTAACCCTGTATAGTCCTGTATAGAAGTCTGCCCTTCCGTTATTCCGGTTGAACACCATCCTGGAAAAATCTCACCCGGGGAAGGCGAGGTGGTCGCGAGTATAAAGCCCCACGATGACTCTCTCGCAGACGCAGTCCTCCGTGGAACTCGAGAAGTAAAAGCACATCTGGACGTATTGCCTCTGACGACGCCATCATGGTTGCCTTTACTTATCTCGCCGTCGCCGCCGCGGCCATCTCAGGGGCCCTCGCCGCTCCAGCTGCCGAGGCTTATGGGCCAGACGTGCCCGACTTTGAGATCGGATCTCACAATCTCGCCCGCCGGCAAGACTACAACCAGAACTACAAGACGGGTGGCAGTGTCAACTTCTCGCCCACCAACAACGGCTACTCGGTTAGTTTCTCCGGGGCTGGCGATTTTGTCGTCGGAAAGGGATGGAAGAAGGGCACCGACAGGTAACACCTCCACGCATACTCACACTTGCATGAGTCTAACCGGCCCATGTAGGAACATCACCTTCACCGGCAGCACGACCCAGACCTCGGGCACCGTCCTCGTATCCATCTACGGCTGGACGCGCAACCCGCTGGTCGAGTACTACGTGCAGGAGTACACGTCCAACGGCAAGGGGTCGGCGCAAGGCACGAAGCTCGGCGAGTTCGAGTCCGACGGGTCGACGTACGAGATCTGGAAGCACCAGCAGACCAACCAGCCGTCCATCGCCGGCACGTCGACCTTCCAGCAGTACATCTCGAACCGCGTCGACAAGCGGCCCAGCGGCGGCACCGTCACCATCGCCAACCACTTCGCAGCCTGGGCCAAGGTCGGCCTGAACCTGGGTCAGCACGACTACCAGGTCCTGGCGACCGAGGGGTGGGGGAACGCCGGTGGCAACTCCAAGTACACTCTCAGTACGTAGCTGAGGTAGCTTTGCTGTTGGGGAAAAGGTGCCACTGCAGTGGTTCTACCCTGTTTTGCTGGATCGCCCGGAACATGCCTTGACTTATGGCATCGATGTTGTAAAAAGGTGATTTCAAGATTGAAGAGATATAGTCTATCTTAAAGTCCAACGTTCATCATGACATAAATCACTCTTTGATACAAGCATCATTTCTCGCGAATCTATACGCCAAACTTACTGTAATTGACCAATCTCTCCCATCACTTCCCCTTACACCTTCACCTTCACTTTGCCCTCGGTTCTCGGGTTCAACCCTTCTTCTATAGCCTTGATCTGCAATGCCAGGCTCGGTGCTCCCATTCGGCTGCCGCCGAAGTTTCCGGTAGCGACCCAGAACCCCGGGTGGCCAGTAGGGCGGTAAACCTATTTATTGATAGAGGTCAGCGTTGGACAAACGACACAAGTCTTACGGTACGCGAGGGCAGTGATAGAATGAAAATGCACTAACCCCCGCTATCTCCCCTTCCTCGTCCATCCCCCAGAGATTGTGCACGCGCCGAGCGACGTCCTCGCCCACAACTTCGCGGATCACCTCCTCGAACAGCTTCCAGCTGGTAGCGAGCACGATGACGTCCGCGTCCACTTCCCGACCATCGGCCAGCACGAGCCCCCGGGCCGTCAGCCTCTCAATACCCTTCGGCGAGCGCACGACACGAATCCGTCCATCGGCGATGGCCTCGCTGCCGCCGTGGTTGATGTAGAACCCGCCCCGCCTCGTGAGGCCGCGCTTGACGAACGAGTCGCCCGTCTCGCCCTTCTCGACCTTGAACTCGGTGCGCTCCAGACCCGCCACGACCTTCGCGTCGTGCGCGGCCATGGCGCGCGTCATCCCGCCCACGATGCCGATCGTCACCGGCCAGGGGAACGAGCGGGACTCGAGGATGTGGTCGTCGGACGTCAGCCCGGGGCGCGGCGGGGGCAGGGCGAAGGTGATGGCCGACGAGGTGCTGAAGACGATGGTCGAGCCGCGCTGCACCATGGTCACGTCGGTGCAGCCGGCGCGGACGTAGTCCATGCTGATGTCGTGGGCGGTGGTGTTGGATCCGACGACGACGACTTTTTGGTTCTGCACTCCGGGGATGGCTGACGCGTCAATGTGCTCCGACGCGTGGATCAGCTTGCCCTTGAAGTCCTCTTGGCCGGGCCACTTCGGGATGACGGGGTGCGTCATGACGTGGCCGTTGCCGGCGTAGACGAGGTGCGCTGGGTGCAGGACTCTCCGCTTTGGAGGGCTGTCGTCACCGGTGGAGGTGAGGGTCTCGATGGTCCAGCGCCCCGACGCGTCGTCGTACTTTGCGCTCTTGAACTCGGTCTCGAGCCAGACATCGAGATCGAGAGTTCGCGCGTAGAATTCGAGGAAATCAGCAATTTGGTCCTTGTCCGGGAAGATGGGCCAGTTGGACGGGAAGTCGATGTACGGCAGGTTGTCGCCCCAGGTAGGGCTGTGCAGCTTCAGAGACTGTGGTGGAGTGAGATCGCGAGATAGTCAGCTATGGACTGGCCAAACGAGGCGATAGGAGTGACAATTATGTTATCACTAGGGAGCAGAGAGGATATTAAGATGTGTTTGACCAACCTTGTAGCGCTTGCGCCATGAGTCACCAACACGCTCGTTGCGATCGATAACCAACGTGCGGACGTTCAAATCCTGGAGACAGGCTGCTAGAGATATGCCGCAGTGGCCTGTACAGAAAATTCAGGTCAGACAAGCATACATGTGCGTTTTTCTCCTAACTGGATTCTTTCCAGTTTACCGCATGCCGTTCGAGAACTCAGGGGGAATGTGGCTCGACCAGCCAACAACGTTCACTCTCCAGTCTGGGGATTTGCAACGCCCACGTACCTGCTCCGATGATCACAACGGTTGGCTCTGTTTTCTCGTCAGGTTCATCAGGCACTGGCACCGGCCTTTCGTGGAACTCGTGTCGGTTTCCATTGAGATGTCGGGGATGGCCATTAAGCTCCTCGAGGCCAAGAAACAAGATCCACGCTTTCCATTCGCCGACAGCGGTATTGGCGAGCCGGACCATGCCCCGGCCTCGGCCGACGTCGGTCTCGAAGTCGAACGCCGACTCCAGCCAGGCCATACCGCCCCTCTCCTTGAGGACCGGCTGCAGCTGAGGCCGGGCTGTCCTCTTCAGGTTGAAGAGACGGCGGTGGCCTCCGTCTCGCCGGTCCTGCAGGTACTCGGTTATCTTGGATATGCCCTTGAGCGTGTGCAGGTCCCACGAGAGTGCCAGCGAGTCTTTCAGCCAGCTGTCGCTCAGGAATAAGTCCTTGAGTTGCAGCGGCGCCGCTGACGATAAAGCGGTCTCGAACCCTGCGAGCCAGCGGTCCACGATGGGGCTGGCATTCGTGGTTACGTCGGTCTTGTCCTCGCCTGGGACGAGCTTAAGCTCAACGTTGGAACCCATGGTTTCTGACGGTATGAAAGCTTCCTTGTCTATGAGTGTCTTGCAACTACCGCCCAGACACATGAAAGAAAAGGGGCAAGAGGGTACATATATGAGTTCCGCAGTCAAGGACGCGGCTTCATGCGGACGGAAAGACACGGCATAGCGAGATGACTTTGTGATAGAATTAGTGCTTAGTGTATGCTGACCAGGAGTTTCTTGAATTTCTAGTAAGCGGTGAGCTTGCTTTCGACCATTATCAGGAGACTCCTTTTCTCAGTGCATGCGAAATAATCGGGGCGCGCAATCGACGCTTTGCCCAGGACCCTCAGATGTCAGATCTCACTTCGAGACTAGTCTTACTCAGGAAGGGCGTAATGAGCACTTTGATAAGATGAACATTTCTCTTTCTTGCTTTGGAGAAACGAAAGGTTTGGTTTCTAATCCGCACGACGACAGCCGGTGATGGGTCGGACAAGGCGGGGGCGGACAGAAAGATGGTATTTGTCAGGCTAAGAGGCTGGTACGGATCCGAGTCTCGTATGCGCAACACCGAAGTGACCTCAGGGGCAACCGGAAACGTCCAAGTCAATGACCGGAGTTTTTTATAGGTTATTCCAATGCTTTGTAAGTCGTCAATCTGAAGTTGTAATATAGTCATTACGGTAGATGAAATGCCGAAGAAACCCGGTGATGACCAGCAGAACTCAAGGGCGACTAGGAACTGTGAGGGACGAGCAGCCGGTCTGATTAGGTGGCTTGAGCGTGTCGTCACGCAGCTTTGCGATAGCTCAGTCTGACAGCTCAACTGTCCGATAGCTCAGGACTTGAAATTGGCAACATACAGCTATCCACACTGGGACTTTTGAAGGTAGCAGAGGAGTGCCCACGATACTCCAAACCTCTTGTCACCTTGTGCATCCCTGAGAAGGAACACACATTCACATGGAAGCTTGGGAAGCCTGACCTTCCTGAACAGTGCCAAAGACTTCTTTCCACTGCCTAGAGGTGGTACCATAGTAGAGAAGGTCTCTGAGGCTCTCTGAAGCTCTCTGAAGCGTTGCTGGACATAGTCTTGCACTCCAACTCCGCAACTGCTGCAGTGGAGGTACTTATATTCAACTTGAACCAGCCCCCCCTTTTTTATCCTATCTTTTGCCATATCTATTCTTTCTTTTTCATAGGTTCTTTTACTTCATTGAACCTTTTGACACAAGCGAATCGATGGTGGAGGTGCACTTTTCACGCAACTCATTGGAACATAAAATGGACGTCTAAGATATGCAGATGCTTGATTCTAGTACCTGATAGGGTGTATACATGGTTTCATTAATCTGTTAATAACTTAGACAACGCTGATAGTCAACAACATCCCCTCTCTTGAAAGGTATTGGAGACCAGAATACAGCTGATGCAGAGATAGGAACAACGAGAACAAACGAACCTCTGCTCCCTCGCTTCAATCAGCTTATGCTCAGACACTCCACCCTTATTCTTACACCCTAGTCCCTCATACAAGGTCTCCAAAGTCCCGTGCATCAGAGTCCAATGCTTATCTATCTCAAACCACTCGCAGCTCCAGCTCCAGTTGGCATTTTCCCAGAATCAAAACTCTCATATCCCAACACAGAGATAATACCCCGACCACAGCGCGTCGCAGTTCACGCGACACAGCCCGACCACCGCGGCGGGATCGTTGCCGCACACGGGTACGCGGCCTATCCTGCCGACCGGGTTCCAGGTCATACTAACACGGATCACCGGGCGTGTCAGTTATTACCGTGTCAGAAAAGAGAGATATTTTGCAGCCTAGTGATCTGGACCGGGAACTTACAGCTGGGCGAGCGTGATGCCGTTCTTGGACGCGACGCCGGTGCAGGTCTCGCCGCTCTGGGTCTTGTACCACTTTGTGCCTTGAGCCGAGATGTCAATATCGGCGGGTCAGAGATGGGGAGATAGTTGAGACCTACATGCGGCAGGTGATCCGACCAGCGTCGGCGACGGCGCAGGCGGGACTGTAGCAGTCGTTGACGGCGGCGACGACAGCGAAGTGGGCTCACAGCCTATTGTGGTCAAGGTCGATGTCTCGAGTATGACCTGGGTGAGGTTCTTGGTCACGTAGATCGACGAGACGGAGTATATGATGCTTGTGGAGAGCACGGCGGCGGCGGTCGTCGTTGCGGTCTGGGTCACTGTCTGGGAAGGATGTCAGCCAGCGGTTCGGCCAGGAATTGGGGTCCTAGACGTACCCGGACTTCGGTTCTAGACACCACGCTGGTCGCAGTCGTCAAGACCGTCCGGGTCAGGGCTCCAGTGACGGTGGTCGTCGTCGTGAAGAGACCGGAAGCAAAGGCGGTCACTGTCTTGGTGACTGTGACGGTCCCGGAACCGGCCACAGCAGTCGAGCCGGGCGTGGACGCTGGGCTGCCGCAGAGGCCGAACTCGGCTTGACATCCGTCACCGCAGTACGCGTCGCCGCTTCCGCAGAAGCCGTGTTCCGAGCAGCACTGGCCGTACAATGAGCCTGCGCAGGTCACGCCGCTGCCGCAGCTGCCGTCGTCGCTGGCTTGGAGGGTTATTGGTGTGGGCGAGGCACTCCCTGAGGTCAGGTCTTGAGCTATAACCAGGGCGGTACAGCTCAGGAGACCCACGAGCCTCAGAAGGGGTATAGAGGTATACATTATGCAAGGGCGAATATGTCGGTATGGATGCTATAGTAAAATCATGTGGTGCGAGTGAGGATGCATTAAGAAAGAGCAGTCAGATCTGGGCGCCCAGAAAGACGAACAAAACGACAGGGACATGGACACTTGAGTCTAAACCACCAGGGATATATCACATCTGTATCACCTAACCTGTTATCAGTCCGTCGGACATCGACCGACTGTCCGGACGTTAGCAGCGTCATTGTGCTTTAGCGATATTTCTTCTTTTCTCTTATCTCTAATTCAGGCTGTAAATGTATGAGAAACCTTGTAAACATCGAATGTTGGGTCCGGACAACACGGAGAACCTCCACGACAACCCGTGCTGAGATCTTAGGCTGATCTCGATCGTAGCCCTCTCCGGTTCGTATATTGCCCTGCAGCACGGCTGGCGATGTATAGGCAATGAGAAGCTGGTCAGTCGATATTACTGCGAAAATCCCCAGCGATGGGGTCAAATATCGGTGCAGGTTTTTACACCCACAATCACATAGGACATAGATCTTGTCAAGACTCATGTGGAAGGACTTGCGTTGTATTATCCTCTCGACCTAGATCATGAACTGTGTCTGTCCTTGTGTGTCTCCAAATGTACCTCTTATTTCCAGCAATTCCCATTCCCTTGCTGACCATAAGTACTTTTACATGGTCGTGGGTCGGTCGTTGATCATATGCGCGGCCGTTGACACTCAGTAAGCACCCCCGCTGTCATCTCCGCCACAACAATTCTATTTGAACCACCGAATCGTCCCCTCTCAGAGATCAATCTCATCCATATTCCTCACAAATAGCGTAAACCACTTGACCGCGTTGATGTGGTTCAACACGCTAACCCTCTCGTTGACGGTGTGGATCGCCCCCAGCCCCGCGCCGTCGGTGGGGTCGTAACCCGGTCCGAAGCGGAAGATGTGCTTGGTCAGGTTCCAGTAGTACCGCGTGTCCGTGTTGCCCGTCATGATACCCGGCGCGACGACGACCTCCTTGCCGTACAGCGCGCGCGTGGTGCCGGCGACGACCTCGAACGGCTTGGCATCGGCGGGCGTCACGGGCGCCACCTGCAGCGTCGTGGCGCTGGCGGCCAGGGTGATGGAGGACGGGCCCTCCTCGCCGTCGAAGGCGTGCAGGGTGAGGTTGTACTTGTCGGCGACGCCGGCGGCGAGGTGCGCGAGGCGGTCCCAGGCCACCTGGGGCGTCTCGCCGACGTTGATGCGGTGGTTGACGGTCACGGTCACGCGCTCCGGTAGGGCGTTGACCTTGATGCCGCCCGAGATCTTGTCGACGGCCTGGGACGTCTGCATGAGGTACTTGATGGCCGGCCCCTGCTTGGCGGCTTCGAGGGCGAGGTAGTCCGGCTTCGCCCTGCAGGTGGTCTTGTCCTGGCCCGAGGCGCGCCTGGCCAGAAGCTTCTTCAGCGTCTCCGGGAACTCGGGCGAGTTCTCGGCGCCGCAGTGCAGCTGGGTGTAGTACGGGTTCTCCTCCACGAGGCGGGTGGGGTACTGCTTCGCCTCGATGAGTGTGACGAGCTCGCTGACGACGCCGATGCTGGTGTGGTCCGAGGGGATGGACGAGTGGCCGCCGGGCATGCGGACGGTGATGTGCACGTCCGTGTAGCCCTTCTCGCCGGTGCCGGGCTTGGCGAACAGGGTGCCCCAGACCTCCTCGAAGCCGGAGCCCTCGTCGACGATGACGGCCAGGCCGTCGTCGCCGTACCGCTCGTGCAGGAAGGTGGAGAGGTGGCCGGCGCCCTGGCGGCCCGAGCACTCCTCGTCGAAGCCGAAAGAGAGGACGACGGACCGCCTGGGCTTGTAGTTGGCCTCGAGGAGGAGTTCTAGGGTCTCCATGACGGCGATGAGCTGGTTCTTGCAGTCGCTGGCGCCGCGGCCCCAGATGTGCGTGCCGTCGTACTCGCCGCTCCAGGGGGGATGGGTCCAGGCCGGAATGGTCTCGGGCGGCACGGGGACGGTGTCCTGGTGGGCCATCAGGAGGGTGGGCTTGAGCGACTCGTCGCTACCCTTCCAGGTGTACAACAGGCCGTGGGTGTTGACCTTCTCGACCTGCAGGTGCTTGTAGATGAGAGGGAAGGTGGCCTCGAGGTAGGCGTGGAAGTCGTAGAAGACGTCCCATCGCTTGTCCTCGCCGATAGGGCCCAGGTCATCGAAGGACTCGGACTTGACCTTGACGGCGCCGGACAGACGCTTGATGGTGGCGTTCCTGAAGGCGCTGCTGGAGATGTAGTCGTACGCCTTCTCGAGAAGGGTGCTGTCGCGGTCGGAGGGGAACAGCGGATCCGGTTGGGAGCAGAAGTCCTTGGAGGCCCAAGCTTTGTGGACGTTCTGCTCGCTGACTGAGGCCGGAGCGACGGAGTTGACGAGTGACGGACCGCAGAAGTACGCCACTGCGGCGAGAGGGAGGAGACAGAAGGCCGCTTTCCGCGATCTCGGCGCCGGCTTGGGTCGCGATTGCACCTCGGACAGCGGTAGCTGTGATTTCTCCATTGCGTGCTCTCCTCTTATGTGGTGGTCTTTCCAAGAAGAAACAGCTCGTGAAGTTGAGAAAAGGAGGGAAAGGGAGGAGGGAATATGGAAAGAGGAGAAGTCACTTGAGTCAAATCGATAATGACGCCGCCCTACCGTCGTGTTTTACCCCGTCTATCGCTAGCTCGCTATCCGGCCTATCGTTTCACGAATGCACCTGCTTGATTGGGAATGAATTCTCTGGCTCGTTTATGCTGGATAGTACTGCTGCTTTGTCGTGTATTTCTCTGTTCGGCACGTCATTCCCGATAAGATAACAAAATGAGCGACTGCGGAGATTGCGGGGCGGCGCGGAACCGGCCTCAGGTACGTACTCGCAGCGTACCAAGGACGGGACGGGACTAACTACGGGTTTTGTCCGGGTTCAACGGTTCAACCTCACCTCGACCCTCCGCTTCCAATCTCAAACTGCCGAAACAAACTAGGCGGCGAACAATGAGACCCAAGACACTCCGGTCCGGACTGACTGACTGCCAGCCAACCTGACTGACACCATGACCATGTCTAACCGAAAGAAATCCAGTTCAGACGAGCACTGTACAGCACAGAGTCGGCCCAGGTGTTAGCATGCCACGTAAAACCCGCGTTGTCAACGCCGTCCACGAAGCCCTTGAGCCTCAAGTTCCTGGCAGAGTCCATGTCGAGGTGACTAATGGCCGCAAACACCTTGGGCTCGCGGTCGTACGCGGCGGGGAACTTGATCTTGCCGCTGTTCTCGCTCGGAGGCGGGTATTGGCCGGGGCTGGTGCTGACGACACCACTGTACACCCCGTCGCGACGCTGCGGGTATGCCACCCACGACGCCGCGGCGCTGAACACCCGCGTGTCGGACCACGACTCGATGGCGAGCTCGAACGACGTGGCCGTCACGTTGCGCGCCACCGCGCTGACGCGCCAGTTGGCGCCCTTGATCAGGTCGAGCGCCTTCAGCCACACCACCACGTTGGGCGGCTCGCTGTAGGTGTCGGGCTCGAACGTGAAGGTCTTGACGTCGCGCCGCACGCCGGCCGAGTCGGCCGCGGGGACCGTCTCGATTGGGCGCTGCGTCAGTGTGTCGAACACGCCGACTTGGTGTTGGTGATGCGTTAGCTGTGTGACGTTTCCGATGACTAGAGACTCGGAGGGGCCAACTCACCCTGGAAATCTGTCTCGTGGGCTGCAAACTCGAGCCACGTGGCGCCTCCGCCGTACAGAGACGAGTCGGACCAGCTGTCGATGTTCAGCTTGAAGTCCTCGCCGCTGCGCTTCTCGATCGGGTCCGTGTGGACCTTGATGCGGATGTTGGCGTTGGACTCGAGGTCCAGCTCGTTGAGGCCGAGCACCAGTTTCGGCGCCTCGAAGTACGTCGGGTCGAACTGGATGACGCGCGAGTTCAGCGCGATTGGGGGGTACCACTTGCGCGCCTCCGAGATGCTGAACTTGCCGGCGTCGTGCGTCCGGAAGGGATACATCTTGCCGATGAACGCCTTGTCCGTCTCGGAGAGCACGCGGTTGTCGGGCGTGCCCTGCCCGTCGAGGGTCCACGCGGCCGGGAAGAAGTAGCACATGATGGAGTTGCGGTCGAACTGCGAGTTGGTCGTCTGCGTGGCGCGGTACTTGTTGATGATCTGCTGCCGCGTCTTGACCTCGTCCCAGCCCTGCGTCGCCTTGGAGTCGGCGATGACCTTGGCCTCGTTCCACTTGATGGTGCCCGCCGGGCTCTGGTGCTCGTGGATGCAGCCCAGCGCGTGGCCGAACTCGTGCGTCACGGTGCGCTGGAACTCGTCGTCGCGCGTGTTCTCGCTGAACCAGCCGTAGTTCATGGTCGGCTTGTCCTTGTCGATCTTCAGGTTGTCGGTGCCGAGGTAGCTCCAGGAGCCGCCGTCGCCGCCCCACCGGAAGGCAACGCGGATCTCCGCGTCGCCCGTGGCGACGAACTGGAAGTCAATGTTGGCGTACTTCTCCCATGTCTGGGCAAAGTACTTGACCTTGTTCTGGAGGAACGTTGTACCGTTCAAGAACCGCACCTTGAGCCTCTTGCCGTTGGGCCAGAAAGCGTCCTTGCGGAGTGCGAGGTGGTCCGGTCCGTTGGGTGTACCGATGATGTTGCTCTCAGCAAGGTCCTCGGGGGCAATGAGCGCGTCAGTGACGCAGGTCTTGGGATAGTTGTCAAACGTCTCGCCCATGTTTGCTGATGGCTTGATGCAAGGGTTTTGGGGATATATCAATCAGTGCTCGTAAGTCTTCGCTGTTGTGTGATGCTGGATGTCGAATTGAGGCAGTAGGGCCAGGAATCAGGAGAGGGAGGCGGTCGTCTTATAGTTGGTGGGAACTGAGACACATTTTCGACCAGATACCCCGAGAGCCTCGGACACCGCAATCCCTCCACCATTCCATGGCTAATTCTAGTCTGACTGAAAGCTGACAGCACAAACCCGTCCGGCCACCGAGATGGCTGCTGGAGGTGTTCAGCTCAGCCATGGCCATCGTCGTGCTTGAGAGTGAGCATGCCAAGAGCTGACGGGCGCGGCCTAGACAAGTCCACGACGCTTGCGTGATGCAGAGAGTGCTGTCAAGCAACAGTGGCAGACATGACTGCCGGAATAGAAGACCTAACAGCGATGAAAAAGAATCGTCCACAACAGTCATGAGACCCCTTCGTTGTTGCTTCTTACATGCTGACGAGAGCACAACATTTGCGGATGTTGCCGAATCATCCCTCACCGGTGAAGTGGTGCTTGCTCGACGGCTGAGGCGCCAAGACACTTGACAAGCGATATGGCTTACAGATCATTGGTCCACGAACAAGATCGAGGTCGAGACTGCCTTCGACCTCGTAGGGCTGATGGTTGTGAAACAAGCTTTGTGAGGACATCTAATGCCGAGGAGGGGGTGGCTTGCAGGACTGCATATTTAATCACTGCGCCTGTTTCTCTCTACCGTACAAGCTCTTCTTTCGCAGTGATGCTTGCATAATCTCTGAACATCTCAGCCTGCCACATTCAAGCCACAACACGGCTCATGATCCCTCGTCACTTTTTCTATCACAGGTCCAGAGGCAACTTGAACAGTCGGATGGCATTTCCCCGCGCAATCAGCTCCTTCTGGCCTGCCGGCAAATCAAGCCCCTTCCACCACTCCTGGGCTTCTTCGATGGTGTCATAAGGATAGTCTAGACCAGCGTCAGCTTCCCATCGACGGACAGCGAAAAGCACCAGAACAAGGTATCATACCTATCGAATACATGCACCTCTCCTCGCCGAGCACATCGATGCAGTACTTCAGCGCTTTGGTCGAATAGTTGCCAGACGTAGTCACAGACACGTTATGCGTCATGTAATAGCTGTAGTCCTCTTTCGAGGGCCGCCCCTTTCTCTTGACTGGCTTGTTGTACCAGTGATCAGCTCGCCACAGATTGAACGGGATGCTAACAAAAGCTGCGGCGTCAGCGTCCAGATCAGTCGGATGTGCAGTTTCAAAACTCACCCTTCGCCCAAGTGGCCGATAACAATCTGCGCCTTGGGATAAAGGTCGAAAATGCCACTCGACATCAGGGCGTAGATGTGGTAGCTGAGCGACAGGTGGAACGACACAGCCGCGCCCAGCAAGTGCCTCCTCCCGGGACCGTACATGCCCCCCGGCTGCACCTCAGCTTCAACAGGATATCGCGGATGCAGATAAACCGGCACATCCAGCTCCTCAACAGCAGACCAGAATGGATGATAGTCGGGTGTATCATACCACACTCTCTTGACACCACCAGTGCTCTCATCATGTATCTCCTGGAAGTCATTGATGATGGCCCCGAACATGCCGAGCTCCTTCACTGCACGCTTCAGCTCGGCTGCAGCATCTTTAGCGTCGTGCATTGCTATCGTGGCCAGACCGCCGAAGCGTCGCGGGTTCTTGGACACCTGCTCGGCCAGCCAGTCGTTGGCGTTGACGGCCATAGCCGCTGCCTTCGCGGCGTCGGGCTCGCCCTGCACGCTGACGGAGGTGAGGGAGAGCAGCATGTACTCGACCCCCGTGGCGTCCATCTTGGCCAGCCGGTCGCCGTGGATGTCCAGCAGGGCTTTGGTCAGGGCGTGCTGTCGGACATCCTCCTCGCTCGCCCCGGGCATGTAGAAGATTGCCGTCTTCGAATGCCATTCTATGCCCTCGGGGTTGAGGACGGCTTCCTCGACGGCGACAGTGCCCTTTGGTGCAGCCATGTTAAGAAAGGAAAGGAAAGATAATGCTATTATTGGCGAGAATAAGTGCCGATTTAGGAACCAGTATATAGGAGTATGAGACCGGACACACACAGGCACTCACTCAGATAAGGGGTGATCACAAGGTACTAGTTATACCTCTTTACCGTGCACTACACATACACGAGACACTTTAGTCAATGTCTCTAGCGTAGCTAGTATTCCATAGTCGATAAGGTGTTCAATGGCCGTTCAGATCGCCTGCGGGGAAGTATATCTGCCGTGGTGCCCAGACACGCTGACCAGGCCGACCTTGCTGTCGACCCCGCAACATCCAGCCGTGATGAATTGGGGTTCGACCGGCAGTTATTGGGATGACGGGAAGTTTGGGATTCTCCAACTTCAGCCTTAACTCACTTTGGCAACCATTGCAACGGCAGGATAAATGAAATGGTGAGCAGGCATATGACCTCGCATCTGAATTCGGTCTTGGAGGGATGGAGTAATGTAGCACAAGTCGCCGTACTTAAGACTCGGACGAAGCCTGAGCTCGCTGTATTAGAAGTACACACTTGTGAACCCATTGTGAATTGTGCGTGGTGAGCTCCAATAGATGTTGTAAGCAATGCCGTTCGGCATTATCGACACCAAGGACGATACGCCCCTGGCGGGAACGGAGTATCTACTCAAAGATGACTCCACGAGCTCCCTTCCAGAGGTTGACCTCAGCCAGTTGAAGAGGGTTATGTACAAGGTACGTCGTTCTCAGGCCAAATCAGACATATTAACGCTGACCGTGCTCGATTATAGGGCGTCGATACCATTTTGGTGCCGCAGCCATCCGATGACGACCCGAACGATCCCCTTGTGAGCAACATGCCGCCACTTGGCAACGCCCTTAGGCCGTAGACTGATACTGCTCTAGCTGTGGCCAACATGGAAGAGAGAGATTGCCTTCGCCACGCTCTTCTTCAACAACATCATCTTCGCCGCTCTGCCGGGGCCCATGCTGGCGCCCTCAACATTCGCTCTAGCCGGAATCCTGGGTGTACCCGTAACGATGATATCCGAGCTGTCTGGATACCAGCTCCTAATTGTTGGAGCAATAGGGTCAGTCCCATCCCAGCACGCGGTACGTCCCTTAGCTGACTCGCTGCCCAAGACCCTTGGTTTCGGTGCTTGCTCAGAAGTACGGAAAGAGGCCGCAGTTCCTCTTCGCTGCCGTAACCGGAACCATTGGGACCGTCATCTGCATCATCGGGTCTCAGCGGTACAATTATAACACTCTGCTGGCCGGACGCATGATCCAGGGCCTCGGTACCACTGCTTGGGAGAGCTTGTCGCTGTCTGCTGTTGGCGACCTGCTCTATCTGCACGAGCGGGGTTTGCGCACCGCATTCATGGTTGCGACGCTGACATGCACGCCCTCTATCGTGTCCATCATCGCCGGCGCCATGACACAGGCCTGTGGGTGGCAGTCGCTCTTCGTCGCCTCGCTTCCGTTCAATATCGTGGCGCTGCTCGGCACCGTCTTCTTGCTCCCGGAGACGCAATTCAGGAGATCGCCGCCGACGCGAGGGATTGTCAGTGAGAAGCGTGTCGACATGGCACAGCAGGGCACTGAAAAGCCAGAGCTGTCTGTTGTAGAGACGGCTGGGGTCGTGTCGAAATCGCGAAAAATGAAAAATACCTATATGCAGACGCTGGCGCCATTATCAGGCACGTACACCGAGAAAGGAATTCTACACCTCCTCAGCGAGATCTTCGTTCATCTGGCGAATCCGGCCGTCATCTGGATCCTGCTAGTCAGCGGCGTCCTCATAGCTCTGTTCGTCGTGTCCGCGTATATCACTTCGCAGATCTGGTCCGTCCCGCCCTACAAGCTCAACATCGCCCAGAACGGCTTCTTCTACACGGGCAGCTTTCTCGGCGGTCTTCTGGCCACCGTGGCGGGGCCGCTCTGCGACTGGACGGCGCGCACCCTGACGCGGTTGAACCATGGCGTCTTCGAAGCCGAGTTCCGCATTCCGATCATGGTCATCGGCGCGGTGTTCACCGCTCTCGGTTGGTTCACGTTCATGTGGGACGTTGATCATCCTCGTCCGAACGGGTATCTCCTGGGCGCATTCTGCCACGGGGCCGCGTGTTTCGGGATCTCGGTGCCGTCCACTGCGGCGGGACTCTATATCCTGTAAGTTCACCGCCGGTTCCTCAATGCGCCTCTCAGACTTATGCCGCTGACTACATTTGCGCCTTGCAAGAGATTCATTTCCCAAGCAAGCGACCGAGATCTTCATCCTGCAGATGATGCTGAAAAACTTCCTCTTTTATGCATTCTCGACCTTTATAAATAAGTGGACGGCTGAAGATGGCGCCGGTTTCGTGTTCCGGACCTGGGGTATCGTCTCGTTGTGCCTGTTAGCCACGTGTATTCCGATGTGTGAGTGTTCTCGTTCAGCCTGAAAGACCGAAGGGCGGCTGCTGATGAAGCTCAAAGACATATTCGGCAAAGTGAATCGCCGCATGATGAGCAACGTGCACGCAAAGTACAGGATCTTCAGGGCAGTCGCATGAGGGCCAGGCGAGTACCAGATAAGGACGCCAGACAAGCAACGACCATTTTGGTTTGTCGAGACTTGGCCCTATTTTTTAGCTAATGAATGATGAGGAAAAAATCTTTGAGAAATCAAACACAAGGTGGTGCATGGCTGCAGGTGACGTCTTTACAACATCACACACGGCGATGTCCGGCCGCATACCCGGATCCGAGACGGAGCAGCTGCCGCCCGGACGCTTATTGGTCCGCTCCCATGTCGGCAGACGATGCCTAGAGGCCCAAGACTTGGCCCTCCTTGGCACGGAGAGATCTTCCGCCAGCTGATCAATGATCGTTATCCATGGTGAAAGAAATAGCGACCTGGGAATCAAGTGCTCCCAAATTCAATTTCTTATGCAAAAGTTGCAGCGTCGAAAGTCATACTTAATAAGCCTCCTGATGTGACTGTCCAGTCGGATTGTTGTGTCCTGGTATCAACCAGCCCTGTGGAGATAAGCTACCGTAGAAGAGCCCGGGCTCGGCAATCCGGCACCGGTGCGCCAGGCTACAGTGGGACCCATGTGCGGCGTGACCACAACTCGCGGCAAAGTGTTCGTTGATGCCTTGATTGAATGCTTGGCCATTCTTGGATCTTCGGTGAGAGTGCTCGGCTTGGCTCCAAGAAGACAGCACTTGGTGTATATGAACGGCGGCTTCCGCACTTCATCTCGATGTTCGACGACTGTGCATTACATCAGACCTCCCGCTCATCTCTCCATAGGACGTCTTCCAACCTGTGAACCGTCAGCACTGCCATCACCTAGATCGACGTACATCCGGCCAAGCTAAACCTGAACTCCGAAAGTCTGTGCAAGCCTCGACTCTAGCCGATGAAAGAACAACGCACAAGCCGTTCGTCGCGCTCACTGAAGTCTCAAAGAACGACATCACCAGCCGGCAGAAGCTTCTATGGTCGACACAGCAACCAATGGCTCTTTAACGATTTCCAACTGAGGCGCACACTCTCCGACTTCTTCAGCAAATTGAAGAGCAAGGTGCAAGGGCATAACTCGAGCCACTAAATCTACAAACAAGGTGAGCCTTCTATATTATAAATTCTGTTGTCGAAGTGTGGCCGTTGCTCACCTCTGTGCGCAGAAATTGTTTCTATCCCGCATATCAACTATTTACCCAGCTGCGTTTGGAAGGAGAGAAGTGATGGCCGAGTTGTGATTGTGAGGTGGTCACCCACTGGCATCGATACTTCGTTCGTTGTAGGATTGTTCAAGCAGAAATCAGAACGGTGACGGACGTTATAAGAGGCGAGTTCTGATATCTTATCTCGCTGAAGGGACCTTGTAACTATCTGCTCCGACGACTGAGAGTTAGCAATCGGGTAGGCGGCATGCCAGGAGGTCCGGTTAACAATGCTTACTCGACATATATCACTTTACCTGTCCTCGGCTGCGATGCACAACCAGCGTGATGTTACCTTCGGGTTTTCCACGTGATGGGCCAAAATCCGGTAGTGGCTGAGGGACCATTCACGCTTGGCACGGTACTCGACAGGCATTGCACTCTTCGAGATTGTCGGGTTTCGTACAGTCCGAGGTACTTTATACTGCAGGGTCTCCCTGCTGCAGGCCGCAAGGCATGTGTTAGGCCATTACGCTCGAGAGAACCTCTGAAGGTTAATCGGACTTTCCAAGATCTGGAAACGAGTCATGACCCTGGCGTTGCCCAAAATGACGGCTCGGCAGTCCCGATTCCCGTGGCAGTGATCTACCTGAGCGTTTCCGACCGTCTAGGCACGTCTTGATTCCAGAGTTTGCTCGAAACACCTCAGATATAGTCATTGGTTTGCGTTGCACGGATGCAGCCGAGCTCGCACTGTCGCAGAATATGGGCAACAATGGAGCATGTTGAGAAATGAAGTTAAAAAGATCAGTTAGCGAGATAATGTGTGGAGCCTGTACCGGTAAGATCAGCCTGTGGCATCGCACCAGCCCCATAAATTCAGTGGGTGGATTCGCTGGGCAAGCCTTGGCGGGCCGTGCCGCGTGTCATGTTTTGAGATTGACCATCTGGCTGAACTTCAATCTCCGTCAAACATCGACCTCCTACGGTACCTTCCTGACCTTCTCCACTTCCTCGGCTCGCAGGAAACTGAAGCGAAACCGTTCTCACTATCATTCAGATTCCGCAAACCTAGAGCAGTCCTATCTTACCTGCAAAGGGCACGAATATCACGGCACGATGTCTGCGCCCCCTCCCGGTCAGCAAGGGTAAGCCGGACCCCAAAAACCGTAGTCTGACAGATGCACCGAGACATGCTCTCTAGCTGGACTAACCTGGACCTCCCACCGCCACAGCTACTACGGCCCGCCTCAAGGACCCCCTCCTCACGCCTATGATCCGAACCAGCAGCAGTACTACCCGCAGGGCCAGTATCCCATGGGTCAATACCAGCAGGGACCGCCACCACAGCAGCAGGTGCGTAACTTCTCTTTTTGTCATGTATTACGACTCATTCATACCCATTCGACAACTAAGTCACTGCGTATCCGCCACATAACTCTTGGAAGGCCAGTGACTGACAGACTACCCTCGGCAGATGTACTACCAACAGGCGCCTCCTCCTCAGAAGGACAGCGGCGGCGGCGGTTGCCTGGCAGGATGGTGAGTTTCTCCATGTCTTTGTTTTTCTGCTTCCTCTCGCTGTCGCTCCTATCGCGATACTGACACGATCACAGTCTCGCCGCCTTGTGCTGCTGCTGTGCTCTTGACGCTCTTTTCTAAGCCATCAGCACACGCTCGAGGGGCTTTGGTATGACTGAGTGGAGGATGATGAGGGCTACACGTCGATGCTGCCGACTGCCAGCCGTAGGAGGGTGCTTTTCAGCAAGGTTTGACTTCTATCTATAGCCTGCACCCTGCGGAGGATTGTATGTAACCAATTAATCTGGAGCTGTGGACTGCAGTTCGGTTGAGGTCGGCATGTATTTCAGTGTCGAGATGCGAACGCCAAGGTAACCCGTCCATTTCGGCCTCATTAACTCTTTTCACATCTCTCGTGACCAAGCTCGTGTAAGGATACTAGCACCGATCTCATAAGTGCCTAGTACAAATGTTAATAGTGACTGGCTCGCCATTCAGCACATAGGTTGCTCATAGCGGACAGCGTGAAAGGAGTTCGTACTCGCAGCTGCTTGCTCGCCCAGTCTCACGTCTAATAGAGAATCCATGTCATTCAACAACTGGGTAGTGAACTTGTGGTGAAGCCTCCTAAACATATTCAAGTAAGCAGCAATTAGTGTCTCCGGATGAGAGCAGAGCTAGGTCTTCCCTGTGTTTTCGACTACCATCGCTGGCGATGCGGAGGTAAACACTCCCGCATCCTGAAAAGCAATCATCACGTTTGCTTATTTACAAGTACCTACGCAACCTATAGATTCACAAGATTTCATGAACTATATCGATCTACCAGAGCAAGAAATGATTCGCTATGTAAACAAGCCAAGACACTGTACAGTACTGCTACAACCACCAGCAGCGAGCTCAGCAACAATACCAGTCGCGAGCACACAACCGCCGATCTTGTATACATCTCACCACCCATGCTATAAACAAAAGAAAGAAAGAAAGAAAGCAAACGTCTATTCTCAAATCCGAGGAACAAACAAGACCCAAGAAACCAAAAGGCGTTCCGGCTATAAGAGGACCAGTTCGAGACGGCCGTAGCCGTGTGGTTGTCGGGCAAAAGTCCAGGGCACGCAGGGACCCCATGTGCGAACTTGCTTCGAGTCGTCAACCGAGCACTACCCAGGCCTCGGGTCCTGCCGCGCCGCCGCCGTCGCTCTCACTATCGTCGAGGACCTCCCACTCGACGCCCTCCGCATCGTCGTGCTCGGAATCAGAAACTAGATCGGGAAAGTCTTGCGATGTCGGTAGTGACTGTGTTTTAGGTTGTGTTTCTGTGGTTGGCCTGCGTCTGTGCGGCGACGTGCTTGCTGAGGGTACCGAGCCGTGAGTCTCAAGCTCGTAAACAACCCTCATACTCGGTCCATCGACCTCGCGCTCCTCTAGACACTGGTGGGTGGCACGAGGAGCAGCATAGTTGTTTTGCCCGGCCTGGCTGACGAACTCATCATGGTCGGGGGCTATCAGTAACCGAGCGAGCCGCTCGTCGTCCTCGAGCGCAGTGAAGGAGAGGTCAAGCGGCAGACGATAGCCCCAACTGTCCGCCGTACCTCGCCGGCGGGGTTGGTGATCCTTCCTCCCCCGCTTGGCCTTTCGAACATTGACGTTGTAGAGCGGCTCGTCATGCACGATGGCGTCGAGCGTGAACCGCTCTCCCCGCTCATGCGGATTGTCATACAGGAGACCGAGGCGGTACAGCTCCTGCACGGTCTCGTCGTCGCGTGCCTCCGTCGCGTCGCCGGAGAGACACCTCTTCTTCGCCGGCCTCGAGCCACAGAATGCTTCCTCGCGCTCCAGGGATGGTCGTCGTGGTAGGTACGGACTGGACCGAGCCAGGTCCCTGCCCTCCCGGGCCTCTGCGTCTAGATCATGGACGCTGCGAGGGACCTTGGGAAGGGGATACGAAGGCCAGTTGCGGCAGCGGCCCAAGTGCGTGTGCTCGGGGACTGGGTTGAGGACGGTGGGGTGATAGTCGCCTAGGGGTTGTGAGAGAGATGGTGTGCTCCGGTGGAAGCGCCGGTAAGGGTGGCGGTGTTTCGGCGATTGGGTCGGGCCGCCCAGGCGCCGGCCCAGGATGCCTGAATCGTCCGGCCCCGGCTCGAGCTCGGAGAGGTAGAGCAGAGAACCGACTGGGTTGTAGAGTGGCAGGCCCATTATATATTCGTTTGTGGAAGCTGCGGCTGATTGATGGCGTTTGAAGCTGTGATGTGTTCTTTTGCTGATGACTTTGGTTCGGCGAGGAGTTCGACTCATGCCGCGAGATGACAGATGTGATTGAAGCGCGCCTTTGCGTCTTGCTAATGCGAGAGCAGTGTGTGCGGATGACGTTTCCTAGCTGTCGCAGTGGGTGCAGACCGAAGACTCGAGAACGCTGGAGAAGAGTCGGTTTTATAACGACCCTGCCAGAGGGCGCAGGCGCGCATCTTTGCCGCTGATATTCCCCAAGGAGTCCGCCGTAACAACACCTCAGACTCACGACCAGCCTGCAACGGTCGTCGATATGGATCGCGATGGATTGACAGGCACAATGGTGTAGTGGAACGGAGCGCTATTGGACCGCGATGGGGGATGAGTCACCTGGTCCCTGCTAGTTTGGGCAGGCAGTGGCGCAGTTACCTGCTATTGCCTGTAGGCAGTCTGTCAGTCACACAATGTCATGCAACGCCATTCGTCGTCAAGCTGAAAGCCGTCATTTGATGATATTTCATTCCATAAGTGCAGACCAACAACTGAGTTTTTGAGGTTGTACAGTAGGAGGAGGTGGGAGCCTCGAATGTCCCAGCTCCCAAGTGCCAAGATGCCAGCCAAATAAGGTACATTACCTATGGCGTTGAAGCCCGCACTGTGGCAAATCAATCGGGAGCCACAGGCAATTGGGAGCCTGCCACCTTCTTTGCGATCAGTATTGCACCTGTAATTCCTTCGACTTACAGTAACTCAGCAAAAGTTTCGAGGCAGACCCCACATCTACTAACCACTATATTCTAACTACCTATCTTCAAAGTACTCTCTACCTTCCAATTCTATTGCAATAGTACTATACTTATATGTTCTAGGTACTTCAAAAGTAAGGCTATCAAATAGTATATATTAATATTTTGTGTACTAACTATTCGTTGCGATAACGGTTTCTAACCTCTGTGTTATCGAATCAACTAGCTTCGCAAAGAGGTCTTTATAGAAGTCTTCTTATACTTCAACCGCGGCGCGAACAAGATGATCTATCGCAGCTTGATTCTTAGGTATATCTCCAAGCTCGGGATACCGGGCGTAGATGCCCTCTTTCAGCATTTTCTAGAGATTCTCGATAGGATTAAGGTCGGGCGAATATGGCGGCCAATCTACTAGCTCAACGCCGTTTTCTGAAGCCTAAGGCTATAGCTACTCTTATACTATTCGCGCTTTGTAAGTTGGAGCGTTATTTTGAGCGAATATACTACCCGGTTCGTATATAGTTAGAAAGTTCTTTTCAAAGTAGTCGCGTACAACTTTTCTAGTAACACTACTACGTAGAGATTTAGGGTCTCCGAGTATTAGTACTAACGAAGTGCTGTAGCGGTAGTTAAAAGTAGCCTAGAATATCTACGAGTATCTTGTTAACTTGCTTTTTAGCTATATATTCTAAGGTTTTAAGCGTTCGCTTTAGACATATATTAATGTTAAGTAATTTCGTCTAGCGTATCGAAGATATAGACTTACACTACAGTAGAAAACTTACTTCTGCTTATCTTCGTCGCTGCGTTGAATTGTATTCTCGTTAGAGAAGATCTAACGCTGCTACTAACTATTACAAACTTATAAGTAACGAGGGTGCTCTGCTAATAGATAAAGAAAAGGGTATACAAGGCTTATCGTACGGCATAAGCTAAAGACCCGGAGTTACGTGATTGATAGATATAATCGGTCTAAGATTATATCTATTACTGATTAGACTGATCGGTTAACGATTAGATCTATTACTACTATTTCTACGGCTATATAAGGAAGAATTTTCTATAGTCTCTAGTCAAATAGTTTTTAATTACTTTAGTAATTAATTTAAGTATTCTTTTAAGCTTACTACTTACCTAAATAAGACTTTGTTTTAACGACTTTGTAATAACTGTCGATACTAGTATTTATTTATTTTAAGTAATAGAAACTTACTTCTAACTTTTAAGCTCTTTAAAGATCGTTACATTTTGATTACTCTTATTCGGTAAGTACTTACTACCCGATAGCTAACAAACGATAGCGCTTAAGTAAAGAAAATCTTTATCAACTACTAATATAGTTACTACATTAAAAGAAAAACTTGTTATAATAATTATACAACTTCGTTCGGAGTTAGATAACGTTAAGAAAAACTTTAAGAAAAGTAACTACGCTACTAAGATTAAAGTACTTCGACTAGCCTTTTACGATAGTAACTGTAAAAGACTATAGTTTTTCGTTACTTAGTATAAAGTTTATATTAATACTAACGCTTCTATCTTAAACTATACTTATAAGAAGGTTATAGTTGCCGGAAGACTATTCGTTAGTAGAATAGTTAAATAGTACGAATTATATTTAAAAAACTATTTAGACTACAAGTTTAAAGAACGATAGTCTAAGACTAACTAGCTATTTAACAATTTAGATGTATTCTAAGACAAGCTATATAAAACTTTCGGTAACGTAAATAAATAACGAATAGCCGAACGATAGCTCTTGTCTTTGAAGTAACGAAGATCGATATCTATGTACATAGTAGAGTTCAAACAGCTCGCGGGAAAACTCTAGTAAAGAGAAAAAACTTTCAAAGTCTAGTTTTATAGTAGACTATACGACAATATAAAAAACAAGCTTAGCCGTAAAGACTAATTTATATAGCTCTACGAGTATATTAAGAATACTATAAGAATCGATAATCGTTTGTATAAATAGTAGTTAGAGAAACGAAAAAGAAAAACTATTTAAAGAAAAGTTAGCTATAGCAATACGGTTAATATAAAGGCTAAAAGGTTAATAGCTACTAGAAATTACTTTAGACTTATAGACTTAGATATTATTTAATAAAACAATTTTAAAAGAAATAAGAAATGTTTTAATTACGGAAAAGCAAGATATTTTACGAAAGAATATCGTTAGCTAAAAAGAAAAAAGACTTAGAAGTTAGTCTTCGAGAAGAAAATCTAAACAACAACTACTATTAAGTTACAAACTATCGCGATAATAAAAAGAATACGAAACTTTAATTTACTTTTTTACTAGATAGAGAAAAACTAAAAGAAGAAAAAAGAAAAAGAAGTCGAAATTATTGTCGTATTTAAGTACAACGTACAAACGTTACTAGAAAATCTACTTAGCCTATTCGACGAAAAATAAAATAAAGATAAAGAAGTAGTTAAAAGATTTAAGTTCACTAACTATAAAGATTTATAGCTAAACGCTTTAAGATATTAAGACTTTATATAGACTTTGTATATTTAAATAAAGTATATAGACTACTTATACGAGAAACTTGATAATTAATAAGTACTAAAACAAATACTAAAAGAACAACTTATTCTATACTTTTATCGACGAATTAACTTAATCGAGTACGTAAAAGGTTATAGAACTAATAACTTTTTATATCTAATACTATATAGAACGATACTACTATATAGAATAGTAAGTAGACTGTTAGAAGAAGACTTACTAAATATTTAGATCGAATAGACTATAAAAAGAGAATATTAGATACTTCTTTTTAAACTTCGTATTCGGGAAAAAGTATTAAAATAGCTACAATAGCGGGTTATTATATAAGTATTTACGTTACATTTAAATAAAAGTACTAAATTAAGCTCTTCGGTAATAATAAGTAGATCTTTAGAAACGATCGATAGATAAAGACGATTATTAAGATAAGTTACTCGACTTAGAACTAAGTATAAGGAAAAGCAAATAAAACGAAAAGCGTTAGACTTTTAAGAAAAACTTTCGGATAATATTTACTTAGAAGTAAAAGACAACTTAAAAAGTAAATAAGAAATTAGAAAATAACGAGTTTAATAATAGAAAGACTAGTACTTTCGTTTTAACTAAGAATATTTAAAAAACGACGAACGTTAGTTGTAAAAAGACTATACTAACGAGACAATAAGTCTTTATATACGACTAAAAGAACCGAGTACTTTTAAATAACAATCGATATAGAAGGAAGAAAAATCTAAGTAATAGTAAATAGTAGAGTTTAAAGAAACTACATTTCGCTAAATCTCGTTAATATATTAAGATTACTTTAGAAGAAAAAAGACAAGTTTTACCGACTTAGAACTATTAATAGAAACGATATCGATTACGGAAATAGAATAGTAGATATAGAGACTACGTTCTTTTATATCTTTATTAACAACTAAAGTTATTAGATAACGTTCGATATTATAGAAATCTTATCGTATAGTATAATACTAAAGATACTTTAGCTACGAGCGAGTAATTTACAAGTTAACTAGAGAATAAATTAACTCTAGTAAGAAACGCTAAGAAAAAAGTTAGCTTTTATAAAGAATAGACTTTGTAAAGAAAAGCTTATACGTAATTCTAAAAGAACTTTAATAATCTGCTATACTATTATAAAGCTTTCGTCAGTATTATTACGAACGATTCTAAAAGAATACTAACGATACGATAAACTATTTAAGCTTAAGTTTAAAATAAGACTGCTTGAATATAATCGTTAAGATTACGAGATTAATTTCTAACTAAACAAAGAGCCCGGATTCTATAAGATTTACTCTTTGAATAAAGTATAACTTTAAGTTTTAAAAGAATATCTTAAAAAGAATTTAAAAAAAAGTTATATATAACTATTAACGTTACTAGTAAAATATTTAATCTTATTTATACTAAAGAAGAATAGAAAATTGTAGCTTTGCGTAGATTACTATTAGCTTAATAGTATTACTATTAAAGATCAAAGACTACTACCTTTGATATTAGAACTAAAAGATCGACTATATAAAACTTAAGTTATAACTACGTTAGACTTTAAAAGAGCGTACAATCTTGTTAGAATAAAAGAAAAAGATAAGTAGAAAATAGCGTTCTAGATCCGTATAACATACTATAAATACTACGTAATACCTTTCGGACTTACTAACGTACTAGTAACTTTCTAAAGAATAATTAATAACGTTTTACGTAAGTATTTAGACGACTTCGTCGTCGTATACTTTAATAATATACTTATTTACTTAGAAAACTTCGAAAAATATAAAAGATACGTTTACTTTGTCTTACAAGTATTATAAGACGTAAAGTTATTAGTCGAACTAGAGAAGTACGAATTCTATAAATAAACTATAAAGTTTCTAAAGTATATAATATCTTTAGAGAAAATCGCTATAGATTCGGATAAACTTAAAACTATCGAAGAATAGCCGATACTAATAATAGTTAAAGAAATACAATCTTTTTTAAAACTTACTAGATTCTATCGGAAATTCGTTAGAAACTATAGCAAGATCGTTATACTATTTATTAATATAACAAAGAAAAGGTTAAAGTTTATATAGACTTAAAAAGTAGAGTAAGCTTTTTAGTAGTTCAAACGGAAAATCTTAAAAGAACTAATTTTTATCTACGCTAACTTAGAAAAACTTTTCGAAGTTAAAACTAACGTATCCGATTAAACGTTAGAAAGTATACTAAGATAACGAAATAAGCAAAGACAATTATACTTTATAGTTTTTTATTCGAAGAAACTAAATAGACTAGAACTTAACTATATTATTTACAACAAAGAACTTATAGCGATAGTCGAAGCTTTTAAAGAGTAGAAGTATTATTTCGTTAGTACAAATTACAAAGTTAAAGTCTATACAAACTATAAAAACTTTACTTTATTTACTACTACTAAAGAACTTAACAAAAGATAAATTCGATAGTACGAATTTTTTATTAATTTTAATTTCAAAATTATCTATTAGAAAGGATTAGAAAACGGTAGAGTAAACGCTTTTAGCCGAAGAGAAGACTTGAAACTTTAAAAAGAAATAACGTTAAACGTACTCTTTCAAGTCGGAAAAGATAGAAACTTCGAACTTCGGACGAAAGAATTCGATAGTACTTAAACAGTATAGCCGGACTAAATATAGCTGTAAAAGATCTAAAATAAAGATCCGGATTACAAAGTAAAAACGTATAATAGACGAGTTTACGTACTAGAAGTACTACGAAAAGATTTTGTAAAGGAAATTTATTAATACTTATTGTATAGATATTAAAGGGTTTATAAGATTCGAATAAAGATTTAGAAGATTTATAACTTCTTAGAACTTAGAAAAATAGTTAAAGAAGTTATCTACAAATATAACGTTTACTATAGAGTAAAAATAAGACGATACTAATTATACAGATTATTATAAGTAATCAATACGTTAGAAAAACTATAAGAAGTAGTAATAATAGATTTTATCGTAAAACTACTTTTATCTAAAGAACTACTAATAGATACTATATACGATAGCGTTTAAGTTGTAGTCGATAAACTTATTAAGTACGTATACTTTATACTGTATAAAGAAGCAAATAATACGTAAGAAATAACGTTCGTATTCGTAAGAACGGTAGTAAACTAATATAAACTATTAAAATAACTTATTACGGATAAAGATAAGCTTTTTACGTCAAAATTCTAGAGTACTCTAATAAAGTACTTAGACGTTAAAAGTAAGTTATTAACTATATTCTACCTTTAAACAGATAGATAAATAAAAAGAACTAACTAGACTTTAGAACAATACTTTCGTTACTATATAAACTAACAATAAGACGATTAAGTCAAATAGTTACTAGTAGCTTAGTAAGTTTATAATAGCGTTACGATCGAAAGTATATTAATAATACTTTTCGAGAACAACTATAGCTACAACTTAACAATAAAGTAAAGTATTAAAGACGAAAGACTTCTTTAAGCGCTAAGAACTTCTGTACAGTTGAAGAAACTGTACTAAGATTTATACGAAGAACTAACGTTTCTAAATATACATATAACGTATTACGTAAATTAACAAAAGTTAAAAAGACTAACTTTATAAGAAAAGAATAAAGTTTACTTTTTATAAAAGAATATTAAAACTAAATAGCTAAACGACAAACTAAATTAGAAAAGAATTAGACTATTTAAGATTGATAAAAAACTATTCGATTATAACTTTAAACTCTAACTTTTAGCAAAAATATATATCTACTCGGTGTTACGAGTAGCGTAAGATCTACAGAGACTAAGCTACTACAAGTGATCGAATACGTATAGTAATATTTACGTTGTAGAAAAAGAAAAGAAACTATCTACAGTTTTACGCGACTAGAAAGTAAGATAAGGGCGAAGACTTCTATTCGTATAAGCTACTCGGGTAAACTCTAGAAGTATAAGTTTAATTCCCTTACTAATAACACAAGGATCGCGTCTAGGAAGGTAAGTTATATAACGAGGGGCTACCTATAATATTTTAGCGGAACAGTCTCTTCAAGAAAGATAAAAAAAGGGGAGGATTCTCAAGTATAGTTTTTAGAAGAGACTTTTAATCAATTACTACTTTTTTTTTGTATATATTGTTCGATTCGTATTCTTCTAATCAGTCTAGCGCCTTTATCTGTATTTCTATACGACAAGCCGTTCACTCGCAATTACAGTTCAAACCCGAGTTCGCTAGAGAGACTTAGACGCAAGAATGAACTAAACCTTCTTCCTATTCTACTACTTCTCAACCTCTGCAATACTCCGTAAGGCAACTGGCCTGCCTAATTAGTCGCTAGATCTCTTGCTTGTTCGTTCGCGTTTAATACTCGAGTAACAGTCGGTCAAGATCTCTAACTAGGCCCTTGGAACTAGCAAACTCTAAGGTAGCGACCTCAAATACTATTATAACTCTTCAACCGGCTCCCTTCACTCCGCAAGGCTCGCCTTGTCTTAGGTTGTTAGTTGTCCCGTTCTTACTAACCCGCGGTACAATAGCTTTTAGGTAGAAGATCTGCTAAACTGTAACATTACCTCCCCTCTTGCAAAAAGATTCGCCTTCGAATTGTACTATTTTATACTGTACGGCGGTAGCGGCTTGTTTGTTAAAGTTAAACATTTGTAGTCGCTAGTATATTATTATCTAGGTATAAAGTATCTTCTTTATCTGTAACTGTTGCTTTTTCTTACTCTTATAGCTTTAGTAGTAAGCTAAGAGTTTTTAGATAAGCATTATAGAATACTTTAAGATATACTATAACGTTTTTAAAGTTAGCTACGTCGTAGTATATAAAGTCGGAGTTTTATCTTCGCTACTAAACTTAGTACTATAATTTGTAGCGGTATAAGCGTAATAATTCTACCTTATCTACTTCTTACTCTAGTTCTTCGTAAACTATTTCTATTTCTAGTCTCTCGAATCTTTATCTTAGTAAAAAGTTCTCTAGAAAGTACCGAAGCCGATTTGCTAGAAAAGTATTAACACAAAGATCGCGTCTAAGAGAGTAAGTTATATAACGAAGGGCTACCTGTAATATTTTAGCAGAGCAGTCTCTTCAAGAAAGACAAAAAAGGGGGAGGATTCTCAAGTATAGTTTTTAGAAGAGACTTTTAATCAATTACTACTCTCTTTTTGTATATATTGTTCGATTCGCATTTTTCTAATTAGTCTAGCGCCCCTATCTGTATTTCTATACGATAAACTGTTTACTCGCAATTATAGTTCAAACCCGAATTCGCTAAAGAGACTTAGACGTAAGAATAAACTAAACCTTCTTCCTATTCTACTACCTCTCAACTTCCGTAATACTCCGTAGGGTAACCGGCCTGCCTGATCAGTCGCTAGATCTCTTGCTTGTTCGTTCGCGTTTAATACTCGAGTAACGGTCGGTTAAGATCTCCAACTAGGCCCTTAGAACTAGCAAACTCTAAGGTAGCGACCTCAAATACTATTACAACTCTTCAGCCGGCTCCCCTCGCTCTGCAAAGCTCGCCTTGTCTTGGGTTGTTAGTTGTCCCGTTCTTAGTATCGGTACTTTTCTAACTTTCTAGAACGTCTAACTAATACGAATATCTTTTCAAAACTTTAATCTAGTAGCCCTAACGAGTTATAAAGAAATCTAGCTTGTCGTTCGGTCAGCTAAAAGATTAGACTTTTTTCTAAATATATATAGTATCTTTTACGCCGAAATCTAGTTCGCGCCGATAAAGGTTCGCTTTATAAGTTATAGCTGTCTAAGACTTTTCTATAGCTTTTTGTACTTCGTCTACGTACTTTTTCAAAGTAAATATTATTTACTAAGCGTCTTATCGTAAAAGCTGTTTTTTTAGAATTAAATTAAAGTCGCGTAAGTCTAATTTTTTTTCCTAGTCTTATATTTAAAGTATTAAGAAGCTAAAGAAGATCTTATAAAACGATATGTTTATCGAATTTTAAAGTAACGAGTTCTAAGTATAATCGATTACTAGAAGTTTTTCTAGCTAATTATTTTAGAAGTAATTAAAGTAAAGTCGGATTCGCTAGTTGATATATTAATTTATAATTTCTACTTGTCTTACTGTTTATAAGTATTTTAAAGATAATAACTTCTAACAAATCTTTAAAATCTAAGATATTTCGTTTATAAAGTTTACGACAAATTACGGCTTTCGATCGCTAGTAATAATATCTGAGAGTTTAAACGTATAGTAAAGATTTTAATAAAACAGTATCGCTGTATCTTAAACAGTTACGTTTTTCGTATAAAGGATAGTCTAGTAGTACTTAAATAAACTATCTACGACAACTATTACGTTATCTAAGTTACTTTTACTCGAAAGTATTTCTTTAAAATCGACGACGAAGTATTGCTAGATCTATTATAAGATAAGAAACAGGTAAAGCAAACTAAAAGTTTTATTACGTAGTATCTTTGAAGCTTAATATATTACGTAGTTAACGACGTACCGATTTATATCTCTACTCTAGCTTTTTTACTAGTACTATTGTATTACTAGCTTTCTTATTTTATTCTATTTTGAGTAAGCAAACGACAAATAAGTATAAATATCGCTTAATAAGTGTATATATAAGTTGTCGGTATTTAAGACGACTAGCTTACTTTCTTAAAGAAGATACCGGCTTCTTCGAAGTATAAAAGAACTTACTTCTTCTAAGCGAACGTATTCCCGGTATAGCTTAAAACTAAAGTACGAACGGTTAGCCGTTAATAGTATATTAGTAAGCTCTACGCTGCTAAGCTTTAGGATATCTTCGAAGTTAAAGATATAGATCGGCTCTTTAGCTGTAAGCTTATCAGTTAACGGTATTACTTTAAAGATAGTTATAGTACGTTCGGCTTCTTCTTTCGCTTTTACTATTTTAAAAGTTTCTAACTTACGTAAAAAAGTATCTACCGCTACGTTCTTCGTTCCTAAATAGTAAGTAAAAAAGTAATAGTACTAAACTAACAGTTCTATTTAGCGAATTTAGCGTCTGTTAAACTTTTTTTTAATACTAAAGAACTTTAGCGTACGATAGTCAGTTAGTACTTCGAATTAGCAGTTCTATATACTAACTAACTTAACTTTCTAGTATTTTAAAACGCGTATAATAACTAATAACTCTTTATTGTAGATAAAGTATCGCGTTTTTACGTTTTCTATTACGGTAAATATAAAAGCTATTAGATATTATTCGCTATTACTCGGGTTTCGTTAAAATAATACTACTCTTAGTATATTGTTTAACGTATTAGTTTTTAACAAAGTATCTTATTCGGAGACGAAGTACTAGAAGACTAGTATATTTAAGAGCTAGACTTTCAACTTGTCGAAAGCTTCTTAATAGTCTTCGGTTTAAAAGAAGCTTTTTCTTTTTCGGGTTAAGTTATTTAGAAACTTTGCTACGCGTTTGTAATCTTTAATAAATTTCTAGTAGAAATTATAGAACTTTAAGAAAGATTAGATACTTCGGATAGTAATAAGTTCTGCTTAATCTTTAATAACTACTATTTTCTCTAAATCGACTATAACGCTATTAGTACTAATTATAAAACTTAAAAATTTCGTTTAAGTTATATAGAATTTGTACTTATTTAAGTTTAGCTATAAACTAGTTTTCTTTAAACGTTCTAGTACTCGTCGGACGTAAATTTAGTATTCTTTTACAGAATCGGAGAAGATAAAGATATCGTTTATATAAGCGTTATAAAAATTATTTAAGTATTCTATTAAAGCTTCGTTAATATACTTTTAGAACGTAGATAAACTGTTCGTTAAACCGAATAGGAAGACTTTATACTTATAAACTTTATACTAAGTCCGGAAAGTAGTAAGTTCTTCGCTATCAAAGTATATTCGGATATAGTAAAACGCTTAACGGATATCGATCTTAGTAAATACTTTAGCTTTCGATATCTATAAGAAAGTTTCTTCGATAAGCGGGAAAAGATACTAGTCTTTTCTAATTAAAGTATTTAACTTATAATAGTCTACGCAAAAGCGTAATCTTCTATTAGCTTTAAGTATAAACAAAATAAAAGCTGTTTATAAAGCCGAACTAGTTTCGATAAAGCTTTTATCGAAGTTTTTTAAAATATATTATCGATAAACTTTAAACTTTTCTACAGATATTTTGTAAAAAGGGTTGTAACTTAAGTCTTCCGGTTTCTTATCGTTTTCTAGTTCGATTTTGTAGTCTAGTATACAGTATAAGAAAAGCTCGTTAGACTCGGTTTTATTAAAACTATCGAGTAAGTCGTAATAATACTTAAGAACTTTCTTTAAAGCTTTTTGACGTAATTCAAAGCTATTTTTTAATAAAACTTATAAAGCTATTTCTTCTTTTTTGTCTTATATATAGCAGTCGATCTTGTAGAAGCTAGTAACGCCGATATAAGATCGTTCTACTACGATTCGAAAAAAGTTAGCTTTAATAATAACTACGTCGATTACTTTTCTAATAAGTCAAAATATCTTCTATAGCTTCGTAGGAGTAACTTAGTAACGGTAAAGCGATAACAAGTACTACTCTATCTTATTCAAGTCCGGTTTTCTCTATAAGATTACTTACGAAGTAGTAATATTTTCAATATACGTTTAGCGAAGCAAAGTCTATTCTAAATATAAAGTATCGGTTATCAATTTCTTTTAACAATATAGTTTTTCTAACTACTTTTTAACGTCGTTAAGTATACGCGATCGTTCTGTATCTTTATATCTACCCGCAGTACGCCGACGTTCTTCTATATCTATCTTTTCGGTACGTTACTTTGCTTCTATTTCTTACCGGAACGATAAGAGTATAAGTAGTAATCTCGCTGCGTTATCTATTGCAATATCTTAATCCGGTAGCTCTTCTAGCTAAGTATCGGAGAATTATAAGCAATAGCTTTTTACGTCGTAAGCGTCGAACTACTTTCTTCCGATAATAAAGTTGTATTTTATATCGATAATTAAAAAGATAGAATTACGTATAGTTCGCCGTTAGATACAGAAGTATTTTAACAATACTGTATCGATATATTGAATCGATTTGCTATCGTATCTTCCGATTAAGTATAGTTTAAACTTATCGATTTTTTAGAAGTATAGATATTTAGAAAGTTTCTATATAAAACTAGAATTAATAAACAAATAACTGTTTACTTTTATATTAAGTAAGGTATTATAAGTAGTTAACGATATTTTATTATAAGCTATAGTACTAGTTATAGTAAAAGCTTCTCCCTTTAAATATCGAGTAAAAAAGTCGTACAAGATATCTTTAAGAATTTAATTAATAGTTATAATCTATAGTAATAGTAGTTGCTTTAAAAAAGAAACGTTATTCTTTAAAGTACTTAGTTTTCTAAACTATCGGTAGCTTCTTTGTCGTCTTCTTTCGGCTAGCCGTTCACCTTATCAGCGGTTAAGATAGAAGTTTCCTTCGAGAGTCTAGTAGTAATACAAAGATCGCGTCTAAGAGGGTAAGTTATATAACGAAGGGCTACCTATAATATTTTAGCAGAACAGTCTTTTCAAAAAAGATAAGAAAGGGGGAAGATTCTCAAGTATAGTTTTTAGAATAGACTTTTAATCAATTACTACTTTCTTTTTATATATATTGTTCGATTCG